>BCKL01000028.1:0-169033 GCA_001600635.1 Leucosporidium creatinivorum | reverse complement strand
GCAGCTGAGGCGGGACGGGACTGGCTGGAAGACGAGCTGAGCTGTCAGAGGGAGAGGGCCGAGAAGCTGGAGCGTCGGCTCGCTGAGACGGAGAAAGAGAAAGGGGAGCTAGGCGAGGAGCTGAAGCGGGTGCAAGAGCAGCTGGAAGCTAAGGAGGAGGTGCAAGCGCCGACGAGTGAAGCTGGAGACGGTCGCCTCGCGGTCGGTAGGATTCCAAAGGTGCGCTCGAGGCTCTGTTTTTACTGAGCTATCTTTCGAATGGGTGCTAACGCGCTTCTGATATACAGGACTACGCCCGCGAACTCCTCGCTCTCCGCCACGAGGTCCTCAAGACTCGAATCGACCGCGAGCGACTCCTCGCCGAGCAAGCCGAAGCGGCCAGCATTATCGAAGACTTGGTGGCCGAAATCGAAGCGCTCACCTCTAGCAAGTCAAATTTCTCTTCTGGCCTGCTTGGTATAGGTCGGCTGACCTGTCTCTCCTGCAGAGCTTAACACGCTCGCCGACGGTGGCGGGAGGAAAGGATAGCTGGTCGGCGCTGCAGCTAAGCAATCACGACAGCCTTCACTGTCCTACAATATTTGATGAAGCATAGCGAAGGGGAGTTCGTCGGCTAGCGAGGTGGAAGCGCCTGACCAGGCCGAGAATAGTGCTCGGCGAAGGGGAAAGGAGTCAAGCTCGGTCTTTTGCTTGCTGATTGAGAACGAGCGCGGGAGATCGCGACCGCTCTGAACTGACTGCAGCTTCATGGCCATCGACTTTGCTCGATTCTTGCAGTCGTCAGTCAGCGCCCAGCGCTCCACCGACTCCTTGGCTTCCTCCTCCATCATCGTTCGAGGGGCCGGTTCCCTCTCTCTCTTCTCTGCAACAGCTCGAGGGGCATAGAGGGAGCATGCAGGCTATGCTCTCGCTCCTACTCTGGCTGCTACCGCTCGCCCAGGCTCTTCCTCAGTCGTCTTCCGCCGCTTCGACCGCCAGCTACCCTCTCCCCATCGTCCCATTACCAGGCCTTCCGGACAATTCGACGGGCATCAGGGTACACGGCATGGCAATAGGAGCGCTGCCTGACTGGTCACATGAGAATCCTAGGGACATCAACGCTGCTCTAGGTAAGTCGCGTTCTCCTTTCCTTCGCGGAAGCCCATCAGTCGCTTAATGAGAGCTAGCTCACGCCTGATGCCCTACAGGTGCCAGCATCAGCATAATTGGCGACTATCTCAATGTCTCGCCGAATGACTACAGCCTCTCGCAAGCCGAGTACCACCTTCCCTCGGTCCGGCGACTGGCGCGCGAGTCTGCACGACCAGTCTACGCCCCTGCGCTGCTGTACGGCGCTTCGCTCGATACCTGGACGACCGAGATGACGGATGCGGTGGCCAACAAGATGTTGGAGATCAATCAGCAGGGCGTGACGGTCTGGCTGAGGTTCTGCTTCGAGATGAACGGGAGTTGGATGCCGTACGGGCTTGATCCTGTAGCCTACAAGAAGGTCTGGATTGAGGTGACAAACGCCATCAGGTCAAAGACGGGCAATGTGAGTCCGGCGCTCACTACGGCGACGGGCAACGTGAGTTCGGCGCTCGGAGCTGACCTTTGATGTCTCGACAGACCTACATGCTCTGGGCGCCCAACATCTGGAGCGGAGATGTAGGTGATGCGACGCAAGGCTACATGCCCTACTGGCCAGGCGAAGACTGTGAGTGTCATACCTTCGCTCGCCGTCGTTCGGCGCCGACCTCTCGCCTTATAGACGTCGACCTCGCCGGGCTCTCCTTCTACTCCCTCGGCTACCTCAAGTCGGAGAACCAACCCGCTGCCTCTGATCTCTTCCAAAGTGGATTCGCCTCCTTCCACAACCTCTTCGATCCCTCCTCCGCCTCTCAAAACCGACTCGGCCTCACTCGATCCCCTCCCCTCTGCATCGCCGAGACCTCAGCACCTTTCTACTACGAGCTCCCCTCTTCCTCACCCTACTACGACCAAGAAGGCGACACCGACATCGCCGGACCCCTCCCCAATCTCACCCTCGGCGAGTACAAGCCGTCGCTCAAGTCCCCTCCCGCCGAGCATGGCGACGACGAGCTCTACCTCAAGGCGTCGTGGTTCGTCCAGCTCACAAGTAACGCCACCGCTACTCGCTTTCCGCGCTTGAAGGCCGTCTCGCTCTTCAACTACCTCAAGCGAGGCGGAGATGAGACGAACCAAGCCAACGAGGTGTTGGTCGACTTTAGGGCGACTTCGGGGAATCAGACGGTGGAGAATTGGTTCAGAGGATACATGGGGAATCAGACGGCGTATGAGATGGGCTATACGGGTGCAGCGGCGTCGAGGAGGGTTTCGGCGATGGTGGGCTCGCTGGCGTTGATGGTCGTGGCTGGGTTGCTCTGGTAGGTAAGTACAAGAGTCTACTGCAATCCTTGCCGCGCTGTGAAGTCTGACACCCTCCCTGTACTCCACAGAGCTTCTGCGACTTTCACACTATCCTTCGGCGCTCGCCCTCACTTTCTCACACTCGCCTGCTACGACGCCTTCAGCACATAGACATTGATAGACTCGTTATCCTAGATTGTTGCTATACACTTACTGAACTCGTATGGGCTTCCCAAAGCCTGCGCGCGCATCAATCGCTCTTCGAGTCAACGCCGAGCAGTGGTAGAAGAGGAGTACGAGGTGACGAAGCACGGCCAGCGACGAGAGCGAAAGCGAAGCTCCACCGAGACAGTAATGCCTCGGAACTGACCTCCGTCGATCAGCTTCGAAACTCCAAGTGCCCCAGGTGGTCGGCGAAGGCTTCGAGCGTTCGCCGAAAGGGTCAAAGCTGCTTCTGGGATCCTGAGAAGCCTCGCAGAGCAAATAGAGAGGTGCATAACTTGCTCTGTGCTGTCGTCGACCACCCTGGGCTCTTCTCGCCGACATCACTCTCCCCTCGAAAACAAACGCGCCGTCGCTGCAGCTCGCTCTCTCCCATCATCTCCTCGTCTGGCCTGTTCGATTCGCTCGCATCGCTTCTCTTGAACTAGCTACAGGAATCGCTCCTCTTTGGCTCTACTGGACTACACGAACGGACAGTCGGAAGCCCGCGTCTCGGCGTCCTGAGCCAACGGATCACCTTCTGGCCGCCCTCGCCAGCCATGTCAAGACTACCAGCAGCAGCAGTGACTTCGAACAAATCCAATCCCTTCTCTACTCCTACGGTACGTGCTTTCCACCTGCTGCAGGTCGATACGAACCCGTGCACGCGCTCACGCAACGCACCTTCCTCCAGGACTCGTTGCTCTCCGTCGAGACGCCCTCACGAACGCCGAGTCCAGTAGGAACTACTAGTACTACATCGAGCGCTCCTGCTCGCGGTGGACCAAGACAGCGAGCCTACTCGTTGCGTGAAGGTCGAGGCGGACAGGCGGTCGGCGCTGGTGCTGGAGCGGGCGCGGCGGGCATGAGGGAGAAGCAGAGGCAGGGGAAACAGGAGACAACTCTGTCGATGCCACCAACGGGCCTGTGAGTCGACTTGATGGTGGTGTTGGAACGGAAGGCGGAGCGCCGAGCTGACCTTCGCCCTCTCTCACCGTCGTGCAGAATGGAACAAGCTCGCAAAGACGCTCGGAAGCTGGAAGTGAAGCAGAAGATTAAGCGGTGAGTTATGATCAGACCTCGCCCTGCAAGGCCACCTGTTTGTGCTTCCGTCGCTGATTCGGCCTTGCTCCCCCCCTCTTTTCTTACCACAGCAACATCATGATGATTCTGAGCGCCATTGGGGTCGGCGGCATCATCACGGTGGTTATCCTGGGTATCAAGAAGGTCCTTTAGAGCGGCGCGTAGAGCATAGACGGTGCATATAGAGCATTTCATCTTCGCGGAGCCCAGCTGCGAAGGCGCTGAATCCTGATTTGCTCCCGGTGAGTTCGCCTTCCAACTCTTTCTACGTCTTGAAGAGGTGCTAATCCGCTCCCGTACATAGAAACCTGCTCTCGGGCGCCTCAGCCAGCTGAACCGCTCGGCGGCTCGCGCAGCTGCCTTGGAGCCTACGAGGGGCAGCGGGCTCTACGGCGAGCGTCACCACACCGCTTCAGACCTACGCGCTCCTGACATTCTTCTCGCTGCGTCGCCACCCCTTCCGCATCTCCTGCTACCCCTTCTCGGTGCCCCTCGCTGCTCGGAGCGGCGCTTCTTCAGGACGGCGCCGGACTGCAAGCTCAATCGTCAACCCCCACTGATTCGGCGATGTCGATTGAACTATCAGTTGCAGCTCTTACCAACAGGCCCTCGCCTTTTAGCAGCTGGAGCCTGCCGTCGATCACCTGGCAAGTCGAAGAGCGGACTGGCTTCCATCCTCTTCTTCCCTAGCCAGAGAAGAATGACGTCCACCTAGATGGACGTCCGCTCCGGCGCTCGCTCCACCGCGCGTGCTAGCCTGCAGATCAAACGCTGCTTGACTTGCCTCGGTGAAGCCGAGCGCGCTGGCCTCTCCCTTCCGCTCTCGATGGCTGGCGGTACTCTGGGGAAGCAGCTACACCTCGCTGGTTGGTGCGCAGGAAGAGTGGAGGTTGCCAGAAGGGGTTCTGCCGGTTCACGATTCCTTCCCTCGAGCTGCGACGAGCTCGAGGTGATCGACCGAGCTCAATGGAGCGCCCCTTTCGGCGATTGTACTGCATCGCGCTTAGCACCTTTATATTCAACGTCTCCCGAGGGTGGTTCCCTGGGACATGCGAGCCGTGGCGAGGATGGGGGAGCTCTTGATGAGGTATAGTGGCCCCGCGTGGAAGGCGGGGGGGGGGGCCACTCCTTCCTTTCCCAGCTCTCCCTCGTCACGATGTGCAGTATGCATGGTTGGCGCTGCTCCGCTTTATCCATCGTGTTGTCGTTTGGTTCTTTCTCTCCCACCATATCTTCCTCTGCACCAAGGTGAGTGAGAGTAGCGCAACCAGCCACGACCGAGGCTGACCCGCCACTTTCGGCTTTCGTAGCTCGCTCGTCTACCTCGCGCCTCACCCAAGCAGCCAGCCAGCTCTTGCGCACAAGCTTCCCGGCCTGTGTTGATCCTTCTTCACGTGAGTCAGACTTTGCCACCCTTCCCTCGGGCTTTATCTGACCTCTACAACTTCCGCTCAGCCCTTCGCCGAAATCCCTTTCCCTTCTTCACCACCCGTGCCCCATGTCCCCATCAGCAGACCTCGACTTCTTCCATCTGGTCTCCCGCTCTCCCAAACCCCTCCACCAACTTACAAGAGCCTCGCTCGTCGTCTTTGAGCTCGTCAAGCCGTCTCCCGCTCGACCGGAAGGTGAGTCTCGCCGAAATCTCGGTATCAAAGATCAAAAGCTGACAGTCTTTTCTCACCCAACAGTCTCACCAACATCCTCGAGGACTTCTGTGCCGTCCGCTCGGAGCCACCTCTCTACACCGCCACCCTCCTACGCTTCGTCGGCCATCGTCGACCGCCGCTCATCGGCCTCTTCCACGGCCAGCTCGATCGAATCAGCAACATCCGAGCTCATGCAGAGCTGTCTAGACACCCTCGCCGAACTGCTCAAGGATGAGCTCCCCACTTTGGAGCCGGAGGCGACCAGGAGACCATCGCGCCTCACCGCCGAGCAGGTCGAAGGGTGGACCCGAGTCGTCGAGAGCACGACGTAGAAGCTTCACGGTCTTACCGGCGCCAATTAGAGTTCTTGTAGCTAGTAGTATGTAGATAGCAGTTCGTGTATCGGATCGGCGGACGTCGGTTGAGGAATTCCGAGTCGGCTGGGGAAGTCTTGTTGTCAAGTGTAACGCATCACATCGGGTCGTATCATGCTGCGCTGATGAGAGACTTTCAACGGTGCTCACGATGCGAGAGAGGCACCTCGTTATAGAAGACCTCTTCCGCCAAACTCGAGAGAGAAAGGTGGCTTCGGCGGCTTCGGCGCTTGCACTTTCGACTCCCAAGTGCAGTAGGAGGGCCTCCGACAGCTTGAAGCTCCGATCACTATGCATACACATACTGGGCGACACTTGCTTGCCACTCTGATCCTGTTGTCGTGCAGCAAGTGGTTGCCCCTTCTTCGCCGAGGTACCTTAATCTTGCCCCGGCGAAGGGCTTTGACTGATGCAGCCCGGATGCAGCTGTGCTGTTCTGTGACATGTCTTGCTCGTCCATCGTCCATCGACGGCCCTTCTCCTCCTGGCCGAGCAACTTACAGAACTCGGATCCCTCTCCCTTCTTCTCGCCTCCGCCGAGCCGTCCCAAAAGATCGCCCTCTCCATTCGGCCCAGAGCCAAAGGCCTTCCGAATCGCGCCTAATGATGCTCGGAAGCGGGGTTTGAGTAAGTAAAGTGCACTAGACTTGCGGTAACTCGCCTTACTCGAGCTTATTACTCGTCGGAAGCTTGCTCCTTTCCTTCCTCCTTCTTCCTCCTCGTCTGCTCGCTCCCACTGGCCGCCAAGTCGTCGTATCGGGCGCCATGGCCACCTCATTCGGCCCTGATCAGGCTGTAGCTCAAGGACTGGTATTGGCCTGCTTTCTGGTGGCGCTGTCGAGCATCGCAGTGATGGCCGCCAAACGCTGTCCTCCTTCGCTGGCAGCCCTCCGCTGGATCAAGTGGATGCGGCTCATTGTGCTGTGGGATCTATTCGTCAGGTGAGCGCTACCTGTGCTTTTGCAGCTCGCTCAGATGGCCTGCAAGCGGTTGGCCAGAGATCGCTGACGCTTGCTCTCTCTCCACCAGCTTCGTGGCAATCCTCGGCCTTACCTTATGGATCTTCGGTGTCGGCACGGAGGGAGTACACTGCCAACAGACGTTCTTCCTGTTTGTGTGTCTCTTCGCCAGCACAAAGATGCCACTCCACCTCTTCCTCGTCGAACGAGTCCATCTCGTCTACACGGCCGACACTCGAAGGCTATGGGCATGGCCGTATTGGTGCTTTTCAATCATCATGGCCGCGGCAACTGTGATCGTCGTCTTCTGCTTCGTACGTCAGCATCGCTCAGCGCCGAGCACTCGCCGAGTCCGAATTACGGCTGACCTTCGCTCTTCTCAGCTTCAACGCAACTCTCATATCGACGCAGATGGTCGCTGCTACATCGGCTATTCGCATGCTCTCTCCTACGGGCTCATCGGTGGCCTGCTCGCAACAGAAGGCAGCGCAACCGTCGCCTTCCTCTTGCCCGTCTGGCGAGCCTCTTTCTCCTCCGCTCGTGCTCTGGCCAGACGCTCCACCATCTCCTCCACCGTCGCCCTCGTCACTTCCCTTGCCAACTACCTCTACCTCCCCCTCGTCGGTGGCTCAGTACAAGCCTGGATTTACGCTGTCTGCATTCTCGGCGACAGTCAGTACTCAATCTTCTTCCCGATTCTCGACCTTGAGCTGACATAACCCCTCCCATAGTCACCCTCAACGCTTACGTCATGTTCTTCCTGACCACCTCCGCCTCCAACTCGCCCGCCCCCTCCCGTCCAGCTCTCTCGCCCAACCTCGGCGAAGGCAGCATCCCTCTCCATCTCTCCCGAAACAGCATCCCTCACACTTCTCCCATCGCCAACGACAAGTACCAATCGGATAGCTCGCCTCTCTCGTTCGAGGCGATGCTGGAGTCTGGGGAACAGCAGCATATGGTCGAGTTGAGACGGGAGAGTGCGCCGAGGGGGGAGGGGCGCGAAGCTCACGCCGTTTGAGCTAGGACGAGGGGCATCACTACACTCGCAGTCGCATTATTTTATTTTCGTTTGTATAGCTAGCTCACGCAACGTGTTGTATTCTCTTCGCATGATCTTGGTCCTCGCTCCGAGACCGCCGAGAGCCGAGAGCAGCTCGACTTTGATCCGACATCGCGGGCTGGCAACGAGTCGTAGGATCGAAGTTAGAGTTGCAGACCTCACTATACTCTACGAGTCGAGATCGAACGAGCTCAGCCCGCCGAGCAGCGGCCGAGTTGATGGAGGGCGAAGATCGACGGTGCAGCGCTTCACCGAGCAGGGGGGCGTGTCTGCATGCTTCTGTAGCCGAATGCTAGTAGCGCTGAGGTCCTGCGGAGAGTAGGAAGAGGTAGAAAGGCAAGAAGCTCGCTCTCGCCCGGATCATCTTCCTCTCGTCTGTGCTCCACCGCCGTGTGGTAGAGGTTTTGAGTAGTGCAGTTTGATTCGGCTTCAGGTCATACGCTAATTTTTGCAACGAGCTATTCGACTACAGCCCCTAACCGTCGTATCCATCTCCGCCGCGCCCGTCTTTCGCTCTTCTTCGTCCTTCCACTGCTTGCTCAGTCAATTCTCTGATGGCCGACACGTCGCAAATCAGGCTCACAGAGCTCTCTGATACTGCACCAGCAACCGCCAACACCTCGAATCGCACATCGTTGGAGGGGGAGAGCGGGGCCGCAGAGCTGGATCAGTCGGCGCCAACGGGTAGGAAGGTCGCTGAAGGTGAGTGGGTAGTCTCAGGGGCTATATGATATCGCTACAGCTACGTCCGATACCCTGGACCGAGCTAATCGCCTCATCGCGTCGCAGCGTTCGAATCGTATCCCGATGGAGGCTTCCAGGCGTGGCTGCAGGTCTTCTGCTGCTTCTCTATCCTCTTCACTACGGTCGGCGGTATCTACACATGTACGTGCTGCTTACTCGTCATCGGCCAGTCGTCACCGAGCTGCCGGGACCTCTCGCTGACCTTGACTCGGCGCTCGCTAGGGGGAATCATGCAGGATGCTCTGTTCGAGAATGGAGTAGCGCCGAGCAGTACCCTCTCCTTCATTGGGAGTACGCAGGTATGTCTACAGTAACCTATCCGCTCTGTCACGGCGTCTGGGGTCCTCTCCCCTCCTCTCCGAGCTGTATTTCAGCATCTGCTGACATTGTTGCTGAACTACAGGCTACCCTGCAAGCTTTGTTCGCTATCCCTATCTCTCGCCTAGTAGCAGTGTACGGCAACGTGCGTATCTCTCCCCTGGCCTCTCGCTTGACTCGACCGAGGGCCGGACTGACCACCTTACTTGGCCTCAATAGCGCCGTGTCGCCATTGCCGGCTCCATCCTCGCTGGTCTGGGTCCCATCCTTGCTGGAAGCTGCTCGAATAGCGTCGCTGGCCTCATCGTTACCGAGGTGAGTTGCTCGGCGGTTGCTGGGCGGTTGCTCGGCGATCTCTCGCCTGCGGCAAGGACCCGATGGTCGACCAAGCGTACTCTGAAGACATGGCTGACCCATCTGCATCGACAGGGCTTCATGTTTGGTTTTGGACAAGCCCTGTGCTTCTTCTGCGCGGCGACGCTGCCCAGCCAATACTTCGTCAAGCGGCGGAACCTGGCGTGAGTGGCTCCTCAGCTGTACAATACGCTAGCCGAGGCTGACCTGCGATTCCACCTCCTACATACCTCCCCACCCACACCGCTCGTCCACCCGTCCTCCTACTTCCACCATCGCGATTTGCAGAACGGGTCTCGTTTATGCCGGAGCAGGAGTGGGCGGAGCTCTCTTCGCCGTGGTCCTCTCCGCCCTCGTCAAGTCGCTGGGCGTACCCTGGGCCTTCCGTATCATCGGTATCCTTTACACCTGCATCAATCTCCCCGCCGCTTGGCTGCTCAAGAGCCGAAACGCGAGGATGCCGTGGAAGAGGAAGGAGGGAGACGAGAAGACCAAGTTGGTGGAGTGGTGAGTCGACTAAGCCGTTTGAGATGAGTAGGACGGAGGCTGATATTTCGTTGCGATTGCAGGGCTTTTTTCCAGGATCTTCGCTTCGTCCTGCTGCTCGCCGGCACCTGCCTCGCCATTTTCCCTCTCTTCGTGTACGTCCCACCTCCCGCTTCAATCTTTCACTCACCTATGTGGACCTCCCCCTGCTCCACTCCTTCACTTGCTCACTCGTTCTCTCCCACAGCCCACCGTTCTTCCTACCCCTCTTCGGCACCTCCCTCGGCCTCACCACTTCAACCTCGTCACTGCTGCTCGCCGGCTTCAATCTCGCATCAGCGCTCGGTCGTATCTTCTTCGGCCTAGGAGCAGACGCCATGTTCGGCAGCGTCAACTCGCTCCTGCTGTGCATGTTCAGCGTCGCCATCTCGACTTTGGCGATCTGGCCAGTCGCGAGTAGTGTAGCGCCTTTGTGAGTTCTGGCGAGCGCCAAGCCATAGATATAGAGCTGATCTGTGTTTGTGTGGTGCAGGGCCGTCTTCGCTGTCGTCAACGGCTTCTGCGCTGGTGGCTTCTTCTCGCTGATGCCGGGAGTCATCTCGACGCTGTTCGGATCGAAGAAGCTGCCCTCGGTGTTCAGCATTCTCCTCACCTCGTGGTCGCCAGGCTAGTGAGTCTTGTCCGCCTCACTGATCGGCTCAAGCCAACTCTCCTTCCTCAGGGTCGATGCTCTCGGCCGAGCGCTGATATCCCCTCTCCCGCCTCGTTCTGCAGCTTCCTAGGTGCTCCCATCGCCGGATACATCCTCCAAGCTTTCGGTGGACCCGACAAGGGCTACGAGGCGTTCCGGCCGGCCATCTTTTACAGCGGAGGACTGAGCTTGATCGCGGCGCTTTTGCTGCTCGGCTGTCGGTTGAAGGAGACGAGGGAGTGGAGAAAGATCTGAAGTGTGGTGAGGTAGGGTTCTAGTACAGCCATAGAGCTGTAGAAGCAAGAGCTGAGTAGACTAAGAGGCCCCTCTCAAGCGAGCTCCGAGCTTCTCTCCCTCTCTCTCGCTTCTCTCCCTTCTCCGCCCTCCGCCCTCGTCTCGTCGACTCGCTCAGCTCAAAGAGATGGACGCCCTCTCTCGTTCGGCCTCGCCTTCGCCTTCTTCGCACGCTGAGGAGTCTCAAGATGCTACAGAGCAGGAGCAGCCAGTCGAAGCTGCACCTCAACATCCTCCAGTCATTCGTCCTGTGCCCGTCACGCGTGAGTCTCGTGCGAGAGAGAGAGTGTGAGAGAGAGGTGCAGGGAGGGAGGGCTGAGAGGTGAGAGCTGACCCTCTGCTGTACCCTGTCCAATAGCCTACAGCGTCTACAACCACCAGCAACAGCCTCCCTGGTCAGCCTACGCCCCTCAAACCTCGTCCCGGCGCTCGCAGCTCGGCGTCGCTTCTCCCCCCAATTCTCCTCCTTCGACGACGACCTACACGCCTCACTACCACCCTCTCCAACACACCTACAACAGCCCGCAAGTCCCTCCCGGCAATCCCGCTCCCGTCGCCCGCATGCCGTACTACCATCCTTCGCCTTACTCGCCTTGGGCTGGAGTGCCGAGTAGCTATGTAGGGCCGAGTGGGAGGGTGCAGGGTGTCAGCAGCGGAGGCGGAGGATACATCCCTCCTTCTCATCTTCATCTCCCTCCCTACGGCTACGCTCTTCCGCCTTATGGCCCTCCCTTCGGCGTTCCTCCTCCTGGTTTCCCTCCTCACCCTGCTTCCCTCGCCAGTCCTCATGGCTACCACGGTCAGCGTCACAGCTTCAGCTCGCTCGAAGAGGGCAGTAGTCGCGGCGACGAGGAGCAGGGACGCTCAGCTGGAGGGCAGAAGAGGAAGCTCGGCGTTTCGGCGGGAGAAGGGGAGGAGGTCGACGAGTTGGCGAGTGAGGACGGGAGTCAGTATGAGAGTGTCAAGGGGTGGGGATTGCAAGTGCAGGCTAGCTTGGGTGGTGGTGGATGTCAGACTGGAGAGCAGGAAGACGATGAGGACAAGCCCAAGGTCAAGAAGCCGAAAGTAGTAAGGGGCGTGCAGGTCGCCAACCCTTACAACATTCCCACGGTGCGTCGATTTGGTGCAGAGCGTCGAAAACGTATCTCTGACGCCCTCTGCTCTACAGATCGCCGACGTCAAGCCCTTCGTCGTCAAATTGCGCTACCTCCTCATCGACCCGGACGAGTTCGGCGATGTCATCTGCTGGGAGTGAGTACCGTGGTAGACGAGTAGACCCCCAAGTCCTGCGCTGACCTTTCCTACTCGCCATCAGCACCACCGGCACTCGCATCATGGTCAAGATGGACGACGCTCGCCTCTCCAACGATGTGCTCCCTCGAGTTTTTTCGCACTCCAAGGCGAGTCGGTGAATGTCTGAGAGGACTAGAGCAGTACCGAAAAGCTGACTCTAGCGCTTTTGCTTCAACAGCCCGCCTCGTTTGCTCGTAAGCTCAGTTTCGCTGCTCCGACACCATCGCCGAGCTGACTTCTCGTCTCTTGCAGGTCAATTCAGCGTTAGTCTCGCTCATTCACCACTTCCTCTCGCTCCAAGATTAATCTTACACTCTCTTTCACCACAGGTCTACGGCTTCTCCGTCTACCGCCTCACCAAAGACGACCCCTCCACTCCCTCCCCCTTCATCTCGGCCGCCCTCCCCGCTTCCGCTCACCGCGACGCCTCCGAATGGCGCACCTACCAGCGCACTAACGATACGTTGTTGACGAAGGACAAGATCAACGATATGGATAACCTCAAGCTGCTCGTGCCGAAGGAGACGACGAGGAAGGGCTCGGCGGGGAGTGCGAAGGGAGGTGGGAAGAAAGCGAGCAAGGCAGGGGAGGAGTGAGAGGAGGAGGGGCGACGTGCTTTATCGCTTGAGTAATTCGATATGAATTCCTCGAGCTCGGCATTGAAGAGCAGAGAGGAGAAGGAGCCCTCGCTCTGTGTCTTTCGCTCGACGTCGGCGCTCGTTCGGCGCTCGTTCGGCGCAAGCGACAAAAGTGCATCTCAGATCACGACTTTTCGGCTTTCCACTTCTTCAGCAGCTCTTCGAACGGCCTGCACTGCTTCTTGTGCGAAGGCCAGTCCTTGCGTTGGCATCTGCGATGGCGAGGGGGATGGCGGATGAGGAGAGGCGGTCAGCGAGCTCGGCGAGGTCTGAGGAGATGAGCGGACGCACTCGACGCTACAGTAGCAACTGGTGTCTATAAAAAACAAAAAAAAGAGAGAGGGGGTCAGCTGAGGCGGATTGAGGAGAAGAAGAGGCGAGGACTGACGGCAAGTCGTGCAGCGGCGAAGGTTAGCGCCTCGGGCATTGCAGTAGAGGCAGTGGCGCCTGTGTTGGGGAGGAGATCAGCGTCAACGAAGGGCAGGAGAACGCGACTTTGAAACCTTAGACTCACATCAGAACCGTACCAACACCGAAAACCTCGACCTTCGAGTCGCTCCTCAGCGGCATGTCGCTGGCTCCACAGCACGCGCACTCGCTCGCTCCATCCTCCACTGGGATTTCGCCCTCCTTCAAAACGGGGATCCTCCACCTCACTGTTCCCTCGTCCTGTTCCTCCTCCTTCTTCATCCGCGTCCACACCGGATCCCACTCCTTTGCCGCCTCGGCATACTCCTCCTTCAGCAGCTCAGCTACGGCGTAGTTCGTCAAGCCGATGTTCATGTTCTCTATGCGGTTGACGTCCTCCCATCCTTGGTACTTGAGCTCCTCCAGGTCATCCCAAAGCGGCTTGAGCTCGACGAGCGCCACCGAGAGGTCCGAGCCCGAGAGAATGAGCTGGCACTGCGCGACTTGAGCGACCACATCCACGCGGTGGGGGTAATCAAGTGGGAGTGTGTCGAGCGCCTTCTTGCCGTAGTGGGGGGCGCAGACGAGGTAGGAGAGGACCGAGGGTTGACGGAGGGAGGAGAAGCCCTCGTCGGCGGCTCGGTCGAACTCGAGTTCGAAAGCTCGACGCCAGCTGGCGGTGTGGGCGTGGTAGAAGAGGTTGCAGCGCATAATTCCCGTGGAGGGCTTGCAGTCGAGACCCTAGTGTTGGCGAGAAGGAGTATGAGCTTGATGATTCGTGTGTGTTAGGCGCCGACGAACCCTCTGCGCCCAATGCAGCGCCTCAACCTGATCGTCGACCTGATCCGCGGCGAAGCATGCCCAAAAGCACAGTAGCCCACTCGTGGGATGATGGAGGATGTACTCCTTGACGACCGAGATGACCTCTTGGAACTTCTCGGCCGCGTGAAGGAGCTTGACGTGCAGAACGGCGGCGACGTAGGAGTGCTCGTCGACTCGACGGTGGACATCGATCGCCGCTTGAATCGTCTGATACTTGTTGTCATGCGCGAAGGTGGTCTTGGTCGATGCTCCGCCGTGCAGAGGATGGTGGTCAGTGTCGCAGTGAACGCCGACGCCTGCGCGTCACTGTCAGTATCGAGATTGCGGAGTATGTACAGAGGTAGATCAGACAGACGTACATGTCCTGTCGTAGCGGCTGAGGATCTCCATGAACGAGTGGCCGAACTAAAGCGGGAGGCAGAGTCAGCGATGCCGATCTTTGCACCTGCACCAAAGACTCACGACGAGAAGGTTGCCAGTCTCGGCGACGTATTCCCAGCAGCGGTCAAAGTCGATTAGGCTGTCCTGATGCCAGCGCTCGAGCGAGTAGGCAGGGTCACGCGCGATCGGTCTCGGCGCAGAATTTGGAGACGGGCGAGAGAAGTCGTTCGAGGTGAAGCTGGGGATGAAATTGGGGTGAGCGACGTTCGACGACACAGTCCTTTTACGCACTAATGAAGCTCATGCATTCCGACGTAGTTGCGTTGAGAAGGGTCAGGGCTCCGTAAGCCGGCGACGATGAACCGGCGGTAAGCAGGGTCATGGCGAGCGGCGGCAAAGTGCGATGGAGGCAAGGAGAGAGCAATAGTGGTAGCTGTTCCCCTAAGCGTTCGATCACTGTGCTTCCAAGCCGGATGAGAAGGGAATCTTGAGCTCGCTCCGTGAACAAACTCACCCTGCCGAGATTGAACGAAGAAGGAGCGAGCGAAACCGGTCGGGATCGACTTTCTGTGGGGGTGAAATAAGGACTGATCAGCTACGTTTAACGGCCGCCGGCGAGGGGAAGTGCGACGAACCAGGCTACAGGCGTCACAGTGGTTGGCAAGCTTGGCCAGACTTCTGATGATGAGACGCGTAGTCTCACTCGGTCCAGCATGCTTAGCAGCGAAGGCGAAGATCTGCTCCGACAGCCCATGAAGGTCGTCCTGGGCTATACCGTGTGGCTCTCTCGAGCGGACAAGCTCGGTGATGGCGTTGAGAGAAGCGAGGACGAGGGACGAGTCGGTGGAAGAGGCGAGCTTGACGAACTTGGACAGCCACTCTGTACGATAGATGCGTGATCAGCTCGACGATTTAAAGCTGCGCCATCCCATTCAAACGCCGAGAAAGGGCCCTTCTCACCTTGGCTCCTCAGCAGCAAGCGCAAATCGTCGTCCAATGCCAGCTTGCCGTGCATGATGCACACGGCTCCCTGAAGCCGAGTATCGTGGGTGTCCCAGAGTAGCTCGAAAGTCCGCAAGATCCTTCCGAGCGCCTGTAGTGGCGGAGCTGTCAGCTGAGCCTTTGCTCCTCGTTCGGCGCAAGGCTTGCGTCGGCTTTGGCAGCCTTCGTCGGCAGCTTTTCGCGGTTGCGAGAGTCTTTCGAGTAGACTACAGAGATTCATATCCGTCAGCCTCAACTGCATCGCAACTAGAAGGCGAAACTGGACGCACCCGGCAGATCAAACCTCCTCGCCGCCATCCTCGCCACGACGCCGAGCTCCTTCTCTCCCTTGATATCGTTCAAGAAGGTCTTGATGTCCGCTTCATCACTCCTAGAAGCTGCAGCTTTTCGCTTGTTGGTCGGCTTGGGAGGACGCGGAGGCATTGCGTTCGTCAGCGGAGGCGAGAAGACGGTCGAGCGGAGCTGAGAGAGCTGTAGGGAGGTCGGGGAGGGTGCTGCTGGTGTTGCTGGGTAGTTGATGGTGCTGTTGGGTCCTTGGAGAGCGGTCGGAGCTGAACAGACGAGGTGAGCCAGATGCGGGAGGAGGGCAAGAGGCGAGACGAGGGAGAGGGGAGAGGCGGACGAAGGAGTGTGGGGAGTTGTACCTCATCAGCAGAGTCGATGTCAGACGGAGGGATGAGCTGCGCCTCCTCCAGCGATTATTTTCACCAGTCCGCCCTCTCGACGGCCGCTCGCCCTCTCGGGGCGACACTCTCCCCCTCGGCGAGGCTCATGAATCGTCATTAGTCGTTGGAAGGGCGAAGCGAACAACATGAGTGAATAGGTCTAGAGTCGCGAAAAGGGCCGAGTGGCTAAGGTGTATATGAGTGGAAGAAGGGGGCGAATAATGACACTTGAAAGCGAGAAGGGGCAACGCCGAGCAGGGCGCTATGCGTAGAACTTCTTGTTGATGAGGTGGACGAGAAGATTGAGGTTGACCTTGGCCACTCCTCCGATGGGGAGCGTTTGCTTTGCCGCCTGTAGAACGAGAAGAGCGTCAGCGTTGAGCGATGAAGTAGCGAACCGAACTCAACTCACAAACTGCGCCTCCAGCAACTCGTCCAGCTTGAGCTCGACCGTCTCGACCTTGACGCCCATGTACGCGGCGGAGACCTCAAACACGCCAATCTCGTCGGAGGAGATGGTGAGGGTGACCTTGTCGAACTGCTTCGGCGAGAACTGGTCGATCGAGAGGAGGACGCCGCGGTCGTAAAGGTCTTGCGCCGTGTACTTGTACGATCCAAAGGCGTAGCGCTTGCCCTCCTTCTCGAGCTTGCGTTGGTGAGATGCCTGGAGCGACCACGGAAGGACGAGGCGCTTCTTGCTGTGGACGGGCGAAGCGAGGTCAGCGCCGAGCAGCCGCAGACAGGCAGAAGAGCGACGCACGACTTCTTCTGAATCGAAGCCATCGACTGGTCGATGTACTCGTGGTATGACCGGACCTGGTCGTTGAGGTAGGTCTTCTTAGAGCGAAGGCTGGCGAGCGTGCCCTCCATCGTGGAGATCTCGGACTGACGCTGGATGCGGCGGTGGTCTGTGAAGTCCAAGCGAGTTAGCTCAGCTCTGACGAGACTGGAGACGGCGACTCACGCTTGAGCCGAATGTCGCTGGCAATCGAGTCGAGGAGTGCTTGGAACTTGTCGTTGCCAGAGACGACGCCCTTCGCCCGAAGAGCCATCACGTCCTGCACGGCAGCAATCTTGAGCTCCTGGAAGGAGAGCCTGTACAAGCGGAAAAGTCAGCAGCCGCTTTAACCTCCCTTGCTCTTCATCGCGACCTACCTCCGAAGGTCGTCCGTCGGGGCAATCACTGGCCGCCTCGCCGCCCTCGCCTGCCTCTGCTCCTCGACGACCTCCTCTTGTACGATCCGATACCATGCCTCCTCGTCCTGCTGCGTTACGGGCTGTGCGAAGACGGCGACGAGGTCGGCTCCGTGGTGGACCTTGAGGACGGCGACGATGCGGCGCTTAGCTTGCTGGAAGAGAGCCTTGTCGCCTGCTTGTGGGTCTGTGTGGAGAGTAACGGGACGTCAGCGAAGGCTCGTCGGCGAGGGAGATCGAGAACGCACCGTCTCGAGTGGTGAGCCGCGCGATGAGAGTGAGAGGGATCTCGTCGGCGCGAGCGCGACCGAGTTCGCCAGAAGCGGGAAGAGGAGCGCCTCCGAGCTCGCCGAGGATGACACGCAAAGGATCGTCTTGGTGGGGGGCCTGTTGAAGGGGGAGAGCGGTCAGTCGGGATGTCGAGAGCGCACAGCGAGAAAGCGACTCACCACGGCGTCGATGCTCTCCACGATAGACGAGTGCAGAGCGTAAATGTTGTTGGGCGAGATATAGATGACCGGCTGTCGCGAGGCCTTGGCGTCGAGCCACTCGTCGGCGCGGAAGTAGGCCTCGGCGTCGGGGACGTGAATGACTGTGGGGAAGGGTCAGCGTTCGTTCTCGGGGGGAGGCAGCGAGAAAAGGAGCTCACCTGCTCTGATCCACTGCGAGAACTCCTTGGCCTTGACCTCGACGAAATTGTTGAGGGGATGGAGCCAGAACTGATCCTCGCCGAAAGCCCGACCGGCGGCGATCTGGTTGATCATTTTGGCGCACTCGGCTAGGTTGTGGCGTTGAATGTCGGGAACAACCGACTCGAGGATGGAGAAGGTCTCGGGAGCGCTGTTGGTGGGAGAGCGAGAGTTTAGCTCGACTCGGCTGGAAGAACGATCGCGGCTGAAACGTACACGATGGCGGGCTGGATGAAGCGGTAGTAAAGCAGGTGGCCCGTTACGCGGAGGAGCTGCTCTTCGGGCTGTTGGGGGAACTTGTGACGCAGCGAGCGGAAGACCTCGCGCATGACGAAGCGAATGCCGAAGGGGAGCGATCCGGTTGAGGCGAAGATGGACTTGAGGAGGACCTCGGTGGAGGCGCGAAGGGACTTGAGGTCTGTTGGATGCGAATTCGGGTCAGGTCGAGCGAAGGAGGCAACACGAGGAAGGACGCACGCTGAATGAAGGCGACGTTCGTGGCTGAATCGCCAATCGCAAAACGCCAGTCGACGTCCGAGGCAGGCTTCTGCGAGGGCACTCCCGTACGAGTCTCCTCCTCGGCGCGCATGGCGTGGTAGATCTGTTGGAGTGCCGGGGATCATCAGCTTCGCTTCGCTTCCTCCCCTCCCGTCCCGCTCTCGCGAGCGACTATGGCCGAGGAGTAGTTACTCACCGCGACAGGGTCGGTCGACAGCTTCTTGACATGGGTCGCCATGATGTGCTTGACAGAAGTAGAGAGCATGATCTGCAGGCTCTTGCGCTGGTTGACTCCTCGGCCGTACTGCTGGAAGAGGCGAATGAAGGCAAAGCTGCCGCGGACGAAGCTGCTGATGTCGGGGACGAAGTGGAGGTCTTCTTGGATGCAGCGCTGTGTAGTCGACGTCGATGAGGCGCAGGGAAGGTGGGGGAGGGGCGGACGAGAAGATGTCAGCTCAGCGCGCCGAGGTTGAGAGAAGGGAAAAGCGCGAGGCAAACTCACCTGAAAGAGTTTCAAAAGCAAGAAGTCCTCCCTCTGCGCCTGAGCGAACCCAAACACGATGAAAGTGACCGCTTCCAACGCCTTCTGCGCCTTGTCGCCGCGGTCCTTCCCGCCGGGGTTGGCGAGGAGCTTGGCAAAGTACTCGGGGTTGCTCTGCAGATGCCAGAAGAGTTGCTGGTAGAGCTCGTGCTTCCTCGCCGTCTGTCGATCGAGCACGTTCGAGGCGAACGGATCCTTATCGGCCGCGAGGAGATGATCTCGGCGACCGGAGGCGAGTCCTCCTGCTCCTCCAGAACGCTGGGCGCGAGCGACCTCGTGCGTAATCTTGTTCTTGACGAGCAGCGCAATCTTGGTATCGAGGTCCTTGACGTCGTCCTCCATGCCCTGCGTCTCGCGAATCATGCCGACGAGCTGCTTCCTCATCTGCTCGACGAGGACCTCTCCGCGATAGTCAAACTCCGAGTCGTCGAGGAGGTGCACAAAGTTCTTGATCGTCGAAGCAGGGACGTTGGTCCCCATCCGAAGCTGGCGGTACTGGTCTCCTTGACGACGCGAGCGGACGATGGCTTGCAGGCCGACGAAGCGGGAGCGGCTGTGGTGCAGAGCTGCTTGGAGGGCGTAGTGGCGGCGACGAGCGAGGAGACCGCGAACGAGGGATTGGAGTTGGACGATATGGTCCTCGTGGCGGTAGATGTGGTCCCGCCAAGCGAGGAAGCGACCTCGACCGAGATGACCCCTCGTCTGCGCCTGAATCCCGACGACGTTCGGCTGCACGAAACCGAGCGCCTGGCGTTGGGTACCGACTTGTCGCTTGACGAGCGCTGCCCTCGCAGCCGACTGGAAGCCTCCGACCGAGCGAACGACCGACGCTTGACGAAGGTTCCTCCTCCTGGCGGCGAAGTCGTCGCGAGCGAGCTTGGCCCGAACGGCAGCTTGGATGCCGACGACCGTATCCTCGACCGAGCGCATCGCGTGAATACCGCTGAGCATTTGTCGACGCGCGAGATTGCCGCGAGCGTGGGCTTGGAAGGCGGTGATGGCGGGGGAGGTGGAGTGGAGGTGGTCGAAAGTGCGAGCTTGATGTTGGAGGGCGAGGTAGGTACGGCAATGAGCTTGGAAGCCGGTGATGGAGGGTTGATGTTGCGCGAGGAGGGCCATGCGGTGGTCGAGGTGACGGCGAGCGAGATCCGAGCGTGCGTGCGCTTGGAAGCGAACGAAGGTAGGGATGGCGGCTCGAACGTCGGCCTCGTGCTGCCTCCTCGCCTGATCCTCCGCTTCGACTCTCGCTCGTTCCTCCTCTTCCCTCCTCCTCTGCTCGGCAGCCCTCCTCTCCTCCTCAGCCAATCTCTGCTCCTCCATCCTCCTCTCAGCTTCCTCCCTCGCATCCCTCTCCATCTGCTCTCTCCTCTCCCTCTCCCTCCTCATCTCCTCAGCCCGCCTCGCCTGCTCAACCCTCCGCTCCTCTGCCAATCGCTCCTCCTCCATTCTTCGCTCCTCCTCGATGCGAGCCTCCTCGGCAAGTCGACGAGCTTCGGCTTCCTCGGCTGCTCGGAGCTCACGGGCACGGCCTGTTGGGCAGTCCAGGGTCAGCGAAGAGTAATGGATAAGAAGAGAGAATGAGACGCACGATCTTCCTCCGTCTCGGTCTGGCGATCCAGAGCCTTGCCGATTCCCTTGAAGTTGGGCATGCGAACGCCGTCGAGTCCCTTTTCGGTAGCCTGGACCTCCGCGTCTGTTCGCGTCGGGTTTCGACAATCAGCTCCACTCGACAGCAGATGGAACGATAGAGAGCGACGCACCGGAGAAGTCGACCAGTCCAACCAAATCGCCCATCCTCTCGGCCATTCCTCGTCGGAAGAGCAAATGGGAAAGCGCATGAAGGCAGTAGATGACCTTGGGGAGGTTCTTGCCCTCGTATAGATCGACGGTCTCGAAGTGGAAGATCTACGAGCACGCCGAGGTCAGTGCTGAGCGAGAGTAGCGGGAAGAGTACGAAGAGACGCACGACGGGGAGTTGGACCTCCTCGAGGAAGGTGAAGAAGATGTTGATGTTGGCGGTATGGCGGAAGTGACGAACGGGGTCCTGTTCGGTGAGGTCGACGAGGTTAGCTCGCCTCCTCCTCTCCCACTCCCCAGTGCCTTCTGCCTCGCCTCGAACTCACGTTGTAGATCGGTCCACCACACGCCGGGCTCCCCAGCGCCCTAGCAAGATGCGCCAACGCATACCCATTCCTCAACCCCTGCTCCCACTCCTTCATGCCCTTCCCCCCCTCTCCCTCGACCCCAGCAGCAGGGATCCACAACTCGCTCCCCCTGACCTTCTCGCCCACACACCCATCCAACCACTCCTGCGTCTCCCTACAATGGCACAAATACTCGTAAGCCACCAGATTCTGGCGCTGGCGGTCGATGGCTTTGACGGTGAGAGAGGGGAGGAGGGACCCGGAGGGGAGGGAGGGTGAAGAGCTGGACAGGTGAGGAGAGGAGCTGAGGGTGGAGAGACCATGCGAGGAGGAGAAGACGGCGGAGGGGGCGAAGGAGGAGGGCGCTTCGGCGGGGCGGGAGAGGCGGGCTCGGCCGGGGAGGCCTGTTCGAAGTAGGGGGTCGAGGTTCAGCTTTCTTCTACCTACTTGGCGAGATCTGAAAGCGAGAAAGAATGACAAAACTCACCAACCACCTCATTCTCACTCAGTCCCATCCCCATGCCCGCTCCTCCCTCCCTCGTCGTCGGCGGCACGGGCAACCCTCTCTCGTCCAACAAATTCTGCGGCAACGTCATGGCCCTCCTATGTCCCATTCCTCCCCTCCCACCAGCAGCACTAGATCCCACCGAATCGAACCTCCTCATACTGCCCATCCTGCCGAGCCCGGGGGAGCTGCCATCGGGCGAATCGCGAGTGGAGAAGATGGAGGAGGAGAGGGCGCGGGCGGAGGGTGAGCCGTTACTGAAGGGTTGGGAAGGGGAAGCTGGGCCGCCAGTGGAGGGGAAGGGGACGTTGGAGCTGGAGCTGAGCTTGGTGGGTGAGGAAGGGCGGGAGTTGGAGGGCGAGTAGGTAGAGGAGAAGGGAGAGCCGGGACGGCGAGTGGGGGAGGAGGGCACCGTATAGAGTGGGCGGTAGGTCGAAGAAGAGGAAGGGGAGTAGGCTGCGGGCGAGTTGGCGTAGGAGGCGGAAGACGGAGTGGGCGAAGCGGAAGTGTCGAGCGCGCCGAGCTGAGTCCGAGGTGCGGTGGAGGAAGTGCTAGTCGTTCTCCATCTCTGCGCCTGCTGCTGAGGCTCTCCCTCCTCCACCTTGGGCGCCAACACCCCCGTCCTCAAGCTCGGGCTCCTCCCCACCTCCCCAAACTTGGCCCTCGCCGAATCGAAACTCTTGGTCCCCGCTCCGGTCCTATGTCCCGCGCTCCAAGGACTCGGGCTCTTCTTCACATCTCCTCCTCCTGCACCGTTTGACCGAGGAACAGCCGTCCTGAACGAGGGACTTCCGTTCAAGCTCAGATCGCCGAGTTGAGTGAGAGCGATGTGGTCGTCTTTGGAGTGGGGGTAGGTTGCGGAGGGGAAGGTGGAGGAGGATGGGAGAGCGGGAGTGGGGATTGAGGAAGCGTTGGAGACTGCTGAGCCTGTGCCGGACGAGTTGGAGGAGAGGGAAGGGGAGCGGTCGAGCGGTTGGGAGTGAGGGGTGTAGAGGTGCGATGTCGACATAGTCGGTTGTTGTTGCTGTTGAGGGGGAGTCTATGGTAGAGGAGAGCGCAGAAAGAAGATGGGAAGATGGCCGTTAGCGCGCTGAGCTGAGAGTCGGGCTGCTCAAGAGCTAAAGGCGGCAGGGTAAGAACAAAGCTGAGCACAGTAAGATGGCTAAGACATGTAGCTCTCTCAGCCCGTGCAGCTCGCACCCTTCCAGCCCTGCTCATCCCTCCTTCACACGCGTTGAGCCAATCCTGCTCGACGCGCTCCAACGTCCAGCTGGACAGAGAAGACGACTTCCAGATGCAGCAGAGCAGCCCACTCTCCTAAAGAAGAGTCAACCGCTCCGCTCTGCAGTCCTCGTCCATCCCCTCCGCTGGTCGTCTCCAGTCGACACAGCAAGCGCACGGGACGCGATGCTCTGTTCCCCTTTCAAGTCTCGTACAGCTCAGTCAGTGAGAGTTTGGGACTCACAGAATTAGCCCGGTAGTTCTTTAGCTTTGTCTGAGTGCTGCTCCTGCTCCCTACTAGCTCCGACGAGTCGAGAAGGGAGAAGATGACCCGGCGCGGTTTGAGTTGGTAGTCGACAGAAGAGACGAAGGGCGAGGGAGGGGTGTAGCTCGGTACGAGTGACGTCCTCTGTATGCTTTGAGAGTATCGGAGGAGCCCGCAGAGGCGAGGAGAGCAAGATACGTCCGTCAGCTCGAGCGTCGAAAGCGAGGTAGACGCTCAGCCAACTCTGCTGCTGCTTAAAGCTGTAGCAGAGGGAACAGAGCAGCTGTAGCCGTGTACCAAAAATGCTCACCTTCGATATGCTGCAGAAGGGAAGAGAAAGTGAGCCGGGAGACGAGACGAGACGAACGAAGCAGGAGCGCAACAGAGGCGAGGAGCGAGCGCCAGGGGAGAGGGTCGCCGGCGAAATCAGAGTGAGGCTGCCAGCGAGCTCTGTGTGTCGATATACTCAATTACTGAACTCTACAACCCTATGCCAGCTTTCTCTGTCCTCATCCACTACAAGCTCCCCTCTCGGCGCTCGGCTCGGCGCTCCCTCAAACCTCAATCACTCCCCTCCTTCTCCTCCTCCCCTTCTGCTTCTCATTCACCTCCCCACCACTTTCCCACCACTCCCTCCTCTCCATCTCCAACCCCCACCTACTAAGCCAATAGCTCCCCACCCCCGACAGCAGGGCAAAGAGGAAGAACGACCCGGCGGCGCACCAGCCGAAGGCGAAGGTGATGCTGTTGGACAGTAAATTCGGGTCAGAGTCAGCGACAGCCCATCGCCATCTATCTCCAATCTCCCCCGTCCATTCGAGGACGATTGAGGTAGGGGAAGGAGCGAGAAACACCATCGCCGAGAGCTGAACCCACCCAGCGACCCAAGCCACCACACTTGTTACCGCCACATAAACCGCTCCCCAAGCGACCCAATAGACAGTCTGCCAGTACATCAACCTCCTAAACCCGGGGGAGGTGTGATATCTGTCCCAAACTCTCGGCTCATCAGCCTTACTTCGCCTGGGCCAAAGCTCGGCGCGCGCGACTCACCGATCCAGTACAGCCCGGCGCCACTCATTCCCATGATCCCAATCCACAGCTACCAGATCCTCCAATAACACCAGGACCCCGGGTGGGCAGATAGCGCCCTGAGGTGAGGAGGAGAGTTTGAAAGCGAGGCGATGGCCGCGTGAGTGGCGAGTGGGGTCGTGGGAAGTGAGGTTGGGGAAGGAGGGGCAGAGCAGGAGGGTGAGAGCGAGGAAGAGGAAGAATGGTAGGACGAGGAGGGCGGTGGAGGTGAGGAAGAGGCCGCTGTCGAGTGGAGTGGAGGGGAGCCGAGGGAGGGGTCAGCGCCGAACCTCCCTTCTCTCCACCTCGGCAGGGATCTGAGAGGCAGAAAGATGGAAGAGACGTACTAGAGCGGCACCCCTATCCCCGTGACAAGCAATACAGTGAACCCCGTCAGCCCAGCGAGGTAAAGCCATCCAAAGACGTCGAGGTGGTAGAATCGGTGCTGTTCGGTGGGGAGGGGAGCGTAGTGGGTTGGGTGTCGGAGAACTGATCGCGTGTCGGCATGTCAATGGAGATGTTTGAGCAAGGGGAGAAGGGAGGAGGAAGGTCAGCTTCGAGTTGTTAGCCGAGTGAGAGCAGCTCGGCGAAGCCAAACGGAACTCACGTCGCCAGAACCGCAAGCCCGCATCCACACAGCTGCTCAACCCCAAGCTAATAGAGCTATACCCAATGACCTCCCTCTCGCTCAAGTGGGTCGACGCTGCTCCACCCGCCGAAACCTGGTCAGCTGCTCGGCTCGGCTCGGCTCGGCTCGGCGTCGACAAGAAGAGAGACGTACGAGACCTCAATTGATAGAATGTCACCAAGGGCACTACTAGATTCAAGATTATAAGAAGGAGAACGTAGCCCAGGGGTTTAAGCCAGCGCCGGCCGTGTGTTCTGAAGGGAAGAGGAGAAGGTCTTGGAGGCTCGGCGTCGGCGTGAGGTGAGGTGAGGGGGATGTGGGGTAGGGTGTGGATCGAGTCGCTCATCCTCAGAGATAAGGCGAGAGGGAAGAGCTGATGAGGTGCAGAACGGACCGAGACGAGCAGAAGGAAAGGAAGCGAGAGCGCGGATCTTCGAGGGTTGGCTTTCGACCGCTCACTCGCTCGCTTCTCGTTCGACTTGGTCCGCTACAGATCGGCTCGGCTCGGCCTGTTCAGAATTTGCTATAGCGCGAGTCTACTCTACCACCACCGCTCTCTTAACCTCACTAATCTGCTCTTCTGCAGCGCCCGCCATCTCGTCCGACTCGCCGTCGCCTCTTTCGCCCTCGCTCTCCTCGCTACACGGCTACACAGCAGCGATGTGCTTCCCCTCCATCAAGATCTTGGGTTTCGATCTGAGCGAGATGAAGTGGAGTAAATTCGGCCCGAGGGCGTTGATGCAGAGGGGTTGGAAATGGAGGCGGGAGAGGGTCGGTGAGTTGGCTGTGGGTTCTGGGGCGTTTGAAAGGCTGCGAACGGGCTGGGAGCAGGACACGACTGTGAAGCTACTGGTCAGTGAAGAGGGAGGATAGAAGAGCTGTACTGGGAGGGAGAGGGAACAGCGCCGAGGGGACGAGGGATCGCTCGTCTTCGGCAGGGAAAGCTGAGGCTCTGCAGTCGCGCTGCCTCTTCTTAAAATGGAAACCAATTCATCGGGAATCAATTCGCACCTCATCATCGAGCCCACTAACCTCCTCCCTCCCCACCACAGTCGTCTATCAACTCGCCATCCTCCTCTCCCTCGCCGCCGAAGCCCTCTGTACCTACTCCCTAACCCGCTACGCCACTCACCAAACCGCCATCCAAACCGCCTTCCCCGGCACCTACTACGGCCAAAACGATCTCATCAACGCTGGTGTGGCTGCTATCGTCCCCTCCATTGCGGTGGCTTTTTGCTTCGGGATGGCGTTCTTCTTTATGGCGCAGTACGAAAGGAGGGAGTTTGGGAGGATCTATCATTGGGGAATGCTACTGTGGGCGGCGTTGATTAGTGTGGCGCTCCTGGCGGCTGCTATCGCCTGCACGGTACGTTCGGCGCTCGACTCTGGCTTCTCCCTCCCCTCTACCTCTCCGACCCCTCTTCGTAGCGCTCGCTTACACGCTCCACCGGTCTCATATCAACACAGGTAATCGTCTTCCACTCCTCCGCCTTCCTCGTCCTCCCCCCCTCCGCGCCCTTCACCCGCTCCGAGATCAACTCCCGCTTCCCTCACCCTCCCCTCCGCTACCGCGACTACGGGCCTAACATCGCGTTCGTTGTACTGCTGTGGTGTGCGCTGCCTTGGGTTTGGTTGTCGTGGGTCCTTCTCTTCCTTCTCACCGCTGAGCCGAGAGGAGGAGCTGACCGACTTTCGGCGATGGCGATGCGGTCGGGAGAGCAGGACCCTCCTCATGTACCTCTCCTCCCGCTCCGACCTTCTTCACGGTGCCCGACCTATAGCCGAATGGACGCCCTCTCCCTCTTCCTTTGATCTCTCGACCGCCAGCTCCCCAACCTCCTCTGATGCTCGGGGCAGACCTGCAGGGGTGTTCTACTGGACTCGGGACCCTCCTCTCACCGGAGAGGGAGAGGTGAATGGAGTGGAGGAGCTGGAGGAGAGTAGGAGTAGCGATGAGACTGCTGTGGGCAGTGAGGGAGGAGGAGGGTCGGCGAGGGGGAAGAGGGAGAAGCGAAAGTTAGCCGGAGCGGGGCTGGCGATGATGCCAGGGTTAGAGAGGGATTGAGTAATGCAGTAGTATGCGGCGGATAGTATGATGGAACACGCTGTAGCTTAGCAGTCCCCTAACCTCGTCTTTCTGACCCTCGGCGCTGATTGTCGGCGAGGATCAACCTCTGACGCTTCGGCGATGCGATGCGATGCCCGGGAGAGAGTTCGGTACAGGAGATGGACATCCGATCGTAGAAGACACTTTACACAGCAGCCTCGGCTGTCCAGCACTCAAGAAATCGCCCTTCCGGCCCTCGAGCTCGTCGTTCCAGGCTCCGAGCGAAAGGCCTTTGGGCAGGCGAGGCGCTTGTTGTTCTCTGCCATCATCTGTTCGGCTCGGTTCGACTCGAGTACATCAGCCCGGTGCTTCGATAGCTCGTGGACACTTTCAGTACCTACCTACAGCTCTTACAAGACTACAACCACACCCTCTCGCTGAATCCCGGACGACTCTCCCAGGCGACAACACGATGACCTCCCTCTCTTCGCCTGCTGTACGTGCTATCAGTCTCCAGTGGGGGGTAACATAAGCTGATCTCTGATCAACTACAACAGAAGGCCTCCACTTCCACCCCATCCTCACCAGTCAAACCAACGGCAGTAACGAGCGAGGCGGGCGTCGCGCCTTCAACAGCAGCTGAAGCGCCGCTCGAGGAAGAGGAGAAGGCCGAGGTGGGAGCAGCGAGTACGGCGGCTGTAGTGGATATGGATGTCTTTGGACAGCTGTTGGAGATTGTGAGTCATGTTCTCGCTGAGACTGGGCAGCAGCAGACGACGAGCAGACGGCGACGGGCTGGAGGGAAACGTCATACGCTCAAACGAGGGGAGACGGGCTGTGCGCTGCCCTGTGTAGCGGATGGCAGAAGCTTTCAAGAAGCTGTAGGACATCAGTTGGAGCGCTCTCGACGCCTACAGCCCAATTTGGCACGGGCGATCTACTCGACCTTCCGACCAGCCTTGCTGACGATTGCGTCTCGCCTTTATTTTCCCATCGCGCCTCTCCAATCTGATGTGTATCACAATAGGACGACGACGAGACGCACGAGTTCAGTAAAACTTTGGCATTCGACTACATCTCCCAAGCCGAGACGACCTTCACCGAGTTTGAGGAGGCGCTGTACGTTGAGGTTCGGTTCATTCGCGAGCGAGGTTCGAGGATGACGAGCTGCTTCGGCTGCGGGGTGTGAGGGAGTGTAGAAGATCAACGCTGACCCTTTCCTGCTCTCCATCTATCACCTTTCGCTCTTCGCTGGCCCCCTCTCTCACCACAGCTCCGCCAAAGACCTCGACTCCCTCTCCCGCAAGGGTCACTTCCTCAAAGGTTCCTCCGCCGCCCTCGGCCTCCAACGCGTCCAACACTCCTGCGAGTCGATGCAGCATTTCGGTAACCGCAAGAATGAGCATGGAGAGGGCCCGACGCTGGAGGAGGAGGAGGCGTTGAAGAGGTGTAGGGTTTTGCTCGTGAGGTTGAGGAAGGAGCAGGATGAGGCCAAGGAGTGGTTGGAGAAGTTTTATAAGCAGTGAGGTGGGGCCATGATGCGAGGGAGGTAGAGGGAGGAGGATCGACCCCCCGACTCCGCCGAACCCGAGGCCAAACCTTTTGGACGACATACGACCACCATCACCGCCTTCCTCGTTTCCCCTCCAATCTCTTCGCCACCATGCACAGCCCTCCTCTCCCCTCCGCCAACGCCTTACGGACGTTTCTCCCCCTCCCTTTCCCCTTATCTCCAACACACGCCTGTACATACACCTCTCTCTCCGGCTCAACTCGGAACTCCTCTCTTTCTATTCCTTTACCTCTAAACTTCCCCCTTAACCCGCCTTTGTGAATGACCTTTGCCCTCTTACTCCCTCCAACTCGCTCCCCTCACCCTCAACCAACGATCTGAATGAGTCTTCTTTTTGTGCGGAACGATGAACAGAAATTCGAAACGTTGACGGTGCATATTGGTTTAGATCTCGGGTCTTGTCGCGAGATGGTGAGGGTGTGAGTTGGCGGCGAGCGACAGGTCGAGCGGCCGAAAAACGAACCGAGGAGCGAGGGCTCGCTGTTCTCTCTGCTCTACACTGGCCTGATTCGAGAACACCATATCATATTACTCAAGCGATAAAGCACGACGACCTTCCTCTTCTCACTCCTCTCCCTTCTTCGCCTTCTTCCCCCCTGGCTTCGCACTCCCCGCCGAGCCCTTCCTCGTTGTCTCCTTCGGCACGAGCAGCTTGAGGTTATCCATATCGTTGATCTTGTCCTTCGTCAACAACGTATCGTTAGTGCGCTGGTAGGTGCGCCATTCGGAGGCGTCGCGGTGAGCGGCGGCGGGGAGAGCGGCCGAGATGCAGGGTGAGGGAGTGGAGGGGTCGTCTTTGGTGAGGCGGTAGACGGAGAAGCCGTACACCTGTGGCGTGAGAGAGTGTGAGATTAATCTTGGAGCGAGAGGAAGTGGTCAATGGAGAGACGAACGCTGAATTGACCTGCGAGAGAGGAGGACTCAGTACTCAGGAGTCAGCTCGGCGATGGTGTCGGAGCAGCGAAAGAGAGCTCACGAGCGCACGAGGCGGGCTGTTGAAGCAAGAGCGCTAGACTCAGCTCTTTGATACTGCTCTAGTCCTCTCATACATCCAATGACTCACCTTGGAGTGCGAAAAAACTCGAGGGAGCACATCGTTGGAGAGGCGAGCGTCGTCCATCTTGACCATGATGCGAGTGCCGGTGGTGCTGTGGGCGAGTAGAGAGGGTCAGTTCAGGACTTGGGGGTCTACTCGTCTACCACGGCACTCACTCCCAGCAGATGACATCGCCGAACTCGTCCGGGTTGATGAGGAGGTAGCGCAATTTGACGACGAAGGGCTTCACGTCGGCGATCTGTAGGGCAGAGGGTGTCAGAGATATGCTGCCGACCCTCTGCATCAGATCGACGTACCGTGGGGATGTTGTAAGGGTTGGCGACCTGCACGCCCCTTACTACTTTCGGCTTCTTCGCCTTGGGCTTGACTTCCGGTTCCTCCTGCTCCCCAGTCTGACTTCCATTACCACCCATCCTAGCCTGCACTTGCGCTCCCCATCCCGCAACCGCATCATACTGACTCCCGTCCTCACTCGCCAACTCGTCAATCTCCTCCCCTTCCTCCGCCGAATCGCCGAGCTTTCTCTTCTGCCCTCCAGCCGAGCGTCCCTGCTCCTCGTCGCCGCGACTACTGCCCTCCTCGAGCGATCCGAAGCTGTGACGTTGACCGTGGTGGCCGTGAGGACTGGCGAGGGAAGCAGGGTGAGGAGGGAGACCAGGAGGAGCAGGAGGGGGAACGCCGAAGGGAGGGCCACAAGGCGGGAGAGCGTAGCCGTAGGGAGGGAGGTGAAGGTGAGAAGGAGGGATGTATCCTCCACCTCCGCTGCTGACACCCTGCACTCTTCCACTCGGCCCTACATAGCTACTCGGCACCCCAGCCCAAGGCGAGTAAGGCGAAGGATGGTAGTACGGCATGCGGGCGACGGGAGCGGGATTGCCGGGAGGGACTTGCGGACTGCTGTAGGGGTGTTGGAGGGGGTGGTAGTGAGGTGTGTAGGTCGTCGTCGAAGGAGGAGAATCGGGGGGAGAAGCGACGCCGAGCTGTGAGCGCTGGGAGGAGGTTTGAGGGGCGTAAGCGGACCAGGGAGGCTGTTGCTGGTGGTTGTAGACGCTGTAGGCTATCGGACAGGGTACAGCAGAGGGTCAGCTCTCTTCCTTGTTAGCCCTCCCTCTCTGCACCTCTCTCTCTCTCTCTCTCGCACGAGACTTACGCGTTACGGGCACAGGACGAATGACGGGAGGACGTTGAGGTGCAGCTTCGACTTGCTGCTGCTGCTCTGTAGCATCTTGAGACTCCTCAGCGTGCGAAGAAGGCGAAGGCGAGGCTGATCGAGAGAGGGCGTCCATCTCTCTGAGTTGCGAGCGAGTCGACGAGGCGAGGGCGGAGAAGGGAGAGAAGCGAGAGAGAGGGAGAGAAGCTCGGAGCTCGCTTGAGAGGGGCCTCTCAGTCTACTCAGCTCCTACTTCTGGCAGCTCTACAGCTTTACTACAGCTCTTCTACACCACACCTCAGATCTTCTTCCACTCCCTCGTCTTCCTAGTTGCGCGCCGTGCTTTCGGCGACTGTCGACTCATCTCTCAGCTGCAGCTGAGCGGAACGAAGGCAGACCTTGCAGGCGAGAGAGACGATCATATTTGAGGGAAATCGGTATCAGACAAGCTTGTGTACATCGCTATCGTCGCAGAAGCTGGATGAAGGAGACGACCAGTCAGCTCTCGGAGCTCGGCGATGAAGGGGGTCGACTAGACAGCGGAAGCAGCGCACCTTGCAGAGGTTCCATCAATCTGTGGAGAAGCAGACGTCAGTGTCTAGCGCTTGATGATGTCACCGGAGCGGAGAGAAGGAAGCTCACCGGTGAAGCGTCGGTTGTCATTGTAGCGCACCTCGATCCCTCGAGCTTCGCAAGCGGCCTCCCACGCCTTCTGCTGCACGCCAGGCAGAACAGGCGGGCCCCAGAATACTACGCGCTATCTCTGAAGCTCTTGCAGCGCCGCAGCGTCCATCGAGCCAAGCAGCCTCTTGAAGGTGTCCTCGGGAGCCGACTTCGGACCGATGATGGAAAGGGCGACCAAACTGCACTTCAATGAGTTGATGGATGGGAAGAGGAAAGAGGAGTTGTGGAGTTCGAGCTTCCGAAGAGAGGTGCAGCCAAGTAGAAGCTCCTTGAAGAAGGTCTGCTGAGATTCGGCGAAGGTCGTGTTCGGGAGCGAGAGGATGACGTGGGTAAGCTGAGGAGCGATGGTGATGAAGGGGCTGTAATCAGTCTCCCTCAAGCCTGAGAAGAGGCTGAGATCCAGCCGAGTGAGAGATTTGGCGGCGGGAAGGAGGCGGCGGAGGCTTGCGGTGGAAAGGTAGCCGAAGAAGAGGTTGAGCTCCCGCAGCGGGATAGATAACCCTGCGAGGTCGTCTTTTACTTGCGCTTGTCCAAAACAGCTCAGCGACTCGAGTTCTACAGGCGAAGAATACGGTCAGTCGAGTCCCCCCGCGCTCGAGGGCGACCTAGCGGGGCGGGAGAGAGCTCACTAGAGAGAATTGTGGCATTCAGCTGAACCAGATTGCTTGCTGTGAATGACACCTCCCGCAATCCGGGCGTGAGACTGCAAGCGAGGTCGCACGTCTCGGCGTCGGCCCCATCGAAACTCAGTCGTTTGACCGCGCGAGTTGACGACGTCTCTTCGAGGAAAGTGACCACCATGGCCCTCTTCTCGATGAGATACCTCTCAGGAACTGCGACGTCGGCCATGAGAAGTTGCTGAGCTGGTGGGCGTCACGAGCGGGCCACGAGCGACGCCTGCTTGAGCATCCGTCGACGATTCTTGAGCCGGTAGCCCAGCCGCTCAACAGCAAGGTCGAAGACGTGGTACAGTAGTCCGGTTGGGAGGTCTTGGATGACGGCCATGAGAGTTCGAGAGGTCGGCGGCGCGGAGGGAAGAGTGTTCGGCGGAGAGGGAGTGGGCGAGTTTCGGCCTGGGAGGGCAAAAGAGTTGGTCAGTACTACTGCTCTTGCTCGGTAGCTGCTGTAGGCTTTAAGCTCGCCAGCACATCCCTTGACGAAGGCCTCGCCGTTTCGTCAACAGACGCTCGACCCTCGCCGTCCGTCTGCCTCCCTCGGTCGCTGCAACTCTCTACCGCGACCAGCTGCTGTCCTACAGCACCACTCAGCTCCCATACACAGCTAAGACTCTCACTCACACCTTCTCTAGCAGCTACGATGCTCAGCAGCGGCTCCTCAGCTTCGAACAGCCGCACGTCCTCTCCTTCTGAGGTCGAGCGTTTCTGTAGCCTAGCGAGGGAGCGGGCGGGCGGGCGAAGAGGTGTAGTCGAGTAGGAGTGTGGTCCAGCAGCTTCCAGTCCGAGCTTCCAGCAGCGAGAGAGTCGAGGTGAAGTGAGAGATTTAGACGAGCAAGTTGAGGGAGAAGGGCATGGGAGCGAGCGATCGACGGGGGCAGAGGCGAAGGAGGGAAGGTGGGTGCATGCTGCTGTTAGGTCGCATGGTAAGCTGTAGATTTACTCAAGAGTTCATCAAGCCCGACATGAGAAGCTACAGACATGAACAGCCAGCAGCCAAAGCTTGCGAAACAACCGCCGAGCGCCGAGTTCCTCGCTATCGCCTTCCTCCTCGCTGTCCCCGTGTTGAGTGCAACAGAATAGTTCGTCAATCTAAAGATATGTATGTACTTGTAAATGATGATACACCTCCTCCCGAACCCCCCTCACACCCTCTTCTCGCCAACCTCGCTCCACTCGCCGCCGTCATCTTCCATGCCCCTCTGCGCCGGATCAAACAGCCTCGCATACTCCAGCAGGAGGCGGAAGACATCTGTACAGTCCTCCACATCAGCTCGACGATCGAACACGAGAGAACAGAAGGAGAACAACTCACAGCTCCTCATATCCACCTCCCTCCACTGGCTCTCGGCCCACTCCCTCCCCTGCCTCGCAATCTTCTCGCCCAGATGGTCGTGGTGACCGGTGCGAGCGGCATCGAGACCGCCATCGAAAAAGGCCATGATGTTGAAGAGGTCGGAGTAGTCTTGCTTGACGGGGACCTGCAGGCGACGAGGAAGGTTAGCGGCGGTTAAGAGGAAGAAGAGGGGAGGGAGAGGGAGACGAACGTAGTGGTACCAGGGTTGGATGCGGTCGTAGTACCTTTGAGCGTGAGGGAGCAGGAAACGGTCAGTGGCGAGGTTCGGCGAAGACGAGCTGCTCGACGCTCGGCTCAAGGCGTCGGCGAGGGGAGGGAGCGCTACTCACCATTCCTTGTAGATGGTGGCTTTGAGCGGGACCTGGTTCGATAGTAGATGGGTGCGGAAGCGAGCGGAGTAGCTGAGGTAGCGAACGAGGGAAGGCGGGAGGGAAGGCGAGGGTGGGAACGAGCGAGAGGAGGAAACGCAGGGTCAGCTCGTCGCTCCTCAATCCTCGTAACGCTCAACGTCGAAAGCGAAACCACTAACGCATTCCCATCCACATCCATCACAAACCGATGATCTCCCATCTCCTCCAGACTCGCCTTCTGCACAAACTCCATATTCTCCCTCAAATACGCGCAAAGCTCCTCCTTGCACTGCACAGGCCCATTCGTCGGCTTGAGGTTGCTGTACCGCTCGTTGAGGGCTGAGAGGGAGGCCATCTCGTCGACTTGGTTTTCCCGACCGAGAAGGTCGAGCGAGGTTCGCCGGAGTTTGCGAGGGGTGGAAGAGTTGGAGGTCGTTAGAGCGAGGAGACGGAAACGGTGGGATTCGCGCCATCTGCGATGAAAGCGGAGGATCAGTGTGAGAGGGCAGGGCGAGACGGAGTGGGAGAAGTGCGAAGAGGCGACGACTCACTTGTTCTCGGGGCCGACCCAAATGCCATCGGGCGAGCCTCGCCAGAGGATCTTGTGCACCGGCTTGTCGAGGAAAGGCTTCTCGTTTTCGGGGTTGAGGTTGTACTGGATCGTTGAGGGCTGTCGAGAGGTAAAGTGGACGAAAGAGGGTCAGCGCGAACGCCGGGATGCGCCGACCAGTGCGAGATATGACCGTACCCAGACGATATCGCCATCAATCTCAGTCCTACACAAATCAATCCGTCAGCTCCTCATCTCTCCACTCATTCTCATACAACCGCGCCAACTCACCGACTCATAGCAAAGCTCGGCTCCAACCTCCTCAACCTCAACCCCCCACTCGTCGCTCCATGCAGATCCACAATCCCCGGATTCTCGCAATACTCCATATTATTCTTATGTGAGCGAACAAAAGATGGGCCGGCGGGGGGGACGTGGTTCTCCAGTCCTTGGGCGGAGAGGCGGTAGCGGGAGGTGGGGGAGCAGGTGCGTTGACGGAGGGACCAGCTGTTGAGGAGGGGAATCAGTAGCAGCAGAGGGGAGGATTGAGAGGAGGAGACGGACCCGTTGTCCTGGTGAAGAGAGGGTAGAGCCGACTCGTCGATCACTGCGAAGGGAGAGGGTCAGCTCGGCGCTCGTCTCCACTCGCTCCGAGACGAAGAAACCTTACTCCTCCCCTCCCTCGCAGCCTTCCTATACGCCTCCATCCACTCCCAATCCATCTGCGTATGACTCGCATCATGCAAATACAGCGGCACGACCATATCGGGCAACAGATGGCCAATCCCCTCGAGCAAGCCATCGAAACTCTCCCCCACCGGCGTCCTCCACTGCGCTCCAGAGTAGTGACGTTTCCCCGATCGAAGAGTGAGGATCTCGTGGTCCTGTCCCTCGCCTTCGGGGTTGGAGAGGAGCGAGACTCGGTGCTTGAGTTCGGCGATGGGGAGGGAATGGAACGGCTCGATGTGGTGGTAGATGTGGTCGTATTCGTCGATCAGTTTCACGTGGTTGTCGACTGCCCATTCGTACCTATAAGTCAGAGCACTCTTGTTAGCTCGCGTTCCCCTTCGCAGCTCAACGGCCGAACTAACCAGACTTCAAACCCCCTCGGCGGGCTCCTGCCATGCCTCCTCTGATACTCCTCCACCGCCTCCTTGTAGCTCTTACTCTGCCTCGCGACTTTGTCCTCCCACAGCTTCTCCGCCTCGGCCATGAGTTCATGGATAGGATGAGTTTCGTAAGGCCGTTCCGATGGGAATGGGGTGGCATAGAGGTAGATGTGATGCGGGGAGCGGAGGGTGATGATGCCTCGTAGTTGGGGAGAGCGGCTGACGAGATACAGAAGGATTGCTGTGCCGCAGAGAGGCACAGCGAAGAGAGCCCAGCGAAGGGGCGCCGATTTGGATGAGGATCTCGCTGGGTTCAGGCTGGAGCTCCTCCTGCTACCAGGGAATGTATCCTCGTATTTCTGCTGAGGCGACGACAGCTGCTGCTGCTGCTGGGAGAGAGGTGGAGCGAGTAAAGGGGAGACGGGCGGTGTAGTCGACGCGTCCTCCTCATCTTCACCCAAGCGTACAGCCGTGTAGCTCACTCGACGGTTGAGGGGCATTAGAGGGCGTCGTTTGAACTTGTTGGTGGGCGGGAACGTAGGCGAAAGAGGCGAAGAAGGAGCAGGCGCCATCCTGCCTCGAGAGAGACGAGGTGGGGGGAGAGTCGAAGAGACGGTCGAGATTCGCAGAGCAAGTTCTGTGAACCGTCTTACAGGCCGAGACCTGCCTCTTTCGAGATGTAGGCCTGCAGTGGAACAGAAATGGAAGGGGCTAGAGATCTACCGCGCTTGACGTGCAGAACTTCACTCTTGAAGCCCCTCGTCAACCTTCGGCGATGCGGTTGGCTCTCGCTTTTCTCTCAAGCTCTCAGATCCTCACCCGCAAGAAAGAGCTAATAGATACATATGACTCTATTCGACACACGCCACTAAACAATCCCCGCCCAGCTGCACTCCTCCAGCGAATCGAATCGCCAGAGACTGAACCGTTCAGCCCTCGCGAACGACATCGGTGATAGCCTTCCTGATGATGTCGCATCCCTTCTTCATCTCCTCGGCGGTGATGTTGAGTGGGGGGATGAAGCTGTTACATCAAAGAACTTGGGTCAGCGCGCGGTTCTCCTGTCGTCTCATCTCGGCGCCGCGCCGAAGGAAGGAAAAGGAAAGGGAAAGCGCACCGAATGCACTGGTAAACCGAAGTGGTGAGAGTGAGCATGTCCTGCTCCAAGCACTTGTTCTGCACGCGCGAGGCCATGTTGGCGGGGATCTTGGCGCCCGAGGCCGAGGGAGTGTAGGCGTCGGTGGGCGAGTTGAACTCGATGCCGACCATCTGCACGAGTACGGGGGGGATTAGCTCGTCGAAGCGTAGTAAAAGCAAGAGAGCGTTGAGAACGTACAAGTCCAAGCCCGCGAACCTCGGCAATCGTGTTCCCAATCTCCTTATCCTCCTTCAACTCGTTCAGCAGTCCGAAGAGCTCCTTCCCCCTAGCAGCGACATTGTCGAGGATCTTCTCCTCCTCGAACACCTCCTGCACAGCGACAGCAGCGGCGCACGAAACAGCGTTTCCAGCGTAAGTTCCTCCCATCGAGCCGGGCTTCTGAAGGTCCATCAACTCCTTGCGGGAGACGATACCCGAGAGAGGGAAACCATTGGCGATACCCTTGGCGATGACCATAATGTCGGGGCGGACGGTGGGGTAGTGCTCGATGGCGCTGTTGATCGTTCCGACTCGTCAGCGCCGAGCTTCTTCACTTTCGCCGAAAGAGAGGAAGCGAGACTCACAAGTACTTTCCGGTCCTTCCAAATCCAGTCTGGACCTCATCGATAATAAGGAGGATACCGTTATCATCGCAGACCTTGCGAAGGCCCTCGAGGTAGCCCTTGGGCGCGGGGATGTATCCTCCCTCGCCGAGGACGGGCTCGATGATGAGGGCGGCGGTGTCGCGGGGGGCGGTCTGCTGCTTGAGGAGGAGGTCGAGCTGTTTGATATTAGAGATGAATTAGTCAGGGAGACAGGGAGAGGGCGGGGGGATGGGCGCACCTGGTAGAGAGCCTGCTTGACGAGCTCGTCCTGCGAGGTGGAGGCGGGGACTCCGACCTGGTGCCAGTAGGGGTAGGGGGTGGTGAAGACACCGGGCTGGGAGTTATACAAGCGTTAGCCGATGCTCTCAACTCGAGCGTGAAGGGGCCGAACTCACCATGAGGGGACCGAAGCCCTCTCCGTAGACCGTCTTGGAGCGGGTCATGGCCATGGTTCCGAAAGTGCGGCCGTGGTAGGATCCCTGGACGACAATGATGTTCTGCTTGCCGGTGGCTTGACGGGCGAGCTGTAGGCCATCGAAGAAGGGAAGCGCGGGAGGGGGAGAACAACAGTCAGTTTCTCCGTCGGGGACGAATCGAGTGCCATGTAGGACAAAAGCAGCTCACCTTGATAGAAGCCTCAACAGCCTCGGCTCCCGAGTTCCTAATAACGTACAAAAGGAGCAGAGGTCAGCTGGCTCGTCCAGCGGAGAAAGATAACGGCGAGCGGAAGGAAGCTGTAGACGTACCAGAAGAAGAAGGTGTCGAGCGACTTGTGGGGCATCAAAGGCTGCAGCTTCTGCATCAACTCGAGCTGGGGCTTGTTGAACCCAATGTTGACCTGAGCGTGCACAATGGTAGCGCATTGGTCTTGAGCCGCCTTGGTCACCTTGGGGTGGCAGTGGCCTGTGGTAGTACAGAGTCGGAGTATTAGCACTGTACTGCAAGACTACAGAGCTGTAGCAGGACAGCGCACCGAGGTTGGTAACTCCGATTCCCGAGGTAAAGTCCATCATCTGCCTGCCCGTGTCGGTGGTGATGTAGGCTCCCGAGCCCTTCTCGAGCACGAGATCGGTGAAGCGTCCGACTCCGCGAGCGACAGTCTTGGTTCCAAATGCAGCGAGCGAGCTCATGTTGAAGTGGTAAAGACGAGGTAAAGTGAGGAGGGAAAGAGACAGCCGCGAGAGATTCTTCGAAGTCGCGGCCACGGCCTTTATGCACGATATCGTTCCGCGAGTCAACAGGTCACCTGGCTTATCGCCAACTCTGTACCAACCTACAACACGCTCTCCGAACACTCCCAGAGACCCAAGAATCACCCCTGCTCCCCCAGCGAACCCCGAGCTCAATTTCTACGCCGAGCTTTCGCAGGCGTTCTTTCCCTCCAGCTGGCGCTGCCGACCCCACCTATTTCTTGCCGCTCTGTTCTTCGATCTGCTGACCCCCCGCGAACCGCGACCGGGTGGGCGGGCAAATTCGAGGACAAGTCGCCAGCCGAACTTTGGAAGTTGGGCCGAGGGAGACAGTTCTGTAGGTCATTAGGAGGGTCGCTGAGGCTCATAGAATGTTGCGGCCGTGAAGCAGAGTCTCGAGGCTCCAACGCCGGCTCGAGTACTGCAGCTCGATACCATCGCCGACGCCACTGCTCCAACTCGGTGAACCATCTTCGCCGAGCACGGCGCGGGAGTCTGAGATGGATGGCTCTGGTATGACTGCCACATGTTTGAGTAACCCCGAAGCAAGCTCCAGTCTGTCTTCTTGAAGCTACCAGCACCTTGCAGAGGTCTCCCGACCTCGTCCACCCTCATCCGAGCAGATTCAGCCCAGCGCCGAGGCCAGTCTTGCCCGCTTGAAACGAGCTGTTAGGTTGTTTGGACGTTGGCCGGCTTGTATAAGGTATGTATATTAGTTTGAATCGCTTCTGTGCAGTGATACAGGGCGCCCTCCCGAAGCCTTCGCGAGCTGGCTCGCCGGCGCTCGGCGCTCTCTTCGCATCGTTTGCTGTAGCTCTGTGGAGCTCTAGACCTTCTCTTGCTTCACCTGGAGCGCTTTCTCGGCGAAGCTCATGCTCGCCAGTCGATCTAGCAACAGCATGCATCCACTTCTCCCCTCGCCTCTGCCCCTGTCGACCGCTCGCTGAGTCGCTCCCTCCCTTGCCCTTCTCCCTGAACTTGCTCGTTCTCAGCTTACTTCGACTCGCTTCGCTGCTGATAGCTCGGACTGGAAGCTGCTGGACCACTTGGCTACTCGACTAGAACCTCTCTCGCCCGCCCGCTCGCTCGCTAGGCTCCAGAAACGCTCGAGCTCCCTGCTCAGAAGGACGAGGACGTGCGCTTGTCTGAAGCTAAGGAGCTGCTGCTGAGGATCGCTGCTGTTGAAGGTGAGTGAAGTTTCAGTCTATCCCTTCCTGCTTTGTGATGCTGTGAAAGGAGCTGGGTGCTACAGCGAGCTGCAGCGACCGAGGGAGGCAGACGGACGGCGAGGGTCGAGCGTCTGTTGACGAGCGGGCGAGAGCTGAGCTGATGGGATGAAAACACCGCTTTACCCTACAGCAGCTACCGAGCAAGAGCAGCAGTACTGATCACCTTCTTCATCCCTCGCAGACCGAAGCTCTCCCTCCCCATCTTCGCCGAACCTCGCCCCCCCTTCCTCTCCGCCCACCTCGAGCGCCATGGCGGTCATCCAAGACCTCCCTCCCGAGGTACTCTACTATATCCTGGAGCTCATGCAGGGCGATTCCCGCAATCGCCCTGAACAGCGCATACGCTTCCTCGCCTCGACATCCCTCGTTGCGCGAAAGTGGACGGCGCCGGCTCAGCTCCTTCTGGTCAGGACCATCGAGACTCGCTACATCGAGACTCGCTACGGTAGCTTGTTCGATCTGGAGAGAGTCCTCGAGCGACTCGGTCGCGAGCCCAACACCGCTAGCCAGGTCAGACGAGTGAAGCTGAGCGCTCAGTGCTGGCCGGAGGTGGCAGATTGGCCGAGACTGCTGGCCATCTTCAGCAACCTGAAGGTTTTGGAGCTAAGGGCACAGAGCAACCATCTCGCCCTCGACGCCACTGTCCTCACTGTGACTCTTGCAAAGTTAGTCGTGAGTAGCAGTCGGTCCGCCGTTCGTAGCTCACCTCTCTCGTTGCACAGGCGTTCAGCATCTCGCGCTCAGCGTCAACATCGCCGGAGCCTTACCATCTGCCCTCCTCCGGGCCGATCTCGCTCTCACCTCCCTAGAGATCACTTGGGGCCGAGTGCCGGACTCATTTCTTCGACCTCTACTCGCCTTCGCCCCTCTCCTCCGTCGCCTCGCACTTGTATGGGACAAGGGTGCCGGATATCCTCCAAGCGTCTCCACGATTGAACCCTTCCACAATGTCGCTCCTCAACTGCATCGCCTGTCGCTCACGCACTTCGACGGCAACGACTCCACGGGCAAAGTGCTCCCAGTCTCGGCTTTCCTCACGAAATGCACCTCCCTCACCCATCTACTCGTCCAGGATCCTCCTCAAGACGCTCTGATCACCTACATCACCGCCCTCAGAGTCAAGCTCACGGACTTGGAGACGCTGTGGCTCAATCCCGACGAGGTTTTGCGCTTGGCTACGGGCCCGGCGCTCGCGCTGCCAGCGCTCGCCACCCTCCAGCGATGGAAGCTTAAGGCGTGGAATCCTACGGACAAAACTGTGGTGCGAGGTTTGGAGCAGTGGCTTGCCGCTTGTGAGGCGAAGGGGATCGAAACGATATGAATAAGTGTCTGGGGTGAGTTGACGGTCCTCTACTCTCGGTCAGGCCACAGCTGACGCTCGCTGCCCCATTTCTAGCTGCTTCGAGACGACTTGTCCTCCTGGTCACGATGCTCCTTCGACTGCACTCCTCGCGCCGAGCTAACCTTCGGCTTTCGCTCTCGCAGGCTTTCGGGGCGGAGGGGTGCGCTCGAGACGACTCTAGTCTGATGATAGCTCTGATGAATCGATCTGTACCTGCTCGCACTCAAGTGGAAGGCCTAAGCCGACGCAGAGAGCAGGAGAGTTGACAGCGAATCGGCTCGCTAGTTGCTTGCCCTCTTCCACTTCTCTCGGGCTTGATCTCTTTGACTTCTGCTCGCCCGACACCAGCAGTCTATTCGCAACGCGCTCACGGTAGCACAGGACGACCACCCATCACCTCTGCAGCTCAGCAAGCCGAGCGATCGAGGCGGGAGATGAAGAGCGAGGTGGAGCGATTGGGGCGGGCTGGGAGGTGTGCGGACTGCTGGAATGAGGAGGGCAGGTAGCGGTGAGTGCAGTGCGTGGGCTGGTAGATGGGGCTGGGAGGGATGAGCTGCTGTAGAGGAGTAGGTGGAGCCGAGCGGGCGAGCGGCTTGAGGGCGAGAAGGGAGGAGTCGAGCTGTTCTTGCGTCCCTCGGCTCTCGTACAGCGAGGTGATGGACCAAGTGAAGATTCAAGTCTCACCTGCTCTTCCAGTCGAGCTGCACAGCACTGCCAAGGGCGCTGCAGATCGAGGAGCTCGCCGAGCGGGACTTTCTCGCTGAGACGCCTCGCTGCTGGCAGCGGCGGGGTGGAGCAGCGTGCTTTGAGTCCACTCAGCTTTTCCTCTTTGCGGAAGCGGAACTCTTGTACGAGCTCACCAGCGAGCGAAGAGGTCAGCAGCAGTCCACGCGCTCTTTTCCCCTCTTGGCGCTCGTTCACACCTCGGTTGAGGGGGTGAGCTAGGCTGATGGAGAGAGAGTAGAGGCTCAACGTAGTGCCGTGGTACAGTCGTTGGAAAATCGTCCCTTTTCGCTGGAGACACGCACACTTAGTTCCAAGCTCAGCGCAGCTCTCTTTCGCTTCTCGGCTTGCTCGCTGTTCAGTCGAACAGAGGGCTAGCGAGATGCTGGAGTAGAGGAGCGGCTGCTCGTTGGTCGAAATAGTTCCTATCTGGCCCCACTGTACGGCATCTTAACCGGTACCGCCCCCTCAAGCGAGAAGGCGCTCGGCGTTGGCTCGCTCGCGCTGGATATGGCTTGCTGGCGAACAGTGGGCTATGTCGGTGCTAAGCGTCCACGCATCATGCCTTACCGCCCCTCAAAATGGGTCTCAATGCCACAGGCCGTCTCGCTCCTTCAGCCTGTCCATCTTAAGGGAGGCTGAACTTGGCTGGTTCGGCGATGCTCTCGCTGCTCGCCTGAGCGGCGGTAGCTGCCGCTTGGTAGCCTTTGATATCATCGATTGTGTTGCGGTGACATGCTTGTGGAGCAACAGTAGGGTCTCTGCTCCGCGTCGGGGTCCTCACTTTCGCTGGAGCCGAGCACCGAGCTCGGCGAGTTGCGCTGTCGATGGCTTGCTCTTGAGGTTGAACTGTCGGAGCACTGGACGTGCGGGAACTCGTTTCGTGTTCCAAGTGGCACCTCTGGCATGGGTGGGACTTCACAAGCCAAGCTGGATGAGGGAGCCCCAAGCTCGAGTCGGCGATCTTAACATTCCGAGCGCTCGCGCAGACCGAGAAGGGAAGTAGCGGTTAAGGCGAGCGCTGCTGCCGATCCATTTCGAATAGGCTAAACGTAATGGGGCGACTACAAAAAGGCAGAGGAGCGTGCAAAACCCGTAGGAAACGTCACATGCCCTTAGGTCCAGGTGTTAAGTCCTTCGTCGTCGAGGGAAGGCGGGCGGGACGACGAAAAAGCTCTGTGCTCCTGAGCGAGCGAAAGAGCATATTAGAGAMCTGTAACTAAGCGCTGGAGACAGCTGATCCCAATCACTCACCTGAGCGAGCGAAAGAGCGAGGCGTAGACTTGATCTGCAAAGCGACGGAAGCGAGCGGGGCTGCTTCTGTAGCGAGGGGAAAGACTACGCGTAAGCACTGGGTCGCTCTAGAGATAGAGGCGGCGCGGCGAGAGCTTACAGAAACTARGCGGGAAGCGGGGCTTGCGAGTTTCTAAGTGAACCAGCGACCGAACCGACGAGAGCGAGATCTGCGAGCCAGTAGGGGACCTCTATTAGCTCTGGCCACTGCGGGGAGTGATGGGAAGGCTAACTCACCTAGTCAAGGTAATGGGCGTGCTGTGAACGACGACGACGACGAGATACCKTTGAGGTAGAACCGAAGGAGCTGGGCGAGGGGAGACGAAACCCTCAGCTCAATCTCTCTACCTTTGTACAAGAGGCACGCACCATGATTCTCCTCGACTGAGGACACAAAGGCGGGCATTGAACRAAAGTAGAGGCGCCCGAGGTGTGAGACCTGACGAAAAGCGACGAAGGGCGGGGTTCGAACAAAGGTCAGCTCCTGAAGAAAGGAGGGCCAACTTAARTCCGCTGAACTCACTGGGAGTAACCGAGCAAAGGGAAGGCTACCGGTAGACCGACCGAGACCACGAGGTCGAGAGGAGAAGACTAAAACCCGGAGGTGAGAGAAGTCAGCCGAGCCGAGAGCGGATCTCGTCGGCGCCGAGGATGGCGAAGAGAGCGACGTTGCCTCGAGTGCGGGACTCGAGGCAAGTGAGCGGGAGAGCTACTTACTGGGAGTAGTTACGAGTTAAGCGCTTCTCCGTCGCAAGCTCCTACGCAGCGAATCCCATCGGCTTTGCTGTCGCTGCCCAGTGGCGGTGATAGCAGCTGTTTGCTCCCCTCGTTGGGGCCCTGCTCTACCTGATACAACTAGCTAAGCTTTCATTCTGCTCTCAGACGCCGTCCTGCAAGCCTGGACTGTTGAGCGCAAGGCTCGGCGCCGCATCGGTGGCTGTCCGCTGATCAGCAGAACAGGGGTGAGCGCTGCTGTCACTCGACCCTTCGCTTTGCTAGACGCTGCGCTATCGCCGTCCAATGGTCTCAGCCCTGCTGCTACACACCCTTCGAGAAGCTGTCGGCGCCGAGCTTGGTCGGTCGGCCTGTGTCGGCTAGATGCGGGCTACTGGTTTGCGCTGGCCCGATTCTTCAACTTTTGTGATGTTTCAGAATGAGAAAGCTGGAGCTGGTGCTGCAGACGGATCTTGCGGCTGCTGCAAGCTTTCTCGGCGCAGAGAGGTCGACAGTCGGCCCAGTCAGGCCAGACACAAGCCCTCCAGCCCAGCCCTCGCACGCTATCGAAGCGGGTCTCACAGTTCCCCTACTGCGCGACGAGTCAGCAGCAGCGAGTGCAGCTTCTTCCGTCGTCCAGCAGACCGACGTTTCGCCCTCGCTCCGCTTTGGCGGCTCTTCCCGTGCTGGGAGGTGAAGTTTGAGCCTCGAACGCGATGAGGAAGCTCCACATAGAGCCTTGAACACATCAGTATAGCTGTGAGAAGCCGCCCCTTATGCCTCCATCCCTTTTCATGTCAAGCTTCCAAACTCAAGTGCCGACGAGACGCTCTCACGGCCGTGTGGCTCTGCAGAAAGCTTCTGTGCGGTCAGCGTGCGTGGAGGAGGTTATTAGTCGGCCTATTAGTCGACTGGCGGGCGCGTAGGGTGTCAAGATATCAGAGGCGGAGTCAATCGAGCGTTCGGCGATGGTTCGCCTTCCGCTGGCGAGGGCGGGTTGTGCTGATACAGCTCGTGCACAAACCGCTTTACCTCAAACAGAGAGCTTCCATGCGCACGCTCACCTTTGAACAGAGTAGCAGCAACCCCTCCAAGCTCCGCTCGAGCCTCTTTCTCTTCGCCGAGCGATGGGAAGAGCTGGCGGTGAGGGCTGACGCTGTGGCTTTGTGCTTGCTGCAGAGCTAAACAGCAATTTGGCGTCATGTATCTTGATTAGGTGGCTGTGCTGACTTCTCTCCTCCGAGCAGATCCGGGACGCTTCAAATTTCACCGGCGCTCGGCTCGGGCCGATGTCGCAGGGCGAGCAGAGATAGCGGGTGATGTCTAGACAGAAGAGTAGCATGTTCAGTAGCGATATGAACGCTTACAGTAAGGGATACTGGATCAGAGCGCCTCAGCGAGTCGCTGCGACTCGCGAAGCGGTTCGGCGCTCGGTGTTTCGTGCGGTTTTATTTGCTGTAAGCCTGTCGGTCCCTCCAGCCTCTTATCGTTTGTATCGAGCTTTCCCAGAGAATCTAGTGCTTGGTAGTCGACCCAGGAACAGCATGCACCCACCTCGCTCGCCTCACCTTTGCCGCTTCGACCGCTCGCTCGCTCCCTTGCCCTTCTCTCTCAACTTGCTCGTTTGATCTCTCGCTTCGACTCGACTCGCTCGCCTCGCTGCTGGACACTCGGACTGGAAGCTGCTAGACCACACTCTCCAATCGACTACACCTCTTCGCCCGCTCGCTCGTTAGGCTACAGGAACGCTCGAGCTCAAAAGTAGAGGACGTGCGCTGATGGAAGCTGCGGAAGCTGCTGAGCATCGTAGCTGCTGTTCAAAGTAGGTGAGAGTCTTAGCTATGTGTGGGAGCTCGGTGGTGCTGTAGGAGAGCAGCTAGGCGCTGTAGAGAGCCGCACCGACCGAGGGAGGCAGAAGGACGGCGAGGGTCGAGCGCCTGTTGTCGAGATGGCTGAGTCGAGGGTCTGTTGGCGAGCTTACAGTTTACAGCAGCTACCGGGAAAGAGTAGCAGTACTGACCAACTCCTTCACTGAACGCAGACCGAAGCTCTCCCCCCTCCCCAACCTTCGCCAACCTCGCCTCCCTCCTCGCCGCCGACCTCTCGAGCTCTCATGGCCGCCATCCGAGATCTCCCTCCCGAGGTACTCTACTACATCATGGGCTCGTGCAGGGTGACTCGCGCAATCGCCCCGGACAGCGCATACGCTTCTTCGCCTCGACATCCCTCGTTGCGCGAAAGTGGACGGCGCCGGCTCAGCTCCTTCTGGTCAGGACCATCGAGACTCGCTACATCGAGACTCGCTACAGTAGCTTCTTCGACCTGGTGAGAGTCCTCGAACGACTCGGCCGCGAGCCCAACGCGGCTAGCCAGGTCAGACGAGTAAAGCTGAACGCTGGCTACTGGCCGAGCGTGGAAGACTGGTGGAAGCTGCTGAGCCTCGTCACTAAGTTGAGGGTACTAGAGCTGAGGGGAGCAGGCCGCCATCGCACCTTCGACGCCACTGTCCTCACCGTGGCTCTCTTGCAAGGTTGGTCGTGAGGAGCAGTCAGTCCGCCGCTCGTAGCTCACCTCTCTCGTTTTGACAGGCGTTCAGCATCTCGCGCTCAGCGTCAACATCGACGGGGCACTACCATCCGCCTTCCTCCATTCCGAAATCGCTCTCCACTCCCTCGAAATCATTTGGGGTCGAGTGCCCGACTCGGTTCTCCGACCGCTGCTGGCCAGCGCACCACGCCTCCACTACCTCAAAATTGTGTGGGATGAGGATGCTCGAGAGTCTTCAGATGCTCACACTATGGACGCTTTCCACGACGTAGCCCCTCAACTGAGCCGCCTCTCACTCACGCACTACGACGGCAACCGCCGAACGAGCAAGGTGCTCCCCGTCGGCCCCGTCTCAGCATTCCTCGCCAAATGCACTTCTCTCACCCATCTCCAGGTCGAGGACCCTCCTCGAGACGCTTTGATCACCTACATCACCGCCCTCAGAGTCAAGCTCACGGTGCTGGAGTCTGAGACTCTCTGGCTCAACCCCGACGATGTGTCGCGCCTGGCTACGGCGCTCGCCCTGCCAGCTCTGGCCCGCCTACAGCACTGGAAGCTTCGGCTGTCAGGACATGATAAGTATGTTTCTGGAATCGAGGCAGAGGACGAGTGGCAAGCCGCTTGTAGGGCCAAGGGAATCGAAGCCGAGTTACGTTACGGATGAGGGTCGAAGCGTGAGTTGACCATCCTCTTCTCCGGTCTCGGACCTCGCTGACTCCCTCTCGTGGCAGCTACCGTTCCACAGCAATCCCTCGGCGGTAATAGTGCTCGCTTCGACGCCCTTACTCGCGCCGAGCTGACCTTTCGGCTGTCGCTCCTCGCAGGTTCCTCCAGTTCACACCTACACCCCCTCTCCTTTTGCGAAACACCAACAGAACCTTTGTACCTACCGTCCCTTTCTGAAGCCCCTGCAACACGCCTGTGACCAAACGCCTTCGCCGAGCGCGGAGCTGCAAATGAGAACGAGAGCACGTGAGCCGCAAGGCGTACGGCTTACAGAGGGTAACAGGTGGCGTGCAGGTTTGAATTTGCTCTGACGATGCGCCGAGAGCTTCACAGCTTCACACAGCGGCGAACTCGCTCTCTCCCCGGCCGAGCATCTCGCCTTCACTCGCCTGAGCCTCATATGCGCTTCTCTACCACGCAAGAGAGGTAGCTAGATAAGTTACGCGTATATCAGTCTCATCCCTCCTACTCAGTCTACGCCTCTTCCACGCCTTCCCCTGCTCGCTCGGCGCGAACTCGACCCCGCCGAGCTTCACCTCGGCCGGTCCTCGTTTCCGCATACGCCTAGTCGGCCGATCCAGTCGTCGACTATAGGGTCCATGGCGTCTGTTTTGAGGTCTGTTGGGGTCGAGAGAAAGCGAAGGCGAGCCGAGGGGGGTAGAAGAGAGGACGACGTGGGGGGGAAGGTCAGCGCCGAGCTCAACTGCTCCTGCCCATCGCTCAAGCCATGCCTCCCAAGCAAGCAATGTCAACTCACAATGCACCCCATCCCCAACCCTTTCCGTATCCCCCGCCACCGCCCTCGTATACGCCTCATAATCCACCACCTGCCATCCATTCTCCCTGGCCATCCTCCTCCCCTCTTCATTCCACATGGCGATCCTGGTTCCAGTGCGGCAGTCTCGATTATGCATTTGAGGATGGAAGGAGGGGATGGTGAGGAGGATTAGGGTAGGGAGTTTGTGCTGCTGGAAGGAGAGGGAGGAGGGGAAGGAGGAGGAGGAGGAGGAGGTGAGGCAGGTTTTGAGCAGAAGAGGCCAGCTCTCGAGGATGCCAACGAGGTGCGAGAGATGGGAAGAGGTGGTGGGACAGTTCCAGGCGGCGGTGTGGGTGCCCTGTTGGTCGTTGAGGGAGCGAGCGCCGAGCAAGAGGGCGGGACAGGCGAGGTCGAGTCGAGGCAAGGTGGGCGAGCGAGCGAAGAGTGCAGGATGACAAGTACGAGACAGGAGAGAGAAAGAGGAAGAAAAGCAAGAGTCAGCTTCTTCGTCCACCTCGCTCGGTGCTCTCGAGACCTGAAACTCACCGCCGAGATGGTGATCGAGTCGAACTGCTTCAAGTAGTCGCAGGAGAAGCCCGAGGTGAGGTAGGGGTCCCTGTACCGTTAGTAGCGGGTCAGCTCTATGTCCTGCTGGCGAGAAGAAGAGCAAGGGAAGTTCACCAAGCGAATTCCTGCGCGCCGAGCGAGTGAGCCACGGGAGGAAGGGGAACGAGAAGGTCAGCCCTTTTCTCTCTCATCACCCACTTCCTTCTTCTTGCCTCCTCCACGCAAGTTAGTTCCATCTCCCATCTCCCATCTCCCACCTCGCTCTCACTTCCCCTTCCCTCCCCCTCCCCTCCTTCCCCTCGCCTCCCCTCGCCTCGCTGAGCAGAATCAAACACTCACCAACCCCAACCCCCCCATTTCCTCCTTCTTACTCAAAGCCTTGGGACTACTCTCCAACACCCCCTTCTCTCCCCGCATAATCCTCCAGACCGTATTATCAAAGACGGCCCTCCCATGACTATCTCCAATGATCAATGCACGATGCCTGACACTCCCCTCGGCCGAGGAAGGAGAAGGAGCGAGACAAGACGTGTGATGCCGCATTCGGAGCCCATCGTGCGAGAGGTTGGGCGCGAGAGCCGAGCAATGCGGGCGGACGAAAGTGTACAATCCCGTTGTCGGGCGGGAGTGAGCTTGCGAGAGTGGGAGGGGGAGGGGCGGGTAGAGCAGGTCGACCAGCGGCGAAGGTATATATCCACCCTCCACCTCGTCCGCTACGCCGTGCGTGGCGTTATAGCTATTGTACTGGCTGCAGTCGGGGAGTTTGGGCTCGGGGATACCGATTGAGGAGGAGGAGGAGGAGGGGGGTGAGGAGAGGAGGGTGGGAGGAACGTAGGGAGCGCAGGAAGGGGCGCAGAGGTTCAGCCGGATGGGGAGGGCGTGCGGGAGGAGAGGGCGCATGAGCATGGAGGGCTTGGGCCGGGATTGGGGAGGGGAGGACAGCTCGAGGTAGGAGGAGTAGTCCTGTTGAGCGAAGGGACGGCGTTGGATGTGGAGGAGAGGGAGATAGGAGGAGGAAATATCAGCTAGGTGCTCTTACCGCGCCCTCTCGGTAGCTCGACTCGACTCGGCTCGGCTGCCTCAGCTCAGCGCCCTCCCGCCTCGCTCGGCTCCCTCGAAGCTCACCTCATACAAATGCGTCACGTTTATCCAGATGGGGCCTGAGTTGATGAGGGTAAAGTCGTAGTGGTACTCGCACTTGAGGGGGTCGTAGGCTGTTTCGAGTGAAGGCCGATTTGAGTCGAGTTGAGCGAGGAAACAAGAGAGGAGGGTAGGGTGAGGCGTGAGGGATGGGAGACGAGTGGGAGGAGAAACAGATGAGGGGTCAGCTCCTCCTCTCCTTCCTCTACACGCCGAGCCTCCTCCCCTCCCTCCCTCTGGTTCGAATCATCGCCGAGCCCCTGCCCCTCTCGCCCAAAAGCAAGACAACTCACCATCCACCCTCTCCCTCCCCACTCTCTCGGCCCCCTCTACACCAACCCAGAACCCATCAGGCCCCAACCTCTCCTTCACCTTGCTATCCTCCTCCTCCTTCCCCCTCCTCCTCGCTTCCCACTCCTGCTCAGTCTCCCCCCTCCCTTCTTTGTCCCCCCGTTCTGCTGGGAGGACTACACGGCGGAGAGAAGGAGCCCGCCGGCAGACGCCACGATCACGCCGCGCGATGGTGAGGCGGAATTGGTTACACCGCGAGAGGGAGTGGGTGAGGGAGAGAGCGAAGATGCCCGCTGAAGCTGGGTGTGGTGGGAGGGCGAGGGGTTGCGAGAAGTGTGAGAGGGTTGCTGGGAAGGGCGGACGGGGGAGGAGAGGGGAGGGACAGGTGTAGTCCTTCCTTGAGTGATGTGATGAGAGGGTCGAGGAGGAGGGGGTAGGGAGGAGGAGAGCCTGCGAGCGCCGAGCCGAGCCGAGCCGAGGCGAGAGGGTCAGTGAGGAGGAGGGCGCGGGAGCAGCAGGAGAGAGAGAGGAAAGAAAGAAACGTACAGAGATGATTAGATATAAAGCCCCCGCGCTTGCTACCACATACAGCACCAACAAGGCGCAGCTCCTCCATCCCCTACCCTTTAGTTTGGCTCGATGCCTCGACTGTAATACAGCGAAGACACTGGGGCGTCTCTGTCGATATTCCCAGCATCAGCTTTGCCCTCACGGCCTGCTCCAAGCTGGACTGACCCCACCCGCCTCGCCCAAATCGACCTTGACCAAACTCCTCCTCCTACCGAAATCGACGTTCGGGGAGGGAGGGACGGCATTGTAGCCTGTTCCACTACTGCCTGAGCCGAGGAGGGGCGTAGCGCTAGGACGACTCCAGTCTTCTGCCTGGGAGGAAGTGAGAGGCGAGTCGGCGTGTTGTGGGATGAAGGGGCTGGAGGGGGGAGCTGTAGGTTAGCAGAGCAGGAGAAAAGAGAGGGAGGAGACGAACGAGCGACGCTGCATCCTCGCTGAGGAGCTACAGCCGAGCACAGAGCAGGAGCGAGAGAGCGTCCAAGTCTCGACCTGGCCAAGAGGGGCTCCAGATGTAGCACATCAGGCTCGCTTCGCTTCTCTCTCCCTGCTTCGCGCTGAGCTACCAGCCTGTTACAACACGATCAAAATCCAACGACAGCTCGGTACATGCTCCCCCACCCTCGCAAGCGCGCCGAGCTCCTCCCTTCCGCTCCTGTAGCGTTACATCCTCGCTCTTTCTCCCAACACACCTTGTAGAGCGCCGATTATGCCCTCCCTGCTCAGTCGAATCATACGGTGGTCAGCTTCCCTTCTCAGCCCCAGAACGGCCTTCGCGTTTCCGCCGAACTCGCTCCCGTCGAGCTCAGTTCGGCTGAGCTCGAGCGCCAGGCAGAGCGAGAGATTAAAAAAAGTAAGAGAACGCACCTTTCCCCTTGCCCCCTCCCCCTCCCCTTTCATACGCATTCGGCTCTGGCTTTCCCCCCTCCTCGCTCGGCTGCTCCGGGCGCTCCACCTCGGCACTCCCTCCTCCGCCAGCTGGTTCCCTCACCGCCTCCCCATGGTGATGCCCATGTTGATGCTGATGGTCATGTGCCGGCCTCCTCCTCGCCCTCGCCGTCCTAGAATCAGCCGACCCAGCGGACGAGCAAGATGAGTCGGACTCCTCGTCGGAGGATTGGTCAAAGGGTTTAGGCTTGTGATAGATGCAGCAGACTATTTGCGATGCGATGCCAATACAATCTTGGTCAGCTTACTCTCGCTCTGCTGGTGTACAGTCCTCGCAAGCTAGCAAGATGCTGAGCAAGCGAGAGAGATGTAGGCTGTGAGAGGACGCACTCTTTGACTTCTTCCTCCCCATCCCCTCATTATCGACCGTCTCCTCCGTCCACTGTACTCCCCTCTGGCCCCCTTCTCCTCCTTGCCGTTCTGCTCCAGTTGCTCGTCCCCGTAATCGCAGAGTCGCCGTTGATTGTTGTTGAGGTGCAGAAGAGGTGGAAGCGACGGGCGTCCTTGAGGTTTGTGTGAGCGTGCTGGATGAGCTGGCTGGGGCGGGCGAGGCGCGCGAGGACGACATTGCGAGGAGGAGGTCGAGGGGAGAGGGAGAGGGAGAGGGAGAGAGACGCAGAGCGGGGAGGCGGGCGGTTGACAGCGGGTCGAGCAGAGAGCTGGAAAGAGTACAGCAAGATTGAAATGTACTCTAAAAGCCAACCTGTGCTCTCCCAAACCGATTGGAGAGCAGAAAGCGAGAGCATGAGGAGAAGTCCAAAGCCAAACGAGCGCCGAAGCCTTCGCTTCGCAACGAGTGGCTGGGCCGCTTGGTCCCACATTGCCTACTGTGCGCGTACGGCTCCCTACAAAGCAGTCTACTATCCTGCTTAGAAATCACTCGCGCTCTCTGCTCGCCCTGCGACACCAGCCCGAGCCGAGCGCCGAGGTTGACTTCGGCGTTTTGTATCTGCTTGGAAGAGGGGAGGGGTCAGCAAGCTATCCTGACTGGTATGAAGGAATTGCCACTGCTCTGAATGCGACTGCAGCACCGGCCAAGCAGCAGCGCCACCTTGAGATCCCCACCGCCAGCTCTTCTTTCGCTCGGCGAAGAGAAAGAGCACTCGAGCGGACGACAGAGAGACTGCTGCTATTCTGTTCAAACTTCCGAGGGCTTGTTGAGGCTCTCTGTGAGGTAGAGCGACATGTGCACTGACGATATCGGCACGGTCCGCCCTCCCGAGCGAAGGAGGGATCATCGCCGAACGCTCGACTGGCTTCCCCCTTGACCTCTTAGCGGCTTGTACAGTCGCATGTCCGGATCAGGGGACCACTACAGCAGGCTCTACGCGCGCTGACCCATAGATGATTTCTGCAGAGCCATACGGGCGTAAGAGCGACTCGGCTCGCCCTCCAAGTTCCGCGCCTCAGCGCTCAGCGCAGCGTTGATCCAATCAAGCATCTTTGCCAAGCTAGGAAGAAAATTCTACGAAGGCGAATCCTCAACTCGCAAGCATTCCAGGCTACAGCAACCCCTCCCGGCACGAGAAGAGCAGTCAAAGCCGAGCGGGGGAGAAACGTCCGGTCCGCGAGAAGCCGCTGGAGCTCGCTGTCGAAATTGCAGCGTGGTGTGGGAGCTAGTGGAACCTGAGGCACAGGGCCTCGCAGCCTAGCGAGCTGGAGTCTGGGCTAGTCTGAGGCACCTGTACTCAAGAAGCGAACTTTCTGCGCCGAACAAGTCTGCTACAGCTTGAGAGTGCTTTCTTAGCGATCCAGACTCGAGAAATAAGGTAAATGAACTCTTATGGGGATGTCCACACGAAGGAGAGCGAGCAACCCGCATCTGTATCTGAGCAGACGCAAGCTAACTGGCCAACCTCGGCGCCGACAGCTCGTTCGAAGCCTGCCAGGTCAAGCGGTGCTAAGTCTCTTGATAGCTACGGCAGCTTGGCTCAGCACCTTGCTATTGTCTCACACGCACGCCGACCCTAGCAGCGCCGACCGCCCTTCTGCTGAAAGAGCGGACAGCGACCGATGCGGCGCCGAGCCTTGCGCTCAAGAGTCCAGGCTCGTAGGGGGGCGCCTGAGAGTTAGCTGTGGATGTGTACAGCCGTGCACGCTCTGCACCAAGGCCCGCCGAGACGAACAAACAGCCTTTGTCACCGCCTTCTGGGCAGCGACAGCAAAGCCCAATCGTCGAGCTGGGCACTCCGTCGTCCGATTTGCTGGCTTTAGAAAGCCTTGTAGCACGACGTCGCGGCGATAGGAGGAGGTCCAAGGTTCTCAACTCAGCGCTGTAACAGCGCGCCCTCATGGCGAGCCATCGAAAGCGCTAGTTGGCGAGCCCTGTGCCCCGCTCCGGTGACAACGAGGCCTCTCATTGAGATCAGAGAGCCTACTCACCTCGTCGCCCTTGGAAGGAGAGCTCACCGAGCTCGAGCTTCTTCATACCGGAGGTCACCGCCTCTCGAGTGAGAAACGAGAGCATCGCCGAATGAGCCGAGATCAGTCTCTTCCGGTCTTGAGGCTGGCTGAACGGCATCGAGCGAAGCACATCGCAAACAGCAGGACAGCTCTAGCTACATCTTAGCAGCGTGTCGTGACCTATGTAGCACTAAAGCAGCCGACTGTGCTACAGCAAGCCATCTTCTGCGCGAGCCAGTCCACGCCGAGCTCGCTTCCGCGACTGGCACGGCCGTCTCATCGGAAATCAATCGACATAGAGCACGGTGGGAGCTACTCAAGAGAGTCCGCCCGAGAGAGCTTAAAGAGCCCACTGCTCGACCGAGCAGCGAGCAAGCCGAGCGGGCGAGAGGACAGCTGCTCTTCAAGTGCTGAGTTTAGCTCCAGGAGCGCTACCACAGCTGTAGCACGTGGAATCTTGATTGAAACTTGCTCACTCTTCATTCGCCCTATCAGCCTAGCTCACCCCTCCACCGAGGAATGTACGAGCGCCGAGAAGGGGAAAGAGCGCGTGGACTGCTGCTGACCTCTTTGCTCGCTGATGAGCTCGTACAAGAGTTCCACAAAGAAGGAAAGCTGGGTGGGCTCAAAGCACGCTGACCCAGCCCACCGCTCTCAGCAGCGAGGCGTCTCGGCAAGCGATCGAGCTCGGCGAGCTCCCAGTTATGCAGCGCCCCTGGCAGTGCTGTGCAGCTTGACTGGAGGGGCAGATGGGATCCAACCTCTTCACTGGTTCCATCACCTCGCTGTACAAGAGCCGATAGACGCAAGAACAGCCTATTACTTCCCTCCTCCCCCCAAGCTGCTCGCCCGCTCGGCTTCTCCTTCCATCCGCTACAGCAGCTGATCCTACCAGCCTGTCCACCAGCCCACGAAGTACACTCACCGCTACCTGCCCTCCACATCTCAGCAGTCCACCCGCTCCTCAGCCTGCCCCAATCGCTCCACCTCGCTCTTCATCTCCCGCCTCGACTGCTCGGCTTGCTGAGGTGCAGATGTAGTAAGGGGTCCTCCTGTGCTAGTGTAGCTGTTCGTGAGTCGAGCAATGGTGTCGGTGAAGCGAAAGGTGACGAGGAGCGAACGCGAGCGAAGTGGAGGAGGGCAAGGAGCGGAAAACGAGAAGGGCGGCAGGTGAGCGCTGCATGAGATGGTCGTAAGAGAGCTCCTGCGCCTCGCACCGATAAGGAGGCGACTTGAGCTCCTCGACAAGCTAGGGAGAGATTTCTATAGCCGTGCAGGCAGAATCGCTCTCCCTCCGGCGCGCGAATGAGTAGCATACTTAGCTCGGCGCTCGCTCGCTCGCTCGCCCAGCTCTTCCCGACCTTTTCCTTTCGAACGTCTGGCGCTTTCGAACGGCGCTCTATCTCACCCATACATCCATCTATGCACTCTACTTGCCCCACCACCCCTTGCCTGTCTCTGCCTTCCCTGTCCCAGCAGCCGCCTTCTCCTCCTCCTCAATCTCCTTCTCCCTCCTCTTCCTCAACTCCTTGACCGCTTCCTCTCCTAGTATAATGCCTCCTGGTGCGCCCTTTCGTGGTGGTCGGATGTTGCCTTCCCCTTCTGCTGCTGCTGATTTGGCCGCAGCTGCTCGCCGAGCTTTGACTTCGGAGACGAGGGCTGACATGCGCGAGGCTTCAGACGTCTGGCGACGGCGGCAGGTTTCCCTGTTGAGTGAGATGGGGTTAGCTGGTGAGCTGCAGAATGCAAAGGGAGGACAGCGAGCAGCTCTCTCGGCCCAGCCAGCCCCGCTCCAACAAGCACTCACCAAGCGCCCAAACTCCCTACACCCCAAGCTCCCACCGCCCAATTGGCCGCCTTTCCCACCTCTCCCGCTCTACCTCCCATCATCGCCCCTCCTCCTGCTCGTCCTCGACTAAAGACGAAGCGCAAAGCTCCTACTGATACACCCGCTACGATGCCGAATAAGAGCGAGTAGCGCGCGCAGGGGATTTGTGGGAGACGTTGCAGGTCTGTTAAGGGGGAGATTGTGCTTAGCGCCTCGGTGAAGGAGGGTTTCGACGAGGAGCTGCTCGAGGGGGAGGGATTCGAGGGATCGCTGGGTGTTGTGGAAGAGGAAGGCGATGGGATGGACATGGTTGTAGGGAGGTAGAAGCTGTATTAAAGCTGCTCTGGTAGTCCTGTAATACGAGTCGAGCGTTTGAACTAGAAATCTGGTGAAAGGCAGCCTCACCCTCCTCCGCTCTCGCTCATCGACTCTTCTTGCTCCTCCCTTTACCTCGCATTCCTGCACCTCATCATCAATCAATCATGTTCGCCGCTCGTCTCAGTCTCACCCGTACCGCTCTCCGCTCTACTGCCACTCGCACCCTGTCGACCCTCTCTCCCAACCTCTACACCGCCAGCTCGCTCGTTACCGGCTCCAGGGCTAGTGGACATGCCGTCACCAAGGAGGGCAACTTGGAATTGAAGATGCAGATGCCTAAGCAGGTGGGTCCTTGTTTCCTCTGTAGGGCTCTGAGGGCTGTAGAACGGCTGCGAGAGACGCGAGACGCGAGAGGCGCGTCATCCGAGGCGAGCTGATTCTCGGCGAGGGAGATAGCTGACACTATCTACTCTGCTACACCACAGATGGGCGGCACGGATCACAAGAAGGGTGTTACGGATCCCGAGCAACTCTTCGGCATGGCGTCAGTCTAGCAGCGATTCCCCCTTGGCAGCCGATTCCTCTCGAGGCTCGGGACTGTTTGAGGATATTTGTGGAGATATCGAGGAGGATGGAGTGTGCTCGGCGTCGGCGGAGGGTCTTGCCAGGAGCGAGGGGCATGAGAGACGGCGAGGAGAGAAAGTTGAAGTGGGGCCGCCGAGTCGGGTCAATAGCTGAGGAGCATGTAGGACATCAAGAACGACGGGGCTGACCCTTTCTTCACTCATCTTTACCACCTCCCAACCTCTCTCCCATTCCGCCCCTCCCATTCCGCCAACCTCTCCCTCCCCATCTCATCTCATCTCATCTCGGCGCGCGCTCGCCCTTCCCCATCCTCCTCCTCTCTTCTCTCCTCACCTCGCCTCTCCCCACTCTCCCAACCCTCCTCCCACGCCCTCTTCATTGACACGGACAACAGCTACTCTACCTGCTTCCTTTCAGCGCTCAACGCCGTCCACGGCGCCCAGAATCCCTCCCTCAAGCCTCTTTCCAAGGATGCCGGAGTAAGGGCCGAGGTCAGCGTCGGCAAGGATGCGAGTGGGGCTGTCGAGGTATGTCTTCTCTTCTCTTCTCGACTCTGCTCGGCTCGGCTCACCCCCTTCTTTCCCTCCCATTCCACTTCCGCTCGCGCCGCGCCCGCAACAGGGCTTCCTCCTCGCCCTCCGCCTCGAGATCCTCCTCCCTCCCCTCCGCGCCGCCGGCCTCGACGACGCGGGGATCGAAAAGCTCGTCAGTGGGGCGCATGAGATGTGCCCTTATTCCAGGGCTACGAGGGGGAATGTGGTGAGTTTGTCTTCTCTCGCTAGGCGATCTCTTGGGGGAGAGGGGGAGAGAGGCGGGGGAGGGAAGAGGGGAGGGGAGGAGAGGCAGGGAGGCGGATTGAGAGCGTCAAGGATACGAGCTGACCTCTTCTTTTTTCATTTTCTCCATTCCTCTCCCTCCTCCCCGCGGTCCCTCCCTGCACCTCAAATCACCGTCGCGTCGCCGCCGAGCAGGAGGTCGAGATCGCTCTCGTCGAGGCTTAATCTCACCAATCAACCAGCCACAACTGAAGGAACCTGAAGTCGAACACAAAATGAAGGCAATGCAGTATCGAGTTCCATCCTACTGCTGGACAGAGTTTCTCGGCGATCAACTCGCCTCGGCTCCACGCTCTCTCGACTCCTCACTGCTCCTTCCTTCTGCGCGGTGCCGCATTCGCTCTGGGCACCTACAGCGATCTATCTTCGGTCTTCACCGCCTTTTCATTGCTTCCCGCTCGACAAAGGCTCCTCGAGCACCGAGAGCCTCGGGATTTGAATGAGGACGGTGGGCGATTTCGTTCTTCTCTTTCCTCTCGCTCCTCTTCCTCACCCACCATGCCTTGCAAGACGTCCTACACCCTCGTGCCTGCCCTCACGACCATCACGTTGCCCAGCACCGTCGTCTCTACTCAGTGGGTCACTCTCCCCGTCTTTACCGCCCAGGCGACGCTGTTCGGAAGAGACACGAGAGGCTTCGAGGAAGAGGCGGGAGCTGGGAAGCACAAGCAGCAGCCGAGTGCGAGAGGCAGGGTGAGTCTCGCCCCTTCCCACCAGTCCCAAAGCTGAATTCACCGCCCGTTCTCTTCTCCGCAGGAGCGTTCGACCGGGTGGGCGTCGCCCACCACCACTGCACACGCCGGGAAGGCGCAAGCGCAGCCTACATCGGCTCCATCAACGCCTAACAATTATCTCCTGCACCAGTGGCACGAGGTACGTCCTTCTTTCGCGCCTCCCAGCCGTTATCCGAGCTCGGCGTTGACTTTCGTCCTCTCATCTTGCAGCGCCGACTCATCACCGACCTACCCTCACAATGCTCCCTCGCCGCTGTCGGCAATAACTTCGCTCCCAACTACCTCTTCGACGCGGCTCAGTGCGGAACTCCCGTGTGCCAGAGCTATCGCAAGTCCTTCCGCCGAATCGCGTCGACTCTCACCTTCGCTGAGCCTCCTCCGACTCTCTCGCAGCGATTAGCTACTGTACCAACTCATCCTACTACCCCTATTTCCATCCTGGCGACTGCACCAAGTGCTACTCCAACGCCGTGAACGGTTTCGTTCGTCCTTCTCCCGCTCAGCGCGCGCACGAGGAATGAAGTAACGCCTTTCTCTCGTTTTGTAGACGGGCAACCTCAGCGCCGCGAGCGCGTTCGCCTCTTTCACCACAAGCCAGCTGGTCGTGACGAGCTCGTTCTACTCGACTTCCGTGAGGGAGGTCTTCGATTATGTTGGAGGACCTGTTTCATGCCGGTGCGTTGCATGAGTGTCTTGCAGTAAAGGAGTAGCGCTGACTTTAACCTTCTACAGCCTTTCGACAGGAGCGTACGCCGGTATCGGTATTGCCGCCGCCTTCGTCGTCTCTTCACTCATCGCCCTCGCCGTCTGGCTGGTGCGCCGAGGTCGAAAGCGCCGAGCTCAACCCATCGCGCCCTCGCCATCACACGATGATCACTTCTCGAGGAAGGAGACGACAGAGATCGTACACCGCGAGGATCTCGTGCCTACGCTCGACGGCGAAGCGGCAGGAGAGGAGGAGGAGTATCAGTACGTCGTTGCTGGGGAGTCGGAGGAGGTGGGGAGGGGAGGTGAGTTGTGAAAGCGAGTGGAGATTTTACAAAGGCGGTAGCTGACAACTCCCTCGAGTAGCCAATCTCAACTGAGCGCGAGCTAGGGAGGAGGCGAGAGCTCGGCGTAAGTTGGGTCGAGAGCTCGAGAGCTTTCGTAGCTCCATGCGGTGTAGTCTGTGTCCCTCAAGCTTGAGTTGTGTGCTCCATGTTGCGACTGAGAGCGCGGCGAGACTAGAGGAGGTGTTGATGGCCTGCAGCGAGTCGGTTCGGCGCCCGGCGATCCTTTCGTGTCGCTCGCTGTAGGTTTGTAGGTCGATGTAGCCTCTCATCTTCCCCTTCAAACTTTTGTTCAAGTAACTTGCTGCTGTCCAGTCGGCCCAACAACAGCATGTACTCACCTCGCTCGCCTTTTCCCTCCTCTTCGCCCGCTCGCTCCCTTGCCCTTCTCCCTCAACTTGCTCGTTTCATCTCGCTCCAACTCGTCTCGCTCGGCTGCCGGAAGCTCGGAGTGGAAGCCACTGGACCACTCGCTTACTCGACTACACCTCTTCGCCTGTCCGCTCGGTCGCTAGGCTACAGAAACGCTCGCGCTCGGAAGCAGAGGACGTGCGCCTGTTGGAAGCTAAGAAGTAGCTGCCGGGCGTTGTAACTGCTGTTGAAGGTGAAAGTGAGTGAGATCTTGAGCTCTCCCCGGGTGGTGCTGTAGGCGGAGCAGCTGGGCGCTGTAGAGCTGCAGCGACCGAGGGAGGCAGACGGACGGCGAGGGTCGAGCGTCTGTTGACGAGACGACGAGGGCTGAGTCGATGGTCTGTTGGCGAGCTTACAGTTTAAATCAGCTACCGGGAAAGAGTAGCAGTACTGACCAGCACCTTCACCCTTCGCAGACCGAAGCCTTGGCCCCTCATCATCTTCGCCGGAACTCGCTCCCCCTTCCTCTCCGCCAACTTCGAGCGCCATGGCCGTCATCCAAGACCTCCCTCTCGAGGTGCTCTACTATATCCTCGAGCTCATGCAGGGTGATACCCGCAATCGCCCCGGACAGCGCACTCGTGTCCTCATCTCGGCCGCCCTCGTTGCGCGGGATTGGACGGCGCCGGCTCAACTCCTCCTGGTTAGGACCATCGAGACTCGGTACGGCAAGTCGTTCGACCTGGAAGGAGTGCTTGAGCGGCTCGGCCGCGAATCCACCGCCCCGAGCCAGGTCAGACGAATAAAGCTGCACGCTGGCTACTGGCCGAAGGTGGAAGACTGGTGGAAACTGCTGAGCCTCGTCACCGAGGTGAAGGTGCTAGAGCTGAGGGGATGTGGCCACAACCTCACCCTCGACGCCACTGTCCTCACCCTGGTTCTCTTACGAGGTTGGTCTTGAGCAGCACTCGGTCATCTGTTCGGAGCTCACACCTCTCGTTGCACAGGCGTTCAGCATCTCGCGCTCAGCGTCAGCATCACCGGAGCATTATCATCTACCCTCATCCAGCACAACATCGCTCTCAACTCTCTCGATATCACGTGGGGTCGAGTGCCCGACTCGGTGCTCCGACCACTGCTCGCCAGCGCACCTCTCCACCGTCGCCTCGAGATTGCATGGGAAGAGATTATCGAGTATCCTTCGAGTGCCCACACTATGGACGCTTTCCACGACGTCGCCCCTCAACTGAGCCCCTCTCACTCACGCACTACGGCGGCAATCGCCGAACGAGCAAGGTGCTCCCCGTCTCAGCATTCCTCGCCAAATGTACCTCCCTCACCCATCTCCAAATCGACAACCCTTCTGCCGGAGCTTTGATCCCCTACCTCACCGCCCTCCGAGTCAAGCTCAGCGTCCTGGAAACGCTTTGGCTCGAAGCCGAGAATGTGCCGCGCCTGGCTACGGCGCTCGCCCTGCCAGCTCTGGCCCGCCTACAGCGATGGAAGCTTCAACTATGGGAGGAAGAGCATGATCTTGTGCTTGGGGCAGCGGACCAATGGTATGCTGCTTGTAGGACCAAGGGGATCGAAGCGGAGTTGCGTTACGGGTGAGGGTCGAAGCGCGTGAGTCGACGATCCTCTGTTCCGGTCGCGGACTTCGCTGACACTCTCTATTTGCCAGCTACCGTCCCACAGCAACTCATCAGCGGTAATAGTGCTCGCTTCAACGCCACACTCGCGCCGAGCTGACCTTTCGGCTGTTGCTTTTCGCAGGTTCCTCCATTTCACACCTACACCCCCCTCTCCACTTCAAAAATACTAACAAAATTCCTGTACCTACCCTCCCTTTCTCAATCGCCTGCAACGCCTCAGTGACCAAGCGTTCGCCGAGCGCGGAGCTGCGAGCGAGAGCGAGAGCACGCCAGCGCGTGACGGTCGGGCTAGCTAAAGAAGATACTAGAACATCGGTCTTATCCCTCTCTGCATCTACGACTCTTCTCGCTCCCCTCAGACTTCTCCCTCGAATCTGCTGAGCTCTCGCTTCGCAGCCGACTTGCTCGTGAGTACAGAGCTAGTTACACCCTTCAAAGATCATCCTCATACAAGTTCTCCATCTGCCTAAGCGCCTCCTTGCCCTCCTGAGTAATCATCCTGGCGCGCCGAGCATCGCGAGCCGTAATCTCAGCGCGGAAGGGGTTGGCACGCGAGACGAATCCCTCGGAGAAGTTGTAGACGTCAGGACGGGCCTCGTTGGCCTTGGGACCGAGCTCGAAACCCCATGCGAGCGTGGCGATAACGATGAGTAGAGAGCGCTCGGCGACGTGCAGGCCGGCTGCGTGAGAAAAGAGTCAGCGAAGGGCTTACGAAGCTATCGAAGCACAGGAGCGCAAACACAAACTCACGACAGATCCTGCGAGCAAACCCGAAACCAGTGTGACCTTTATTGAGAGCGGAGGCAATCTTCTTGCCCTCCTCGCCGAGGTAGCGCTCGGGGCGGAAAGTCTCGCCATCGGGGAAGACGGCCTTGTCGCGACCGATAGCCCAGGTGTTGCAGATAACGGTAGAGCCCTTGGGAAGGTGGAAGCCCATGTACTCGTCGTCCTGTCGTAAGAAGGGGTCAGCAGAGCACATCGCGAGATAACTGTGCAAAAGCGAACCTGGGTAAGCGCATGAGGGACAGCGGCGGGGACGGCAGGACGCCAGCGCTGAAGCTCCTTTCCGATGGCGACGATGTCTGTCGAGAGGGATATGAGTGGTCAGCTCTTGGCCCTTTCCGTCGGCCTCACCCTTCGCCGAGCTTCACTCACAAGGCAAATCATCGCTATCGGCGAAAGTAGGCATGCGGTCGGGTCCAACGACTCGGTCAACTTCCTCTTTCGCCTTCTTCCAAAACTCGTTGTTGTTGGTAGCGGCAAGAACGAGACTGGTTGTGAGCGAAGTGGTGGTGTCGCTTCCTGCCTCGAAGAGAGTGCCGGCGGTGTACTGCACCAGCTCGTCGTCGAAGCCATAGGACTGATGAAGCAAGAGAATCAGGTCAGCATGGTGCAGAGATCTGGGCGACCGCTAGTCAAAAGCCCAGAGGCCCAGGTCGTCTCCCGCTCGGCGATGGCTCGTCGGGGGTCTCTCTCCATAATCCATCCTCCCGCCTCCTCCTCCTCTACCTCATCTACTGTAGGTTTAACGTGCATACCTTTTGGTGTTCCAGCAAATGGCGCATTAGACAGTTCGGCAGCTCACCCGCCGCCATCTTGCGCCGAACTCCACCCGTAAGAGTGTTGAAAAGCTCCAGTTCGAGCTTGTGAAGGCGAATGGCGTTGCTCTTCCACGGCGAAATGAAGGCGGGGAGGTAACTGCGAGTCCAAAGCAAGTGTGAGGTCAGAATGAGTCTAAGATGAGGGGAGCGCCGAGATCCGAAAGAGAGCAACTCACTCGAGGACGGGGAAGTCGGCGACAAAGCGAGCTCCAGGGAGGGCCTCCAGTGACCAGTTTTCGATACTACTGATCATCATCTGTGCCGCGACCAGACAGTGTGAGCTGAGCTCTTCAGGAGCCTGCAGCCCGCGCCGAAACAGGATCTCGGTTGCGCGTGCAAGGGTACTTACTTGGATAGCCTTGTCATTGACATCGCGTGCTCGTCGGGCGTAAGCGATTTGAAGGATGACCTGGGAGCAATAGAGGCGGTAAGTCATGGTTCGAGCACCAGCTCGGCCGAGGGTTTCGCAGCCACTCACATTGGACGAGAACAGCTGGATGTGATCCGCAAAGTGCTCAGGGTCCTCGAGGAAAGATAGGGCCAAAGCTTTGGCCTCGAGATCTGAGTGGGATGAGCGAGGCAAGTTAGCGAGCCGCTCGGCGATGATGGCTCCGAGCTTGTGGCGAAGCGGGAGCACTTCGACCGCGCCAGCGCATGGGCGATCCGGTCCTCAAGAATGCAAAACCCACCTTGAACAGGCTCGTAGGTCGAAGCGAGCTTGTCGTGCAGCTGGGTGTGCAGAAACTTGCGAAGCTGGCGCCAGGTGTCATTGTAGCGGGTGAGGACCATGCGGCGGTTATTCGAGATGTACTCTTGAGGTACGATCATCCTTGGTCGATCTGTGACGGGCCTAGATATTAGTACAGAATCCTTTCTGATTGCAAGCTCGCCCTCAGCGCGTCGAGGTGAACGCCGAGCTCCCCTCTCAGCGCGGCAATCAGACTCACCAGAGTAAAGTCCACTCTTCTTCTCGAGCAGGTCCTGAGTAGCTTTGCATGTGTTGACGATAATCGTGTCGGCGTTGGGTCCGTTTCCGACTGAGTTAGTCGCCGGCGTTAGCTTCGACTTGGGAACGCCGAGAGGATCGCTCACGCTTCATGTACATGATTCCAGAGCGGCAGGCCTCTTCGCCCATGGACTTCCAGATATCGTAGAACGAGACCCAGGCGTACTTGACGCCCGACATCATGAGGGTGTGTCCAATGAGGGGGACGTTCGTATTGGGTGCAGGTGGTAAGGGAGCTGCGAAACGAGCACGCTTAGGTCGGAGAGCCAGCGCGATTGCGAGAATGAGAGCAGCGCCCAAGGCTAGCGTTGAGAGAGGGAGGTCGACGGCCATGCTGTCGGAGTTGTCAGACTCGGCTGTAGAGGTGGACGAAGCGGTCGAGAGTAATTAAGGCTGCTGAGGTACGAGTTGCTGCTGTTCGAAGCGAAGAAGAAACGAGTGGATGGAAAGAGGAAATGCTTGGAGGCTCCGCAACCGAGATGAAGTCGGAGGCGGGGCGCGGGGATCTGGCTTCCTCTCGGAGCAGGTGACTTTTGCGACCTCGCAAGCTCGTCGAAATTGCGGTGAAATCGATGCAACATCTCAATGCACCTGTACGCAGCAGCCCGGCCCATCCATCTGCCGTCGTGCAAGACTTGGAGCCACTTGCAAGGTCGCTGCCGATCTCGCAGAGCTTCGCAGGCGTTGTGAGTGCTATAGACAGAGCTACAGCTTCAAAGATGCTCGCATATTGGTCGTGGAGAGTGCCCTGACCTCAGGCAGCGCTCCCGTCTCCCCCTCAAGCGAGAACGGCGACCTCGGCGATGGGCTCTCTCGCCGAACGGATGTAGAACGGGACAAGGCTCTCGTCGTCTCGCTTGCGCATGGTCGAACAGCCCAGCAGGCAGATCATAATGCCGCGAGGCAAAGCAAGCACCCGAGCCTCGTCCTTTCCCCCTCCCGCCTTTGCCCTTCTTTCAAACGAGTCCCTCGCCGAGGCCGACCAGTTCAGCTGTCACTCTCGCGGCCTGTCAATGAGCAAGCGGAACCTAGCACATGCAATATCACTATTATCAATTACTTTCTCTTCTTATTCGTCCCCTTAACCTGCTCCTCAGCACCTCGCTTCCTCGGGCTCCTCGCAGACCTCCCTCCCTCACCCGACAGCAGCTCGACCGCACCTTCATCATAGAGCTCCACTCCTGCCACCCTCCTCACCGCGGCCAATACATCCTCCTCGCCGTTGAAGAGCTCGACATCCCGCTCATCGTCAGCGGCGGGTCCGTCGACCAGTCCTGCGCCGCCGAGTCGAGTGCCGGTGGAGGGGGATGGGAGCGGGCCGAGATCGATGACGGAGAAGGCTTCCATTGTCTCTTGTGCCAGTTGCGACGAGAGGGCGCACTGCGAACAGGAGAGGATCAGCGGTGGCTTCTTCGCTGAGAAAGAGAGAGCGAGAACTCACCGAAGGCATCGCGACTTGGTAAGGCGAGCGCATGATGTTACTCTTGAACTCGAGCTTGTGCAGCTCGCAGTGTGAGCGAGTGACGGGCAGATGCTTCGTCGACGTAGAGGTGGAAGAAGCTGGAGGGTCTTGACGAAGGACGTTCGAGTTGCTGTGCGTGTGCTGGCGAGCGAATGGTCGAATGGGAGCGTCCTCCGCGGCGGCGGGCGACTCATCTTGTCCTCGACGGCGCTTGGATGCAGAAGTGGTGGACGGAGAAGCGATCGGAGTGGGAGCGTCGGAAGGTCGAGAGCGCTTGCTCTTGGGCTTGCTCGGCGAAGTCGAGGTAGAAGCGACAGGCTCATCGGCAGCTCCTCCCAATCGAGTCGAGCGACGAGTTGAGCTCGAGGTGGAAGGCTGCTCGACATCCTCAGCCTGGGAAGTCTCCGCTGCTACCGGCTCTCCACGACCGCGAGTCGATCGCCGAGGCTGCAAGGAGAACTCGACTTCTCCGAGCGACTCGTTGGAAGGCGTAGGGCGAAGGCGAGTTGAGCTACGACGAGGAGAGGCGAGCTCTAGGGGAATGGTGATGGAGAGAGATGGTGAGGCGGCCTTGGTCGAGCGAGTCGCGGGCGGGAGGGGAAGAAGATTGAGCTCGTCCTCAGATTCCGAGTCGTCGTCCAAATGAGGTGAAGCATCGCTGGTGGGCGTGGAAATCGAGTCGTCCTGCCCCAACGTCTGGACGCTCATCTCTTCCTCGATGGGCTCGACAACGAGCTCCCCCTCCTGCTCGTCCTCTGCGGCTCCCGAAGCCGGCGTATGAACGAAGGGAGTGAAGGGAGGGGTTCCGTCGACGTCGAGCGTCGCCATCTCCTCTGCGATCAAAGGCGTGTCGTTCCTCGAGCCCAGCAGCGCCGAAGAGACGACGAGGCTATCGTCCGAATCGTCGTCCGAAGATCCTGTGTCCTCTTCGACGGCAGCAGGCCCATCAAGAGTGGCGGTGGGGCCTTCGAGCTCGACATCGCTAGTAGAGGTGCCCTCGGGGTCGTCGGCGAGAGGGGTAGGCTGCTGAACGTCGGAGTCGGCGGCGATGGGCTGAGGTGGTGGCGGAGGGGCTGTGGTATCAACTCGATCTTCCTCGAGTGCTGGTGGCGGCGTCCCAGAAGGTGTCGTCGACTCGAGCGGTCCTTCCAGCGTCTCGTCGCCCTCTTCAGGGACCGTCCCCTCAGCCTGACTTGGGACGGCGAGAGGCAGAGGCTCCGTCGTCAGAGTAGAGCTCTCCTCCTCGAAAGGCTGCTGCTCTGGTGGTGGAGAGTCTTCGGCTTCGGGGGAGACTGCGTCGGGAGGGGAGTCGAGGGGTGTTGTCGAGGCGGGAAGGGTCGAGGGAGGAGGGAAGAACGCCGTAGTCGACTGTGGAGGATCCAAGGGTGTCGTCGAAGCGGGAGGGAGGAGAGGTGTGGTCGAAGTGGGAGGAGAGCCGGCTGGTGAAGTAGTGCTGAGCTCGGCGGGGGTAGGCCCAGCGAGTTCCTCGGTCGTGGAGACTTGAGTAGGAGCGAGTTCGACGGGAGGGCTGCTGCGTGGCGTCGATGACTCGGCGGTCGGCTCAGCTGGCTCCTCGATGGCGCTAGCGGTGATGATGACCTGCTCGGTGATGAGGGTGACGACGGGGTGGTCCTTTGCGCGCAAGGAGAAGGTCAGCGAGCGACTCGCTTGCTGGAGAGCAGATGAGCGCACCGAATCATCCTCGATGGCCGCACTTGGTCCTCGAACCGAGTTGATCTGAGCGAGCAAGGGAAAGGTCAGGGATCAGCCTACGCGCTGAGATCGCGAACGAAAGCTCACCTCGTCCGCCTGCCTACTATCCTCGCCTTCAGTGACCTCGACGTCCATCTGTACATCAATCTCGATCTGTTCCCTCTCTCCCAACGGCTCGTCCAACTCGCCCCGAACGAGCTCCTCCACCTCCTCCAACAGTTCCTCAACCATCTCCTCAGCTTCCTCCTCATCGTGCAGCACCTCAGCCTCCACCTCCTCCAGCATCTCCTCCACCTCGCCAACCAAAGCAGTCTCAACCTCAGCTTCAACTGTGCCGAGCATCGACTCGATCTCCTCCGGCACAGCAGCTTCCTCTGCGATCTGCTCAACTTCAGCCTCGACCGGGAGCGAGGAGGGACCGAAACGAATCGGTGTGGAAGGATCCCATGCGCCGGGGGACTGGACGTCGCGGACTCGGGGAGGAGAGTAAGGGGTTGGAATCTGTGAGAAGGCAGGTTGCTGGTGGTCGAGGGCGGTAGTGGTGGAAGGAGCTGGCTGCTCGTCGGCGGGGGAGAGAGCGCGCTGCTTGTCGGTAATGGAGGGAGTCGGCTGCTCCTCGTCGAGGATGGATGAAGCGACTTGCTCCTCGTTGGCGTTCGACGGAGCCGAAGAGAGTTGGATGTCGGCGGCGGGAATCTCCGAAGCGAGTGGCTCGTCGGCTGCTGAGGGCTCGAGAGGAGGATCCTCGGCGACGGAGGGTACGGAAGTGAGTTGCTCTTCGGTGTCGAGGTGAGGTGCGGGCGAAGGCGAGCGAGCAGACTCGGCGATAGGCTGCGAACGAAGCTCAAGGTCAGCGATCTCTCCTCGTCGACCGAACCGAAAGGAACTCACCAAATCCTCGACCGCCTCATTCATCTCTCCCTCGCCACTCTGCTCCACCTCCAACTCCTCCTCGTCGCTCTCATCATAACTCATCGGCTCCGAGCTCGGCCCCGCGCTCCTCGCCTCCGCTTGTCCCTCATCAATCTCATCCTCCGAGCTCGACAGGACCATCTCCTCCAACACCTGCGTCTCATGCTCCTCCGCTCTCTCATCACCTTGTGGCGCCTCGGCATCATCAGAACTCTCTGACCCGTAATCGCCCACGCCCAGCAGATCTCCTCCCTCCCCAGCTCCCTCTTCAGCAGCTTGGACGACCGAGTAGATCCGACCGCCATTCGAAGATCGACGGGCCTTGCGAAGACCAGGAGCGACTCTCCTGCCCCTCGGCGCGGCAGTGGGAGCCGGAGCAGGGGAAGAAGCGAGCTGATCCTCCTCCTCTTCCTCAGCGGAGGCATCGGCATCCTGCTCAGAGTTGGCGTCGGCGAACGTGGAGTAGATCCCTTGGAATCGAGTTGGACTGCGATGCTTCTCCTCGCGCTGCTCGGGAGCGGGCTGGATGTTCTCGTCGTGGAAGACCGAGCGAGCTGGGCGACTCGAGGCACTCTCATTCGGTGCAGTCTCGGGCGGCGGGGAAGAGGAAGTGAGGTCGACGGGAGCGAGCTCGGCTGAGGGCTGAGACTGAGGTTGGGGAGAGCTTGGGACGTCGGGACGAGAGTCGGCCTGGTCGGAAATCGCGGGAGGAGATGAAGGGGAGATGGCGCAGAGATCTGGCTGAGTCGATACCGAGGGAGCGGCGGTGGTGATCGAGAGAAGCTCGTCCTCGTCCTGCGCCGGACGAGGCTGATGAGATACGAGAAGGTCGACCTCCTCTGTTGTCGTCGGTGGGGATGATGGGACAAAGCTGGAAGAGGGGAAGGAAGAGAACATGTCGACCTCCTGCTGCTGCTGCTCGATGGGCATGCCGGAAGTCGAGGAAGTGGGAGCAGCGAGGAGTTCCTCGATGCTCATCTGCGCTTCTCCATCCTGCGGCTGGGTCGGAAGGTAGTCCATCAACATCCCTTCCAGCACGCTCTGCGCAGCGTTCTGGTCTTGGGTCTGGGCTTGAGTGGGGACGGAGGCGTCGGCGTTGAGGGAGGGATCGACGAACGAGTGGAGGAGGGCGGCGAGGTCGATTTGGGAGGGTGTAGCGAAGTCGGAGGGAGGAGGGGACCCGGCGGAAGGAAGGGAGGTGACGAGAAGGTCGTCCTCCTCCTCGGTGGACGCGTGAGGCTGCTGCTGAGCCTCGGCGAAGAGGAGGGCAGAATGGAACGCGACGCTCGGTGTAGCGTTCTCCTCGCCATCCAAATCCCCATAAATCGCCTCCAGATCCATCTTGGCCTGCTCCTCATTCCTCGCACCTTGCTCCTCCCCGCCGAACGTCGCGCGCTGATCGACCCTCACTCCACCCCTCCCCTCCATCTCGACCAACTCCCTCGCCAACTGCTCAATCTGCATCTTGGCTGCTCGTTCCTCGGGCTCCATCTCTGCCTCCTCATCCTCGAGCTCCCGTTCAGCGATGGCGGAAGCAGGGTCGATAGGGAAGTGATCGTCCTCGGTCGTTGGAGGGAGGATCTCATCCTCGTCGGAAGAGGGGACGTGGATGTCGAACTCGGAGGGAGGTTCGGGGTCGAAGAAGCCCTGGTCTTCGCCCTCGTCTGGATCCTCTTCTTGCGGCTCCTGCTCGGTGTCGGCGACGGTGCGGGAGCGAGGAGGGTTGGGCGAAAGCAGAGACCTCATGTCCGCTCCCCCGCTCGGGGCCATCTCGCTCCACTCCGCCTCCTCCCCATTCCCTTGCTCACTCTCCTCCTCTTCTTCCTCGCTCCTCTCCCTCTCGAACGCCAACCTCTCCTCGTAGACTCGTTCCACACCCAACATCCTCTCCCTCAGCATTTCAAGCGTCTCCCCATCCTCACTCCCTTCGCCATCTTCTTCGAGGGCTTGGGCAAATCCGGCGAGCGTGCGAAGAATTGAGCGTAGACGAGCGAGAGAGTAGGAAGGGAGAAGGTGCTCTTCGAAGGAAATGTCGGAGGCGGCGTCGGAATTGGTTTCAGCGTCGTCGTCGGCGGAGGAGGAGGGAGGGAGAGACGGTGAGGCGGAAGAGGGAGTGGGAGGGGTAGGCGCGCGGCCTTTGCCTTTGAGGTGGTAGGGGATTCGGGTGCCGAGGGGCTGTTGAAGTCGAGTCGAGCAGGGTCAGCGATTGTAACGGAGAGCGAGGGGCGGTAAAAGATCACCTCAGACGATGACCGACTCTCATCAGGCTCGCCCTCTTCATCCTCATCTCCTCCAGCGTCCTGACCAAACCACTCCTCACCGCTCTGGTCCTCCTCCTCAGGCTCCTCCTCGTTTCTCTTCCTACTAGCAGCGACCGGCGATACATCCTCCTCCTCCTCGTCCTCATCGAACGAGTACCGCCGCCTTCTCGAAGCCTTCATCTGACTCGGCGGCGGCACGAACTGGTCATAATCGTCCTGCTCCTCCATCTCGGCTCCGGGGGTAGTCACCTCCTCCTCCTCGACGTCATACTCAGCATCATCGACGCTCTCCTGCTCCCTCTTCCCAGCTTCCGTCCGCTGGAGGTAGCGGCCGAACGGCGGCGGAAGGTCCTGCTCCTCCTCATCCTCCTCAAGCTCAAGCTGATCCTCCTCCTCCTGCGCCTCGTCCTGACGACGGAAAGACGCGTAATGCTCCCTCTCCTGCTCTTCCTCCTGCTTCTCCTGCTCTCCATCATCCCCCATCTCTTCCCTCGCCTCCTCCAACTCTCTCAGATCATCCGCATCGAGGCCTTCGTCGAGGGCGTCAAACAGGTTGGCGGCGGTGCGGCGGGGAGGAGCAGGCGAGTTGGAGTGGGAAGGGAGGAAGAGGGAGGGGTTGGAGGGAAAGGGTCGGCCAAGGATTTGGGTTCCCCAGCTGCCTTCCTCTGCCTGTTTCACGTCGGCGGAAGGGGAAGCAGGGGAGTCCGAGCTTGCCATCTCGGATTCCTCCTCCTCCTCCTCATCGGAAGAGAGGACCAGCGCCTCGGAGACCGAGCGCGAAGGCGAAAGAGGTGGTCGCTCCGAGTGGTCTAGCTGGTCGACTTCGGAGGTAGAGGCGGAGATGGTAGAGGCGGGGGCGAAGAGGGGTGCTTGGGCTTTGGGAGGGGAGTGGGGTGGGGAGGAGGTGCTGCAGATGGGCCCGACGGAAGGTCAACTCGGTTCGGCGCTCGGTGAAAGAGTGGGAAGACCGGGCGGAGACGTACTGGGTTTCTTCGGCACCATTCTCAGCTGTGACGGTCCTAATCTCGCCAAAAACGTCTCTCTCCTCCTTGTCTCCTGCCGCCGTCTCCTCCTCTCCTTCTGGCTTCTCCTCCCTCCTCACCCGCTTGAGCTTCGGCGGTCCGGCCAACGCGCTCCTTATCCTCCCAGCAATATCATCCACGAAGTGATCGAAAGCAGGTGCATCGAGTTGCTCGAAAGGGTTTCCACCTCTTCCCCTCGTCCTGCTCGCGCTGCTCAGCGAGCTCGAAGGGCGGTAGAGCGATGCAGGCGTAGGAGCTGGCGCAGCAGGGTAGCCTTGAGCGGGTGTGAGGGATGTGTAAGGGCTCAGAGGGATTGCCGGTGAAGCTGGGAAACGAGGGCGGGAGGGAAAGTGCGAAGGCCGGAGGGAGGTGGGGTAGGGCGAGTAAGCGTTTGAATGGCGGTTGGAGGAGAGGGAAGATGGGAGAGGGCGCCGTGTAGAAGAGGGAGGGAGAGGTGTAGAGTGGGACATGGATGCTGTAGGGCTTTAGGGCTGTAGGAGGAAAGGAGCGCGAGGGTTAGCGCGCTGAGATGGGCTAAGCGAGTGGGGCTGCAGATGGGCTGGGCAATGGCCTGAGCTGATGAGCTACAGCTCCAGCTACTTCTGCAGCGCATCGTACCCTCCCCTGCTACCGCCGAGCGAGCAGCGTCTCGCCCGAACAGAGCCCACGCGTCAGGCGTTATCCTGCCTTGGATCCAGTCTCGTGCAGAGGTCTCGTACAGCTGAGCGCGAGAGCTATAAGCAGATGACCTACAGAGTTACTGCCCTGTCGTCAAGACTCGACTCCACGCCGTCTCTTTCCAGCGCGAGCGCGCGGGTCGAGGGAGGGGCGTGTTCGGGCTGCTGAGTCGTTTTCAAAGCTGTGTCGCTGTAGCTGATTATATGGTAGTGCTGAATGAGTTGTTCTGTATCTGATTATATCCCCTGTGGTGGAAGTTGGGAAAGCGAGGGATAGCGCAAGAGGGAGAGCTGGAAAGCGAGCAGCGCGTCCAACTCTTAGACCCGAACGAACGAGTCACTCGCCAAGAAGGCGATTTAGGCTACACCTTCCACTCTAGAGCTACTCACTACTGTGCTACAGGGACTCGATATGCCCAGCTCACCGCCAGCACTCGACCTGCTGCCTCTGCTGCCCATCTCACTTCCTTCGCTCCTCAGCTTCCTCTCGACTTCACTCGCTACAGCCCTCACTACAGCATCTACCAACGATTTCTTCGCTTATGAGTCGTCTGCTGCTGCTCCTGGAGGATCCGGCATCAAGGGCAAGGGCAAAGTCGCCTTGCAGAGAGGGGAGGAAGGCTGCTGGGATCGCCTGCCAGAGGAATGGAGGGACTATTTCGAAGATGTAAAGGAGGAGGACAGGGAAAAGCTATTGAGGGATCTGGCGGATGGACGATGGGATCATGTAAGTCTCCCTGGATGATTCTCTCGGCGCGGTGCTCGGCGCTGACTTTTGCTCTACTTCGGCTGTACCCTCCCTTCTCGCTTCCACACAAAGCCCGACTTCCCTCCCTCACTACAACACTACCTCCAGTCTTGCCTCACCCTCGCCCTCCCCCGCACCTGCTCCACCACTCCCATCCTCTCCTACCCTCCTTCCGCCTCCTCCTCGGCGACCACTCCAACTCCCGCCCCCTCACCTGCACCACCACCTATAAAGCCAGGCAAGGGCAAAGGCAGTCTATCGAACGCCGCTCGAGCAGGACAGAGCCCAAAGAAGGCTCACGAGGTGGAGAAGATGAGCGAGTTGGTTGGGCAGATTTTGGAGGAGCAAGAGGGGAGGGAGGGGAGGACGACGCATGCTATTGATGTTGGTTCGGGTCGGGTACGTCCTTATTCTCTCCTCTTTTTTTCCTCTCGTACACCTCATCTCGACACTTCTCTCGCCAGCATCGCTCACGAGCACCGAGCGCTGAGCTCACCCCCGCCCCTTCCCCCTCCTCCCACAGGCACATCTCTCCCGCGCTCTCACACAACCACCTCTCTCCCTCCACGTCCTCGCCGTAGACTGGTCCGCCACTCAAACCTCGGGAGCAGAATACCTCGACTCTCTCAAATCTCGCAGTCCCTCGCCTTCCACCTCGGCGCAAGGCGAAGGCAGCCTCACCCACCAAACTTCCTCCCTCGACGCCGACGCCATCGCTGCTTTGATGAAGAGGTGGCCGCCCTCCGCCGACGCCGCAGAGGACAAGATCGAGCAGCCAAGCATGCTCCTAGCCCTGCACGCCTGCGGTGATCTCACTCTCTCTGCTCTCGCCGCCTTCCTCTCCACCACCACCAGCACCTCCCCTGCCTCTTGTCACCGCGCAGCAATCCTAGTAGGCTGCTGCTACAACCTCCAAACGCCCTCACTCTTCCCCTCCTCCCTCACCGTCTCCTCCCCCTCGTCCCCCTCTCCCCGCCTGGCCCTCACCCGCGCCCACCTCCTCCTCACCGCCCAATCACCCTCACTCTGGTACTCCCCTCTCACGCCCCTCTCCTACCCCCTCCCCTCGTCTCTCCCCCTCGGCCATGCCCTCCGAAGCTCGATCCGCAAGCTAGCCTATCGCGCTCGTTTGGAAGTCGAGCTCGTCTCTTCCGGCGTAGGAGGGGGGAAGGGCGTCGTCGGGGAGCGCAGGGTAGGGAGAGTAGGGGATTGCGAAGGGTGGAACGAGTATAGGACGAAGGCGCTGGCGAGGTACTCGGTTGCTGGGGAGGAGGTGCCCGAATTGGAGATGGACGGCGGGGAGGCAGGTTGGGAGGAAGCATTGTGGAAGTTGCAGGTCTTTTGGACGTTGAGGAGCTGGTTGGGTCCGCTGTTGGAGGGTGCGTTGGTGCTGGATCGGTGGTGTAGGTTGGTCGAGGGGTTGGCCGAGCAGGGGGAGTGGGAGGGCTCGGCTCCGTCGGGAGAGCAGGCAGAGACTGATAGGGAGGGAGCAGCGGTAGAGAGAGGGAGGGGCGGCGAGAGGCGGGGTCGGAGAGTAGAGCTCATCAACCTATTCGATCAGCGAACGGGGAGTTTGAGGAATCTGGCGCTGGTGGTGAGGTAGCGAGAGTGTTGGGACGCTAGACGGTGGTGAAACATGTTGTTTGTTATCGCAGGATGCTGCCTCGGGAAGTAGAGAGATGCGAGAAGCAGCAAAGGTGTGCAGAACTCGGGCCATTCGAGGCGAGCTGCTCAGCTAGCGAGGGCTCGAGCTCGCCGCTGTGTGAAGCTCTTGGCGCGGCATCAGAGCAAACTCAGAAACCTGTGCGCCGCTGGCTACCCTCTTCGTAAGCAGCACGTTCTGCTGCTCGCGTGCTCTCGCTCTCATTTGCAGCTCCACGCTCGGCGAAGGCGTTTGGTCACTGGGGCGTTGCAGGGGCTTCAGAAAGGGACCGTAGGTGCACATTTCGTTTGTTGGTGTTGCTGAAGAGTAACTGGGGGTATGGGTGTGAGATGGAGGAAACGGCGAAAGGCGACAGCCGAAGGTCAGCTCGGCGCGAGTAGCGGCGTTGAAGCGGGCACAATTACCGCTGCGGGATTGTTGTGGAACGGTAGCTGCCAAATAGAGAGTCAGCGAGGCCCCCGACCGGAAAAGAGGATCGTCGACTCACGCGCTTCGACCCTCATCCGTAACGCAACACGGCTTCGATCCCCTTGGCCCTACAAGCAGCATGCCACTCGTCCGCTGCCCCAAGCACAAGATCATCCTCTTCCTCCGATAGCTGAAGCTTCCATCGCTGTAGGCGGGCCAGAGCTGGCAGGGCGAGCGCCGTAGCCAGGCGCGGCACATTCTCGGCTTCGAGCCAAAGCGTTTCTAGGACGCTGAGCTTGACTCGGAGGGCGGTGAGGTAGGTAAGAAGCGCGTCTTGAGAAGGATCCTCGATGAGTAGATGGGTGAGAGAGGTGCATTTGGCGAGGAATGCCGAGACGGGGAGGACCTTGTTCGTTCGGCGGTTGCCGCCGTACTCGTAGTGCGTGAGTGAGAGGCGGCTCAGTTGAGGAGCGACGTCGTGGAAGGCGTCCATAGTGCAGTTGCTCGAAGGATGCTCGGCACCCTCTTCCCATACAGTCTCGAGGCGACGGAGGAGAGGTGCGCTGGCGAGCAGTGGTTGGAGCACCGAGTCGGGCACTCGACCCCACGTGATATCGAGAGAGTTGAAAGCGATGTTGTGCTGGATGAGGGTAGATGGTAATGCTCCGGTGATGCTGACGCTGAGCGCGAGATGCTGAACGCCTGTACAACGAGAGGGGAGTAAGCTCCGAACGGCTGACCGAGTGCTGCTCACAACCAACCTTGCAAGAGACCCACAGTAAGGACAGTGGCGTCGAGGGTGAGCTTTTGACCACTTCCCCTAAGTTCTAGCACCTTCAATTTGGTGGCGAGGCTCAGCAGTCGCGACCAATCTTCCACCACCGGCCAATAGCCAGCGTTCAGCTTCAGTCGTCTGACTTGGCTCGGGGCGCTGGGTTCGCGGCCGAGCCGCTCGAGCACTCCCTCCAGGTTGAACGACCTGTCGTACCGAGTCTCGATGGTCCTGACCAGGAGGAGTTGAGCCGGCGCCGTCCAGTCCTGCGCGACGAGAGAGGCCGAAATGAGGAAGCCTGCGCGCTGTCCTTGACGATTGCGGGAATCGCCTTGCATGAGCTCGAGGATGTAGTAGAGCACTTCGGGAGGGAGGTCTTGGATGACGGCCATGGCGCTCGAAGTTGGCGGAGAGGAAGGGGGAGCGAGTTTCGGCGAAGATGGGGAGGGCCAAAGCTTCGGTCTGCGTTCAGTGAAGGAGCTGGTCAGTACTGCTGCTCTTGCTCGATAGCTGCTGTAAACTGTAAGCTCGCCAACTGACCATCGACTCAGCCCTCGTCGTCTCGTCAACAGACGCTCGACCCTCGCCGTCCGTCTGCCTCCCTCGGTCGCTGCAGCTCTACAGCGCCCAGCTCCTCCCGCAGCACGAATCGCCCAGGTGTAGCTGAAAGCTCAGACTCACCTTCAATAGCAGCTACAACGCTCAGCAGCAGCTTCTCAGCTTCCAACAAACGCACGTCCTCGCCCTTCTGAGCTCGAGCGTTTCTGTAGCCTAGCGGGCGAGCGGGCGGGCGGGCGAAGAGGTGTAGTCGAGTAGGGAGTGTCGTCCAGTACCATGCCAAGTCTGAAGCGAGCGAGTCAACTCCTCGAGCCGAAAACGAGCAAATTGAGGGAGAAAGGCAAGGGAGCGAGCGAACGGTCGAGGGGGAGTCGAGGCGAGCGAAGTGAGTGCATGCTGTTGTTGAGACGATGAGCGAGCAGGAGATTCACTGGAGGAGAGTCTAAGCTAAAAGACGAGAAGCCGCAGAGATCTACACAAGTACAGCGAGCGACACGGAAGCAGCGCCGAGCGCCGAGCCCGAGCACTTCGCGAGCCTGACCTTCTGGTCTCTGCCATACCCCTTCGGAGCTGGCACCAAGAGATCTCGAATCTGCACTTCAGTAGATCCTCCTTTCTCCGGAACCTTGATCCCCCGAGCACCTCGAGATGATCTCGAGAACGAGGGGAAACGAGCAGCTCGGCGCTCTCGTTCACGATGGTCCCAGAGCTCAGGGCTAGTCTCGCGGTGCTCGAGGTTCAGATCGTACGTTCTAAAGCTACCTCACACTCCCACAGTACCTCCTGCTGCTTCATAGGTGCCACAAGGAGCCCTTTCTTCCACTTTGAACCTCGACGAGCTTATTACAATGATCTACAGGGGGAAGGCTCCGTGTGATTCGTTGATAGTAATCGTTTTGCTCTGAGTGAACTCCCTGATGCCCTCGAATCCGTTGAAACGGCCGAATCCAGATTGCTTCCATCCTCCGTGAGGAAGGGAACCGGCGTCGTGAACGGTGGGACCGTTGATGTGGACTGTGGGGGTCAAGAGCAGGGAGGGATGATTAGCGAGTGTAAGAAAGCGAGCCGAAGGGCCTTGAGACGCACCAGCTCCGGCGTCGATGCCCTCGGCGAGCTTGTGGGCTCGGTTGGTGTCGCGAGAGAAGACCGAGGCGGCGAGTCCGTCTGTGGGAGAGAAGAGAGAAGGGTCAGCGTTCTGTTCACGTCTACATACTGTCGCCGCCAACCTACAATCGTGGTCGTTGGCGATGAAGAGGGCCTCCTCCTCTGTCTTGAAGGTAAGAAGCGAGAAGACGGGGCCAAACATCTCCTCCTTGTAGATGCGCATCTTGCTCGTAACGCCCTTGAGGAGAAGAGGCTGCACAACGTTGCCCTTGACGTCGGCGGATCCAGCGGCAATCTCGGCTCCCTTGCTCAGAGCATCGTCGACAATCTCCTTGATACGCTTGGCGGAGGCCTCAGTGAAGAGTCCACGGAGGGGAGCCTTGTCGGCGGGGTCGCCTGAGGCACAGAGGCCGGGCATGTTGGACTTGAGAATAGACAGGAACTCCTCAGCGACGTTCTCGTGGACGACTGCGAAGGCGCGGAGGGTCAGCTTGGCGCTCGAAGGCGTTAGCCGGTCAACCCACTGGCGGTCTGAGTCGCCATGCAGATCCTGCGAGGGTAGAGGAAGGTCAGTCGAGGCTCTGGAACGGCGACTCGGCTCGTCTCCTCAACACGTACTGTCCCTGCGAGAAGGGGAGCGGCGTCAGCTGTGCAAGAGCGAGAGAAAAGCAGCAATGACGTACAGAGTGGAACCAACCACCGAACTTAATGGCAGCAGCAGCGTGCTGCAAGTCGGCATCCTTGCAAACGATGGCAGGCGCCTTTCCTCCGAGCTCGAGGACGACGGGCTTGAGGTACTTTCCACACAGCTGTCCGTAGATCGATCCAACGCGAGTCGATCCGGTGAAGCTGTTCAGAAGAGGCGTCAGCTACTGGTCTATATAAAATCTCCAGCTCGGCTGATCAACGCCGAGCACTCACTTGACCTTTCCGACGGCGGGGTGAGCGATGATGGCCTCTACGACGGCGGGAGCATCATCAGGGGCGACGTGAATGATGTTGAGGACTCCAGCAGGAAGACCAGCGTCGGCGAAGATCTGAGCCAAGATGAAGTGGGTGCGAGGAGAGAGCTCCGAGGTCTTGAGAATGCAGGTGTTGCCGGCGATGATGGGCTGAGTGCAGGCGCGCTGAGAGAGGATGAGAGGGGCGTTCCAGGGAGCTCCGCCTAGGTGTTGGAGTCGAGGTCAGCTAGGTGATTGGCGGAGGTTAGGAGAAGCGACTTGCCGAAGACGATTCCGTAGGGGCAGCGCTGTAGGTTCAGAGGTCAGCAACGGCCTCTACGATACAGGGGATGCTTATTGACTGCTACCTACACTGATGTCTGCGGGAGGAGGTCACAAGGTCAGCCGGAGCATTGAGACGATCATCTCGGCGAACGCTCGCCGGCGAGCAGGTGAGGTTGATTCGCAACTTACAGCCACGCTGTCCGTTCTCAGTGGTAGCGATGTCACCTCGTAGCGCGAGGGAGGCGGCGGCGGCGGTCTCCTCGATGCTGGTAGACGAGGGGAGTCAGCGAGGGAGTTACGAAGGCAGTTGAACGGGCTCACTGGTCGGCGGCGCAAGTGAGGTCGAATCCGGACCAGCCCTCGCTGGAGGTCGTCTCTCCGTGTTCGACTCCAATGTACTCGGGGATACGCTCGCGAAGCAGGGCAGCCGCCTTGAGGAATATGTTGCGGCGCTCGATTACAGAGGTCTGCGAAACGCGCGGGATATTGTCAGCTGTAGGTTACGGAACAGGCTGGCTGAGCAGGGGAGGGTGCAGAGGACTGGGGAGAATGGTCGGAGAATAGGAGAATAGAGAGTGGAGCTGAAGACCAGCGAGACGACCTGGAAGCCATCAAACCGCTCTCGACAGTCCCCGCTAGGATTGATGACTTACAGCCTTCCAGGCGGGGAGCGCCTTCTTGGCTACATCAATAACATGCTGCACATCATCCACGGTGATGGACGAGACCTTGTGGACCTCCTTCGACGTGTCGTGAGGGTCGAGAACGGTGTAGGAGCCCTTGCCTTGGAAGGCCTTGCCGTCGACGTAGCTGGGCAGAGGCGAGATGTTGAGGAAGTCGGTCATGATGTGCTGTTGTGAAGATGAGACGAGGCAAGCTGTGGAGAGAAGGCAAGCGAGGAGGAGGGGCCCACTTTGCCCCGTCTAAGCTCTCGACTCTGGCGCATCGTTGACCCGACCAGCCCTTCACGCTTTCTTCCGTTCTCGGCTTCTCTGTAAGCTGTCCTAATTAAGCAAGTTACTCGGCAGCCATCTCGCTGCCTTGCAGAGCGGCGAAAGGAGACGTTGACTTAGCCCGGAAAGTCATCGCCGAGCGGCTCGGCATCCAAACTCTTCGGACTCAGCTACAGAGTTACAACAACGCGAGAGACAGAGAGTAGGCTACACATAACACTAACACTTGGGTGACTTCGGTGGTCCAGGTCCAGCCTTCCACTCCCATGGTATAGCCGCCTCGAGGGTGGTGAGGCGAGGCAGCTCGGGCCCGTCCTCCCAATTCGACGACGCTCTGCTGGCCTGCCGAGTGAGTTCGAGTGGCACATGCAGCGTAGACGCCCAATCAGGCTTCTGCCACTCGACCAATCCGCCTCCCAACGCTCCTCCCTTCGGCGCTGTCTCGTCAATCTCCTGCTCCCCCTCCTTCTCCTGCACGCCCTTGCCTCCCTCAATGACCGTCTCCAACCTCCCGATCGGCATATCATCCAACTTGAAATCTTCCGTCTCGTCAACTACGACCTTTACTCGAACGAGCCCTCCCCCGCTGGGAAGCTGGGCGATCGACCGAGCAGGCCGATGGGTGTGGCGAGTAGATCGAACTGAGGGGTGGCGTTGAGCGGTGTGGAGGTCGAGATAGGCGCGGTATACGAAGATGGGGAAGGAGAAGAGGTGGAGGAGAGAGTAGAGCCAGCTGCAAAGGGAAGAAAAGTGAGCTTCCTGTTCGGCGGCGAGGTGAAAGGCGACGAGGAAAGACGTACTGCACCATGCACAAGGCTACTTCACGCCCAACCCATGATATGGAGGAGAAGCTGTTGGAGATGATGACCTCGCACAGCAGCCAAAGGCAGAGCACGAAGCACACGGTCGAGACGAGGAGGAGCCAGGAGCAGGTCTGCGACGACGAGGCAACGAAGTGAGCTTGCGAGCAAAGAGCTACGAGACGGAGCTGTTGAGCTTAAGCTCACCTTCAGCAAGTCGTGCTCGGCCGTGATCAGAGCTTCCCGCCGTCTCGTCACTTCCCTTTCGGCGAGCTGCGCCAAGTCCGACTTCTCCAGGCTAAAGGCGACAGAAATGGCGGTGGAAGGTCGGCGGGTGGCCGATGAGTGCACTGCCGGTAGCCCCTCTTCGACGTATGGCTCCGCGAGAGCGGGTCGTGCTTGCCGAACGAGGGAGGGGAGGAGGAGGGCGCCGAAGTTGATCTGCGAAAGGAGCGCAGCGAGGTCAGATCTTGGACAGAGCAAAACAGACAGGGTACGCACCACAACAAGGAAAAAGCACACGATGTCACCAAAGATGAACGCAGTGGAGAAGGCTCTGCGGGTCGGAATAAGGTCAGCCTCGGCGCAGAGCCAGTGAGCCCGTCGCAACTCACCCTGTCCGATGCTGCACTAGTACAGCCAGCTTCTTCTTGTACGCCTCAATCTGAGCAACCGCTTGTGGGTCCACCGTGCCGTTCCAACTAGCCTCAAGCTGAATGAGCAGGGCCAAGAATTGGAGGTAGGTTTGAAACGCTCGAGCGCCGATGATGGAGACGTAAATGGCGGGAACCTGTTAAAAAGGTATGTCAGCATGCGCCGTCATTCAGCGAGCACCCAGCACTCACGAGAAGTCCTCCGAGAACCAGGATCATCGTGCCGATGAAGGTCCAATTCACGAATTCGGCCGATAGCCATGGCTGCCCGGTGCTCCGTCTTCGAAGTCGCGCAGGTTGACCGGTGAGGATGTAGGCTTGCAGCTGACCGAACGTCAAACAGCAGAGGTGGATGAGGAGAGGCACGTTGAGGAGTGACCGAAATGCGGTGGTCAGGAGTTGTGAACCGTGCTCGAAGGTCGTGGCTTGGATGTTGTGGAGCTGTGGATGTGACGAGAAGCGTTGTCAGCAGGTGCGAGGAGCCGCGTTGGTAGAGAGAGGTCGCGGCAGCTCACGTCGGCGATGATGAGTGGGAGATTCACGACGGATAAAAGAGCAGAGCAGAGCTTCGTACTGTTGTAGAGGTGCATGGTCAGCCCTGTTCATGCATCGTGAGCCCTTCCCGACAAGCCTGCCCTGCAGCCGACTCGAGAAAGCGACCTACTTGGTGACCAAGTACCGACCGCTGCTCAATGTTGCCCATCGAATGAACCACAGCGCCCTCGTTTTCCGCCAGCCTCGTCTCTTAATGTCCAACAGCACGAGTGCGAGGTGCAGAATAGCGCCGAGGAGAGCACTGAGAAGGAGCGATGACCGCCGGGAGATGGGGTGGGCGCATTGTCAGGTCCTTTGCTGCGACCGAAGCAGAGAGGAGAGGGTCAAACTGAACTCACAATCCAGCGATACCGTACAGCACCTCTATCCTCGTGTTCATCCCCTTCGGCGGATTAGGGATGTAGACCTGATCCCTCGCAGCTGCAAGCGAAGCAGTCCACGGATTGCCAGCCGCCGCCGCAGAAGCAGCGGCTGAGGAAGGCAGCGTCGGCGCAGCCATCGCAAAGGCGAGAGGAGGAGCAAAAGTCGTCGAACAGCAGCCAGCGAGAGAGTAGATGGGATGGCAACAAGGTGCAGAGGCAGGCAAGCGAGCTTGTTGTTCTCATTTCGCCCTTAGAGCCCGTGGTAAACTGGAGTCCCATCCAGGCCTCCCTCCTTCGAGCCGTAAGCGCGGGGTTCCTGGGGTTGAGCGGTCGCTTTGCAGCGAATCAGGATGCATGTCGAGGTGTAAGATATCACGATTAGAAGGGCAGCGCATCAATCGACCCGCGCTTGCCTGCAACCGGAACTGCAGCGATGTGTCAGCCCCGAGACGAGAGCTGGGAGGGTGATGTGGCTGCAGAGCGGGTAGGTAGCATGCAAGTCTCTCTGTTCGTGATATCAGGTCTCCGTATTGTAGGGCCTAGGCGAGGATGGAGCCGAGCTGAAGCCAGCAGAGCCTTCGGCGCCGAGCGACGTTGTCGCCCGTCCTCGTCGTGCAGCAGCGTGTGCACGTCATCACGGTATTCGCTGCTGCTAGTGCCACCTCCAATCTTCCGCGGCAAGGTCGAGACAGCACTCGTTTCGGCGGCAGACGATGGGGAAGGAGGACTCGGAGCTCGTCGAAGTTCAGAGTGGAAGAAAGGGCTCCTTGTGGCACCTATGAAGCAGCAGGAGGTACTGTGGGGGTGTGAAGCAGTTTTGCAACATACGACCTGAACCTCGAGCCCCGCGAGACTAGCCTCGAGCTCTGGGACCATAGTGAACGAGAGCGCCGAGCTTGCTCGTTCCCCCTCGGTCTCGAGATCATCTCGAGGTGCTCAGAGGACCTTCGTGTACTCAGAGTAGCTCTGGTACAGTCCTATACTGGGGCTTACCCACGTCAGCCACACAGCTGCGACATCCCGCCTAGCAGGCGAGCTGGAGCGGCGCCGAAGGGGGTGCCGACTCAACCGCAGAGCACAGAGAGGCAGCAGAGGCCACTCTGACCCGGAAGAGGTACAGAGAATGGCTCAGGTGCCGTTCCACCTGCGAAGGATCTGTGAAGAGCAGCTCTGACCGTTTGTGATGGACTGCAGAACCCTCGGCTGAAGCTCTCAGCTTCGACCGAGAGGTTCAGCTCGTGACCAGCGCTTCTTGGAGCTCTCCCTCGTATTCTGAGGTCTAGCCCACTACTCCACGCCCCCCTGCTGCACACCAGCTGCTCCTCGACCCGAGTGCAGCTCAGTATATGCTCTGTCAGAGCTTGAGCCCCTTGCCGAGGTCTGACAGGGATCCGTAAAGCTGTAGGGAGTGGAAGCGAGACCAGCACGAACAAGCCGATCCATCGAGTCATGTAGGCGAGTTGAAGCTGCAGGCAAGATGTAGTCAAAGGACAAGTTGGAGACCTGTGAGGCGTCAAATTTGAGCCCACTCAGCTCGTCAAATTTGACGAAGAGCCCGTCTCGCTTTCGTTGCTCGCTTTGCCACGGCTTCGCGAAGGTACGCATGTCGAGCGGTCCTTTCGTGCGTGCACTCCACCAAGACCTCTATCTCACACTTACACTGGACTAGCTGAGCATCAAGAAGGGAGGCAGGAGCTACAGGGAAAGGTTGAAGAGGCTGTGGAGGATTCGAGTCCGTTCGCCGTCTCGTCGCTCTCCCTTCGCTCCTTATGTCGCTCATCAAAAAACTCGCCAACAAGCTCAAGAGCCCTACAGATCAGCCTACAGACTCAGCAGAAGGGCCACCGCCTATCCCGCCTCGGCCGCGTCCTCCCTCTCCTCCTCCGTCGCAGCAGCACACGGCGCTTCTCTCAAACGGCTCAAAGCAGGCTGCTGGTCAGCTGCAGACATACGGATGTCCCACGAAAGGCTGCTCGATGAAATGGCAGGCGAGTGGTGTGCTGCAGGAAGGTTGCTGGTGAGTGAGGCGCTTGCGGAGGTTCAAACTCGGCGAGGGGGCTACAGAGCGGGCGGAAGCTAACATGGAACTCTCCTACAATAGGCTACAAGATCAGCAGTGCCGGTTTGACCGACAAGGCTGGACCATTACCCACGGCGGTCCAGGTGCGAAGCTCGGCTTTCTCTCACTCGCCGTTCTCGCAAGCTGACTCGTATCCTGTCTCAGGCGAGCACGTTGACCAGAAGGGACGTCAACGTACCGAGCTACTCTCTTGGCCTCCCGCTCCCGCCGGCGAGTCCTGGGTCTACAAGTGGCGCTTCCACCTCGCTCCGGGCTGCCTCTCCGGCTCCAAGTTCTTTCACCTCACTCAAATCCTCTCGCGCGAGCAAGGAGGATTCGTAGTCGCCCTCGGTCTCGTCAACGGCAAGATCAAGATCTCGTCCATCTTCCCGCCGTCGCAGGACGAGGAGCTGCCGTCGATACCGGTCGAGCTGTACTGGAGGAGGACGACGTCTCATCGGTGTGCGGTCGTGTGGGGTCCAGGAGGCTCAATCGACTGTGAGTCGAACTTGCAGGCTGTTCGTGATGAAGGGAGTCGCTCGGCGCCGGCTTTCGGCGATCGTCTTTGACTCGCTTGAGAATGTTAGCTGACTGTCCCTTGCTACCACCTACAGATCAAATCAAGGATGCCGTCACCAACGAGCCTCTGCTGACCTACAAGGTCTCCGATGTCAATGTACCAGCGCAAGGCTCTCTCAAGACGGGACTGTACCGCGCCGTCGCGTTCGGCCCAGCTGCAGCAACAGTCGGAGACTTCGACATCTTCAAGAAGTGAGCCTCTGATTTTTCCGGCGCTTCGTGTAGCCTTTCTGTACTTTGTAAGTCTTCCGGATCCTCTCGGCCGGCGGACCACCGAGCTCGAGTTGACCCCGGCCTACTCCTCCTGCAGTGACATGCCCCGGTGGCAGCTCTGCAACTTGATATGCACATTCTGTTCATGCCGCTCAAACGTCTCGCAACGTCCCCAGCTCCGCACTGCTTCAGTTTCGACTCAGCTTAGCGCCTCGGTCATGGGAGCGGAAGCCGAGCCGCCTCTCTCCCTTCTTGCCACAACCTCCTCCCTTTCGGGTCGACCGGAAACCCTCAACAAATCGACATACTGTACATGTTATCCCTCTGCTCTTCCCTCCGCACCTTCACTCGACCCACCACCGCACGACGAGCCTCCGCTCCACTTCCGCTGCCGGGTCGCTCGAGCGAGGGAGAGAAGCTCGAGGCTGAGTTGGGGAGCTTGGAGGGGAGGGGGAGGGAGGGCAGAAGTGGTAGACCGTACTTGCACCTCGACTTGGAGGCTGGGGGGCTTGGGATGAGGCTGGATAATGAGACGGGCGAGGGGAGGGGAACAGGTGAGTCCGAATTTCCCGCTCGTTGAAGGGTTGCAGTGAGGTGTTTGGAGCTCAGGGTCGTAGCTTACGAACTCTCTGACACTCCCCTATGTGTGCCATACCACTACAGCAGCCCCTCCGCCCGCCAGCGCACCTCCGCCGCTCAGCTCGGCCGTCGTACCATTCCCTATCGGCACCCAATCGTCTACCGAAGTCCAAACCTCCACTTCTCTGCTCCTACCACCCTGCAGCCTTTCCAATCCAACTCGCGCCCGTCTCACCTCCTCTCCACCTTCCTCCCCCACCCACGCTCGGCGCACCTCCGTCTCCTCCTCCACCTCCTCCTCCTCGTTCTCCCGCTCAATCACCATCTCGACTCCACCGTCCTCTCCCCGCTCTCCGCGCCCTCCCTCGCCTTTGAGTCGCCGTATCAGCACTCGCCTGGACTCGGAGGGGAGGAGGGTTTTGGCAAGCAGGAGGAGCAGCGGGAGTGGAGCGAGTTTGGCTGCTGGGGAGGGGAGGGAGAGGGAGAGGGAGCCGGAGAAGACGAGGAGGAGGAAGAAGGTATTCGGTGTAGGTGAGGGAGAGTCGAGTGATGATGAGCAGCGTCTGGAAGGCAAGGCGAGTCTCGGCGCTGGGAGGTCGACCTCGTCGCCGGCGTTGCACTTGGGGGAGTTTGGGTTCGAGGACCGTGAGGAGGACCAGGTCGAGGAGACGGACTACTTCTCGGACGATCCTCAGCAAGGCCGCCACTATCACACTCAGCGCCGTGACTCGGCGCCTAATCCCTCTGCTCGACCTACCACTCGCCCTCCTCCATCGCCCATCGCTCCACACTTCGCTCCTATCCCTTCTCCTCCTTCTTCCCCTCGCTCGGGCTTCCCTTTCACCCCTCCTCCCCTCCGACGAGGCTTCACCATGACCCCCCTTCGCCGTCCCTCGCCTCGCCCTTCTCCCTCTCCCTCTCCTTCGAAATCGGCGACCGACGTCTCTATTCCCGCCTCGCCTGTACGCCTGCATCAACTTTCGCATCCGAAATCCTCTCCATCGATCCTGCGTCGTCCGTCCAAGCCGGAGGACTCTTTGTTTGATGAAGTCGCCGAGGTCGGGGAAGGGGGAGGGCTGCGGAGGAGAAGGACGGATAGGAGGCCGCTGCAGTCGGATATTGAGGGTGTTGGGACGTTTGGGGGAGTTATAGGGAGCGGGCAGCCGGCGAGGGACAGGGAGGAACAGCCTGCGTTGTCATTCGGCGGGAGGCGTTTGACTGTGAGTCGCTCGTCTCGGCGTTCCCTCGACTCTCGCTGACTTGTCTGCTATTGCTACAAAACAGGTCACCAACCCCGATCACCGCTCTTCGCCTCCCTCGCCCACCGCCGTTTCGGTCCACGACCTAATCTCGCCTACGCCGAACTGAGCTGAGCAGCTCGCCTGATCTTCTTGTATAGCGCACGGACGCTGCTACTTATCACGGGATGGACACTAGTACTCCTTCACTGTTCTTATTTGGACCTTCTTATAGGATTGCAAAGCTTGCTTGAACCGCAGGATCCGAGGGGCGCGAGGCTGAGAAGTGAGAGCGAGAATGCGAGGCGGAGAGTACGAGGCGCTTTACTAGATGAAAATCTAGTGGAGAATGGGGGGTCTGTAGTCGATTGCTCTTGTAGGAGCTCGAGCAGGTCCCATGGTGATGGGGCGCGAGGAAGATAGGTGACGGCTGGAGCGCGAGTGAGGGCCAAGTGATGTTCGTTGGGAGGTCGCAGAGGCAGTACATTGCCAGAGGTGCAGAAAAATAAGTATTGAAAGAGGTCGGGGTCCTCTAGATCTGTCAATGCCGACGGTCAGGCCAGTAGAGCTGAGCTCGGCGCTGCAGAAATGAAAGCTCGGCGTCAGAGATGCGCACCCTGAAGCGCCCGGGAAGACTCACGGAAGGCTTGGCGGGGTTGCAAAGATCTATAAGACTCGCCTGATGCGCATGGAACACCTTCAAACCTCGGCCGAGCGGGAACCGACCCATCATTCAACGCCGAGATGAAAAGGGGCCCAAGCCTGTTCTAGCGACCTTGATGCTTGCCTGGGGTGCGCCACTATGGTCGAGTAGCAAGTCTGCCCTGTGCTGCACCTTTCCCGAGCACCTTGAGCTCTCAGAGAAGGTTCCGAGCTGTGCGAAGTCAGGCGCCCGAGCGGCGATCCTCTTGCTCTCTCTTTCCTCCCATCACTCGACATCGCATCTCCGACAAGCAGCAGCCTCAGCCAGGCTCTATTCTGTAGTAGGTAAGACTCTCGCACCTGGCTTAAAGCTTCCCAGCGCCGACCGGAGTGGCCGAACCCAGCTGACTTCTTGCACCCCCGCATTGACCCTACAGGCTTTCTTCCTGTCTCCGTCGCCTTCGCTCGGATCGTACAGCAGCAGCAAAACAGCCGGCTTCAAGCTCTACGGATCACCCTCATTCCTTGCGCAGGCCATCGGACGGCAGACTTGAGAGTTCTTGGTGAGCTCGCCCACAAGCCTGGGAGACGCGGGCTCGAGCTTGGCAGCCCTTCCAGGTCGACAAACAAGCCGCTGACAGCTTGGTTTCGAGCAGAGCACTCCTTTAACGACCATCTACGAGCATGGCTTATCCACCACAGCATTCGCCTCTGCTGGGAGATCCCGCCAGTCCGGGCAGCCCAGCGTTTCGCGAGTCTGCCAACAGCCCTTACCTCTACTCGGACGACGGAGCTTCCAACAACCAGTACAGCAGCATGGACGGTCAGAGTACGCTAGGACTACACGCTCGTCAACGTAGCTACACCGACGACAAGGAGGAGGACTTGGGAGTCACGACGCCAGCGCTCGGTGCTGGTGCAGCTGTGGGCGATGCAGGGCGAGGGCCCGGCTTCTGGAGTCGACTCTCGCAGAGGGCGAAGCGGCTGCTCATCATGGGCATTATTCTCCTCCTGGTCATCCTCATCATTGCCATCGCCGTCCCGACCGCCATCCGCAAGTCCAACGCCAAACCGAACGTCGCTGTCGCAGCCGAGGGAGACGATTCCAAGTCGTCGTCGAGCAAAGCTTCCAGCAGCCGAGCTTCGTCGAGTGCTACTCGATCGTCCAGCTCGTCCGCCGCTGCCCCGACTCCCAGCGGAAGGCCTGCCTGGGGAGGAGACGGCTCGACCGTCTACGCCGAGGATGGGTCGACCTTCGTCTACCAGAACTCGTTCGGTGAGTTTGGCACCTGCCTCATAGCCTCATCGACTCACTGGAGAGCTGACACCTAAAACTCACGAACAGGCGGATTCTGGAACGCCGTGCCCTTCAACGACTCGGCGCGCGCTCAAAGCTTCTCGCCGGCGCTCAACGAGCCTTGGGACTACAACGTCAACACGATTCGCGGAGTCAACCTCGGAGGGTGAGATCTCACTGTTCTCTTTTGCAGTCAGTCGCCGGCGCTGAACTCGACCTCCCTCCTCCCCTTCCCTCTTCCCCCTCCTCCCCTCCCCTCCTCCTCCCCTCCCGCTGACCTCGGCCTTCGTCTCGCCTCGCCCTCGCACTCCCGTCCCCACTTCTCGCCATAGATGGCTCACCATCGAGCCCTTCATCGTTCCCGGACTCTTCGAGCCCTTCAACGAGGCAGGCATCAACCCCGACGCCACCGTCGTCGACGAGTGGACCCTCTGCCTCGCGCTCGGCTCCAACATGTCGGCCGTCATCACCGAGCACTACGACACCTTCATCACCGAGAAGGACTTCGCCGAGATCGCTGCTGCTGGCCTCAACTGGATTCGTCTGCCTGTGCCGTGGTGGATCATCGAAGTTTGGGACGACGAGCCTTTCCTCGCTAACGTCGGGTGGAGCTGTACGTTCTGTCGGCCTCTCGCTTCAGCCCTACCTGCGAGCTGACCTCGTCCCCTGCGCACAGACTTCCTCAAGGCCATCTCCTGGGCGCGCAGGTACGGCCTCCGCATCAACCTCGACCTGCACGCCGTCCCCGGCTCGCAGAACGGCTACAATCACAGCGGAAAGTGAGTCCTTTTTTGTATCTGTGTGTGTTTGAGCGTCGCTGATCCGACTTACTCGCAGGCTTGGCTCGGTCAACTTCCTCCAATCGGTCATGGGAATCGCCAACGCCCAACGAACGCTCAACTACATTCGTACGCTCACTCAGTTCATCTCGCAAGATGAGTATAAGAATGTCGTGCCCATGTTCAGCATCCTCAACGAGCCTGTGAGCTTTCTCATTCAGTCGATTCAGATGCTCGGCGAGGAGCTGACTTCCCTGTGATCTCGCAGTACGGACCTTCGATCGGTATGGAGCCTGTTCGACACTTGTGCGTTGCGTCTCCCCATATCTCGCCGCTCTCTACACAACCTTACACACCCCTCCCCTCCTTCCACCCCCTCGCCTCCGACGCTGACCTTTCCTTCGCTTCCCTTCCTCCTCCCCAACAGCTACCTCGAGGTCTACAACATGATGCGCGAGATCGCCGGCAACGGCGCTGGCAACGGACCCTTCATCGCCTTCCACGACGCCTTCGCACCCCAGCCCTCCGACGTCGCCGACGCCGATTTCGACGTCGCTCACGGAGGATGGAACGGCTGGATGCCGGGTAGCGATCGCGTCGCTTTGGATACGCATCCTTATATGTGCTTCTCGGAGCCCAATAACGATCCGTTGAGCTTCCAGGCTAGCAAGGTGGGTTCGATTCGGCGGAGCTCAGGGTAGGCCGACGCTGACGGCTGCTCTTCACCTTGAACAGCCCTGCTCCTACTGGGGCGCGAAGATGAACATCACATCGGCTAACTTCGGCTTGAGCATCGCGGGGGAGTGGAGTTTGGCCGGTGAGTCGCTTTCCGCCGTTGCGCCGAGGTTCGCTCGCTGACCTCTTCGGCTCAGTCAACGACTGCGGCAAATGGCTCAATCAGGTCGGCAACGGTCAGCGCTTCGATGGCACTTACTACTACCCTGGGACAACGACTCGCCCCTTTAAGGCCGTCGGGAGCTGCGACGAGTGGAACAACTACGACACTTGGACCGACGCTACGAAGGAGGGCCTCCGTAACGTCGCGCTGGCGCATATGGACTCCTTCCGACACTTCTTCTTCTGGACGTGGAAAACCGGCTACTCGACGCAGCTGGGCAAGATTGCCAACCCCTTTTGGAGCTACTCGTAAGCCGGCTCGGCGTCAGCCTCTCTGCGCTTGAAGCTGATCTCTCCTCTCCCTCTCTCAGACTCGGTCTCGCCGAGGGTTGGGTCCCCAAGGATCCTCGCGCCGCCAGTGGCATATGCCCGTCGCTCGTTCAAGCAGCCGGCGTCAAGTACCCTACCTTCCCCGCGCCGCCGCTCTCGGCGTGGCAAACGGGAGGGGCAGGAGCCGGCACCATGCTCGACACGGCAATGGAGGCGAGCTACACCGCTTGGCCTCCTGCTAGTCTCGGTACTCTCGCCGTCTCGGATATGCCCACCTTCACGCCGACCGGATCGGTCGTGACCCTCAAGGCGAGCAGGCCGACCAGCTTCCCTGAGGGCTATGCGACCGCTACGCCCAACGTCGGAGATGGATGGTTCAACGCCGAGGATACGGCAGGATGGTACACCAAGATCGCGGGGTGCAACTACCCTCCCGCCTTCAGCGCTGGTTCCAGTGAGTCTCGCTCGGCATCGTCTCCTTCTCCCCCTCGAGACTAACTCGCGCGCCTTCCACAGCTCCCACCGCCGCCTGCAACGCTCCCGTTCGTCGCATGAAGCGCTCGCCCTCGCCAGCGGCTCCTACCCCTCCTCCTTCCCCTCGTCGTTGAGTTCCTCGGCTCGGCTTCTTTCGTTCTCTCTCAGTAGCATATCATTCCCCATCAGTACCACGTATATACTATCTCTAGTCGACAGCATCAGCAGGATCAAACGGTCGAAGGGTGCAACGGACAATGCCTTTTTCATTTCTCCTTCGGCGCCAAGGCTGGAGGCGAAAGTTCGGCGAGAGAGTCAGAGCCGCGAAAGTGTGCTAAGCTAGAAGACTACGGCGGAGCTTTGCGTTCTTTTTGTTTGACAACAACTTGCTCAGACGAACAGGGTACAGCGATGGCCTCAGCTCGGCGCCGAGAGGAGACCTTGCGAGCTTTGCAAGATTGTAATGCAGCTCAGAGCAGCCAGGTTCATATTGCTCTGACAGATAGCTGCTAGCACCTTGCACTACAACTGACCTCCTCTCAGCGGATTCCCCCACCTCAAGACCTCCGCCGTCGCGCCCGCATCTTCCTCTCTTCCTCTCCCTTCGCTCGTCTCACTACAAGGATGGCCGCTGCCCGTATCGTCAATCCGATCAAAGGAGATGGAGGGGCTCGTACTGTCGAGCTTGTCGGCCAGTTCGTGCTCGCCCAGCTACAGCGACACCGCGCCGCGCACTCTAGCGCTGGACCAGCTCCGCCGCTCTTTGTCGGCGTGCAGGGACCTCAGGGATGTGGTGTGTAATTTTAGTATATCTCATTAGTCCCCCGAGTGCTTTGCTAACTTGTCAAGGTCCTGCAGGCAAGTCCCATCTCACGGCGCTGCTGCCCGCCTTCCTCCAAGCGGCTCCTCATTCCCTCCGCACGGCCACCCTCTCCCTCGACGATCTGTACTCGAACCACCAGGCGCTCGTTGACCTCGCCAAAGCTCATCCGACAAACAAGATGCTCTCGGGCCGAGGCCAGCCCGGCACTCACGACCTCAAGCTGGGCGAGGAGTGCTTGACAGCGCTTCGCCGAGCCAACGAGGTACAGCAAGACGCGGGTACGGAGAAGATCGAGCTGCCGGTGTATGACAAAAGCCGATTCGGAGGACAGGGAGACCGGAGCGAGGAGAAGGTCGTCGTGGAGGGACCGTTCGACGTCGTCATCTTCGAGGGATGGGCTACAGGATTCGGTTCGCTCACTCCCAAAGAGCTGGAGGAGCGCTACGCCGAGGCCGAGGCCGACCCCGAGGCTTACGGCAAGAAGCATCTCGATTACGCTCGGCCGACCTTCCTCGCTCATGGACTAGACGACCTGCTCTTCATCAACGACCAGCTCAAGAACTACGAAAATGGTATCTGGCAACATCTCCATGCTTTCGTACAGCTCAAGCCCGAGGAAATGAACTATGTTTGGGCATGGCGGCTGCAGGTGAGTGGTCTCGGCGATGCGGCGATGGGTGAAAGGTCGAGCGGAGCTTCTTACTGACCTCCGTCTCGCTCGATTGCAGCAAGAGCACAACATGAAGGCGAAGAACGGAGGTGTAGGGATGACTGATGATGAAGTTCGAGCATTCATCGCTCGGTGAGTCGAAATGGTGATCGCCGAGCAGGCGTTTCGGACCTATGGAACTTGGCTGACGCGCGTCTCGTAACACAGATACATGCCTGGATACGAGCTCTTCCTCGAGGGAATTCAGAGCCCGTCTGCAGCTTGGGCGGGTCACGGCTTGAAGCTGCTCGTCGGCAGGGAAAGGGAAATTTTGGCGACCGAGTCCTTCTAGATGGGAGTAGATCATCTTCCAATCGCACCTTGTGCACCACATCGTCTCATGGAGCTCGTCTTGCTATCCCGCCAGCTCTCATCTCAAGTCTCGGCGAAGCATCTTCCGCGCCACATTTCGTTTCGGCGAAGGGGGGTGGAGCCGACAATCGACACTGCTCTCCAGCTGTGAGCTGTATGATGTACAACGCTCCACTTGAACAGCTGGGCCTCCTCTTGAGCTGCAGTCCCGGCGTTTCGGAAGTGCAAGATCTCGGATCTGTTCCCTTGACGCTCATCGATCCCCCCCTTCTTCGGCGATGAGGTTCAGCTGAGCTCGGCGATGATTTTGTGAGGCTTTCTTGTCGTCTTTTGATCTCAATGCAAGTCACGAGCACGCGGCGGACTCACAGGCTCCGCTCAGCATAATCGTTTGCCTGCCTCGAGGCTCGCAGGAGCGGTCCCTTCCGGACTCGCATGAAGCCTTCCGCTTCGAACCCCGAGACCCTTTCGCTCCTTCCGCAACGACAACTCTTCTTCATCACTTCAGAGAGCATTTCAGCTCCGCCAAACCAGCACCAACACCATCACAAGCTCTCCAAAGCACCTCCCTCGACTTTAACCTTCGCGCGCCGCTCCTCCGCTGCTTCAATGCCTTCCGTACTTTCCAACCAGGACGTTTGTCGCGTCGGAATCAACGGATTCGGTCGTATCGGTGAGTGCTCACTCTACCACTGCTCTGCTGTAGCCACATAACGACCTACAAGATGAGCGGAACGGACTTCAGGTCGGTCGCGCCGCGGCCGACTTTGGCAAGTCCCGGTGGGAGAAGCAGTCGCTGACCTGCATTGGTACACAGGCCGAGCTTCATTCCGTGCATCGCTTGACCGACAAGATCTTCTCGTCGTCGCCATCAATCACACCGCGCCCTCGCTCGACTACCTCCTCCATGTCATCCGCTACGACAGCACGCATGGTACAACGAAGCACTTCGACAGCTTGACTATCGAGGACGACCATCTCATGTTCAAGGGCCGCAAGATTACCCTCTTCTCGCAGCGGGACCCCACGCTCATCGACTGGAAGTCGGCCGGCGCCGAGTACATCATCGAGTCGACGGGCAAGTTCACCACGCTCGAGACGGCTCGCAAGCACTTGCACCCTAATGGAGGAGGAAAGAAGGTCGTCATCTCGGCGCCCTCAAAGGATCCTCAGGTCCCTACCATCGTCGTCGGGGTCAACAGGAAGACCTACAAGCCCGAGATGGAGGTCGTCTCCAACGCCTCCTGCACCACCAACTGCCTCGCTCCTCTCGCCAAGGTCCTCGAGCAGTCGTTTGGTATTGAGTGGGGAATGATGACTACGGTGAGACAGTGCTCCAAGCTCCTACACTTCGAGAGTCTGGCGCTCGACCGAGCTCGGCGTTCGCTGGCTTCGGCAAAGACCTGGTCGCTGACCCTAATTTGATGCACAGGTACACGCCTCGACTTCTTCTCAGCATATTCTTGATGGCTACAGCAAGAAGAGTCGTCGTCTCGGTGGGTAGCTTCGTCCCTCTTCGGCTGAAAGCTCGGCGCTAACCTCCCGGCCTCTCGCTCACTTCTCCTCTCCTCCACCTTCCCTGTGAACGACGACTACCAGGTCGCGGAGTCGGATCAAACATCATTCCCACCAGTACCGGCGCAGCGACTGCTGTCCAGCTCGTTCTGCCCGAGCTCGCTGGCAAATTCACGGGTGAGCCTTCCTTTCTCTGCGGATGAACGTCTTCCACAACAGCTGAGCCCTTCGCTCGCGCTCTAGGTATCTCTATCCGTGTTCCCGTTAACAACGTGTCCATGGTTGACCTCACCGTCTCGCTCAAGACTCCCGTCGCCTCGAAGGCCGACCTGCTCTTCCCCCTCCGCCAAGCCGCCGCTGGCAAGAGTCGCTACACCATCGGTCCCCTCAACGAGGTCATCGCAGTGGACGACAACGAGCTGGTCTCTTCCGACTTCCTCGGGTGGAAGCAGAGCTGCATCGTGGACGCTGCTGCCACTGCTATGCTCAACCCTACGACCGCCAAGATCATCGCTTTCTACGACAACGAGTGGGCGTGAGCTTCACGACTTTCTTCTTCCCTCCCTGTTGCCTAGCAATGCACAGAACAGCGTCTCGTCGCGCTTCTGGTCCGCTCGCTGACCTCGGTTTTGGCTCTCCTCTTTCTTCTCACCTTCCAGATACTCCGTCCGCATCCTCGATCTTCTCGCCTACATGTACCGAAAGGATGAAGGTGCCCCTTCGCTTGCTCCCTCTGGCCGTTCGTCGCCTGTACCCGGAAATGGCAGGCTCGGCGCCGAAGAATTGAGGACGTCGCCCCTGGCAACTGAGGCTCTGTAGGAGGGCGATTGGAACATCAAAGCTATATCATTTTCAGTACATCTGCAACTCGCCATAATTATCTGTAGTCTCTGAGGCGAACCAAGAGGTCTACTTTAGCTCGCTCGGCGCAGGTTCGGCGGTCAATCTCCCGGCTGCTGCCCTTCGCTGGTTCTCTTTTGTTCATGAGCTTTGGTGCGTTCTGCTTTTACTTCTTATCAACATACAGCCTTCTCACGAAAAGGGCGAGATCGCACATCGGCGCTGCACCTCCTCGGACTTGGCCGTTTCGAAAGAGTTGGCCGGCGAGGAGAGAATCGCTTCGTTCCCTCCTGCCACATTCTCTCGATGCCCTCCGCCAGCAAACAGCGCTACGACGCTACCTCGAGCGGCTCATCCGGTGATTCGGAGGATTCTGTAGCTCGCCCCTCCGCCAGCGGAGCGAACAGCAGACGAATGAGGAGTCAGGAGGGGAGGGAGAGCGAGGACAGCGTCGACGGATTGGACGCGGCGCGGGATGAGGAGAAACTGGTGGGGATGGAGGATGATGTGGAGGAAGAGGAAGAGTCGCCTCGAGTGAGCAGGTTGAAGAGGTCTTGGGTCATGGCGAGTCTGCCGAGTAACGCTTCGCTACCGGTGAGTGACACTTTGAGTCGGCGATGTGAGGCGAGCGATGCAGCTGAATCCATCTGGACTATGATTGTGTGCAAAGCCTCCCTACGACTCTGGCTCGACCTCCGCCAAACCGCTTGCGCCGAAGCCATCCTGGCTCTCGGGCAGTCGCCTCGTCTACATGATCATCACCGGCGGCATCGTGCTCGCCATCATTGTCCTTGGATCCATCCTCATCGCCAAGGAGTACGGCGAGTCCGCTGAAGAGCACGCCGCCGAATCAGCGGCGCCTTCGGCTTACTCGGCAACGGGCACGATGCCCAATCTCGCTGTTCCTTCGCCTACGGGGGTCATCAGTCGCTTTCCCGAGCTTCAGGAGTTGATGAGTGGGAATAGGAAGTTTAGGAATGAGACCGAGGAGGAGCATCCTGGGCTGGTTGAGGAGTTGGCGCAGGGTCAGCATCCGAAGGTGAGTCTTCGCGAGGAGTGAAGCTGGTTCAGAGGCTGAGCTGACAGTCCGACGGTTCTTTGTCTTCTCAGTTTGCCTACTTGGGATGCTCAGACTCCCGAGTGCCCGAGACAGAGGTGTTCCGCGCCGACATCGGCGACCTCTTCGTCACTCGCAACGTGTAAGTGCTCTTCCTCCCTCACCTCCTCTGTACAGGCCGCTAACCTCCTCATTGCAGCGGCAACCAATACATGATCGACGACCTCTCGGCCGAAACGACCATCTCCTACGCTGTCGCCCATCTCGGCGTCCAACACTTGATCGTCATGGGCCATTATGGATGTGGAGCCGTTCAAGCGTCTATTGCGAGCGAGTCGGAGGACGCGTCCACCGACATTGGCGAGGCGAGAATTGATGTGAGCCCTTCCTGCCTTTAAACTTAGCTCGGCGCTGACGGATGACTGGCTTACTCAACAGGCTTGGACTCGGCCCATCCGCAACCTCTTCAAGACTTCCACCCACTCCGATATTGTCGCCTTCCGCGAGTCCCACGCCGACGACAAAACCATCGCAGCGCCAAATCGCACCGAGCCGGCCTTCAGGTGAATCGAGCTGCTCCTGCTCGATGTCCGCTAGCTCACCAGCTTTTCTCCCCGCAGGGCACTGGTCGAAGAGAACATCAAGCAGCAGGTCATGAACCTCGCAGATGATAGCTCAGTCCTCAAGTCCTGGAAAGCTTTCTTCCGCTCGACGGGATCCTCGGCGCACGACTCAAAGGGCTCGGACGACGACGACTTGACCGCTTCCTCTTCAACGAACTCGACCTCCACCCACCGACTGAAGCGGTCTAGCTCGGCGAAGGAGCCTGTCGAGTTGTGGCTGCATGGGTGGGTCTACGATATTGATACAGGACTGGTGACGGATCTCGGGGTCTCGGTCGGGCCTTCAGGCGTCAGTGGAAGGAGGGAGTGAGGTTGGTAGCTCGGCGTAAATCTTCAGGCATATCTTAAGACTCATTGAACGAGGTTCAGTACAGCTTTGGCTGCTTGAGGCTGAGTTCGGCGAGCCGACCTCCTCGGCCCAAGAGCGAGTTCGACCTCTCTCGCTCTTCACCCTCCTTCAGCGCTCCTCAGAGACCAGCGGAAGCTCTGATATAGCTACTCAAAGCCAATCGCAAACCTCAGCAAGCCCTGCAGCCTTCAGCAATGGCGCCTCCAGCCTCCTCAGCCTCGGACCCTCCTTCGTATTCGGCCAAGCCCGCTTCAAGCGAGGTGCGGCTGGATCACAGTGAGTGCTGATCTCTTAACCTTGCTCCAAGCTACACCAGAGCTTAGCCTGCACTCCATAGCACCCCGCTACCCGCTCCCCCTCCGCTCCTTCTCGTCCCCCTCGCTCGCTCCCTCCAACTCCCCCTCCTCGCCCTGGCCTTCGTACTCAAACTACCCAGCCGCCACATTTTCTCCTCACTACCACCACTCCTCCTCGCCCCAAGCACAGCTCTACGAGCCTCCCGCCGCCTTCCCACCTTCCCTCTCGCCGACCTCTCTCTCAGGCTCCCGCTCGGCGATCGACTCAAGCACTTCCTACAGCAGTCAAGAGCCGCTCGGTCGTTCAGTGTCGACGCGTAGGAGATGGGGCTCGCGCCGAGGCAAGAGGATTGGCGTCGAGAACGTCTTCTACGAGGGGGACGAGGCCGCTTCGGACTCGGTCTCAGGCGCCGAGCTGGGGAGGAGGTCAACGACGTTTGTGCTGCCTTCCTACCGACCAGGCGAGGAGGAAGAGCCAGTACCGCGAGGGAGGAGGAGAAGAAAAGTCAAGAGAGCGTTGAAGAGAGTCAAGGAGGCGCTGTGTGTTGATTGTTCCGAACTCGGCGATGGAGGGTGGGAGGAGAGAGGGCTCGTGGGAGCGGCGGCGGGGGCGACGGTCGCGGTGGGGGCGATAGCTGTTTGGGCTATGTGTGGGTGAGATGTGGCGAATAGGATGACTTGATAGGAAGCGAAAAGACAGGAGGGAGGAGAGCAGCAAATGAGAGCTCGCGAACGCCGAACACTCGGCGAGACGCTGAGCGAATGCGGTGGGGTATAAGTCTGTCGTTCCGCGAGATACACAACATGAGAAAGAGAGAAAGCTATCCTCGATCCAGCCCCAACGCCTACTTGGCAGCCTTCTTCGCCTTCTTTCCCTCGACCACCGGCGCCGCCTCCTTCTTCGCCTTCTTAGCCTTCTTTGCCGGTGGGGCCGCGCTCTCACTAGCCTCAGCCTCCGCAATCGGCTCCGTCACGGGGATCTCAACCTCCTCGACCACGACCTTCTCCTCACCATCCTCGGACGCGGCCTCAGGGTGGCTCTTCCTCTTCTTCTCGGCCCGTCCCTTACCCTCCCTCGTCGCACTCCTCTCCTTCCTCCTCTCCTCCCTCTCCAACTCCTTCCTCTCCTTCTCAGCCTTAGCCTCCTCCTTCTCGGCCTGACGCTTAGCGATCGCCTCAGTCTCCTCCTTGCTGGGGCCGGCGAAACGGCCCTCACCGTCGAGGGTGGTGTTGTAGATGGGAAGGGAGATGGAGGTGGAGGTCTTGATGTGCAGGGATTGGATGTTGGAGAAGGGCGAGTCGGGAATGCGGACGGCGAGTTGGGGGATTAGGGCCAGGAGGTTGGCCGAGAGTTGGGCGGGGGTGTGGATGGCGGTGGTGCCGAACTTGACGGAACTGAAGGAAGGTGAGGAGATCAGATGGATGGTTGAGTGTGAGAGAAGAGCGGGGGAAACGTACAGATTGGTTCCGGTGCCGACCTGGAGGTAGGTAGCGGCAACGGCCCGCTCGAGCTCGGCCTTGAGGTCCTTGCGAGCGATGGAGACGGGGATGGGTTGCCTGTGAGAGGTAAAGCCTGGTCAGCAAACGCCCTACAACCCCGACCGAAGCTCCCTAACTCACTTCTTAGCCTCCCTCCACATCTTGCCGACCGACTTTCCAACCTCGACAGTCACTCGGTCGTCAACGAGGAACAGATCCGCCTCTTTGAGCAACGCGCGCTTGGCCTCAAACGTCTTGTGCTTGGTGCGAAGCTTGTCGAGGCCGACGACGCGCGAGATGAAGCTGATCTTGGACGAGACCATGAGATCCTTGTAGGTTCGCTGAGGGTCCTTGACAAAGAGGGTGACGGGCGAGGTGCGGGGGTCGATGACGGGGTTAGGAAGGGGGCTATATGAGAATGAAGAGGTACAAAAGATCAGCTTCCTGCGCCGAAGCCGAGTCCGAGAAAACAACGCCGAAACGCGAAGAGAAGAACGCACAGGCGAATGGGCTTGTGAATCTCCCTCTTGGGGGCCTTCTTGAGTCCTACCACGAGGAAGACCTTCTCCTCCTGTTCACCGAGAAGATCCTCCTGCTCGCGCTTGTCCTGCACCTTGGCGACGTGGGCCAAGAGGGCCTTCAACGCCTTTTCGCATTGCGCCTCGTTGATGGGAAGGGAAGAGAGCGCTGGGATGGCTTCGACTTGTCGGGGCTTGACCGACGCGGGCTTGAAGAGAGGAGGAGGGAGCACATTCTGTCCGGTAGCGGTAGCGATGGCCGACATGATTAGAGGAGACGAGGTGAGGTTGGAGCAAGAGCGTAGGACTTGGACGAGAGCGCAAAGTGAGCCGCCGACTTTTTGCAAAGTGGGTGTATGCGATTCGACGGCGCTGTATTAGAGTCACGTAAGAGCTTATAATGTATTCGAAGCGATTCTGCGACCCCTCCGAGATTTTCTGCAGCTCAGCAACCTCCCAGACCTCCTTGCGAGGCCCTCTCGGCGATGAAGTCGAGGCGATATTTCGGCTCCCTCCAAGGCTTCGATGATGCTGGAGGGACGAGGCGTATAGGCATCCAGATATACCGAGTGTCTCCGCGCTCTCAACTCCAAGCATCGGAGAGCGAGCGCTGTAGGGCGTAGAAAGACGGCCGAACGGCGAGAACGACGTGCGCTGCCAGTCGTGGGATGTACACCATCTCTCTTTTCTCCACACACACACGTGCTTGTTCTCTATCCACCTCTCACTCCTCCCTAACGACCCTCACCCCCCTCTCATACAACCCCACCACCGCCATCCACCTCCTCCCCTTCCCCTTGCCTCCTTCCCCTTCCCCTCCTTCCCTCCCCACCACACCAGTAGTACTCATCCCAAACGCCCTCTCATCCCACTCGGACCCGCCACTCGATCGGAACAGCGTCCTCAATTGGTATCGGGGATGTTGTGGGACTTCAGCGTAGGCTGGCTCTTGCTCGGCGGAGGGAAGGGAGGGGAAGGAGGAGGGGGAAGAGCGAGGGGAGATGGCCAAAACCCAGCTGCCTGCTTGTCTGGATGTGCAGGAGAGGTTGACCCCCCGGGAGGTCGAGAGGAGGGGGATGTAGGTGGGGTGACCGGCCGCTATGAAGGTTGATGTCTCGGCGAGATCTTGCTCGGGCTGGGACTCGGCGTTCGAGGGCGAGGGCGAGGAGGCCGAGGACGAGGGAGGGAGGAAGGAGCGAGGAGCGAGCGAAAGGTTGTCAACGAAGAAGGGGAGGGGAATCTCCTCCTCCAATGTGAGGCCCAGGGCGTTGGTCGTCGGGTCGCGCGAGTAGAGAAGGACCGACCTAGCCGAGGTAGAGGCAACGGCGAGTGTCTTCTTATCATGCGATAGGGCCGCTCCATTGGCGAATGCGATGCCCTCTGCTACTGTCTGGACCTCCACTCCGGCCTCGTCGGTGGTAGAAGAGCCGAGCGAGAAGGTGACGAGATCCACTCGAGCGAGTTTCCTCCTCGCGAGCGTTTCGACGAGATTCATCACCTTCCCGAAGAGAGTCGTCGCACGTCGAGTATAATGATGATCGTGTGTGAGGTAGAAGAAGGTAGGGGAGAGGATGGCGACCGAGTTCGGCGCTCCGGTGAAGCTAGGGTGACGGAGGGTGGTGAGGTAGGTCGCTTGGGTAGGTTCAGAGGAGGGAAGAGAGATGGTGAACACCTCGATAGTCGATTCCTCGCGCTGGTGATTGACGACGAAGAGCCTGTCTCCCTCGAGTTCAATGCCGAGCGGATGGAAATAGGCCTGCTCGGGGAAGCCTTGCAGCTCGACTTCCTTCGGTTCGGGGTGCTCCTCCGTAGGATTGATGATCCAAAGAGCTCCTCGACCTGCTGAAGCGTTCTGTAGAGGTCCCATGACGGTGTTCCATTGCTTTCGGTGAGGGTCGCAGGAAAGGAGGACTCGGTCGACGCCGAAGGGGGTGGCATCCTCGCAGAATTGGAGCGGAGAAGTGGAAGTTGGAGGGGAGTGTACAGTGAACGATCGGAGAGCTTTGGAGGAGGGCAGGGAGGCGTAGTGTAGAGGTAGATGGGGCGGGAGGAGCAGCACTCGAAGGGTCGGGATCAGGTCGGTGTAGCCGAATAAGAAGGCGAGCTGTAGGAGTGTATAGTTAGTGAAATGTAGCGGAGCAGCGCGAGCTGTGTGACTCACCAGGAGAACTGCTACTGCTCGTTTCAGCATCGTAGCCGGAAGTCCGAGCGCGCGGCCGAGCGCAAAGGGTGCAGAAGGAGCGTTGAGAAGAGCTGTAGGGCGATATGAGCAGCTACAGCGGTGCTGCAGTCGAGTGCGAGACGAGGTACAAGTGAATGGTAGAAAGTCAAGCCAGACGACCCCTTCGCGCGTCGCAAGTCGACGGGGTTGGCCTCTGCACATCTCGTCTCGCTTTCGTCTCTTCCAGCTTCCGCCAGCTTCGAATCAGCTACAGAAGAGTCATCCGACTCTGCTACAGCTTAGCCCTGCGCGATGGCTACAGCTTCCACTTCCTCTCTCGCGCGACCGCCGTCCGCTCCAGCTCCAGCAGCTCCAACAGCGCCAACACCAGCTGTAGAGCTCTACATCGCCCCAGCCCAAGTCATCTACGACTTGTCGCTCGCTCGGGATGCAGCGACAGCCACGGACGCTTCTTGGCAGGACGCTACAGAGTCGTCGCTCGAATGGCAGCTGTCCCTCAAGCCCCGGAGGACGACGAGCGACAAGGGCAAGGAGAGGGCTACAGAGGATTGTGTAGTACATTACTACTGCGGTAAAGGAGGAGCTGAGGAGTGCTGGGAGTCGAGTGTCTTCTTGGTCAGGCTCCTCGGGTTCAAGCGACAGGGCGAAGTAGCCGTCTGGAGGGATCGCTTCGACGAGTAAGCTGGTCTGGTACATCCAGGAATGTAAAGAGCTGAGCTTTGGTCTCATCTGCAGGCTCATGCTCTCCTGCTGCGCCTGCGTTGAGGCTTACCAGCACGCAAAACGCGACTTTATCGACCGGTGAGCTTCTATATTGAGCTACAGCATGCCAGAAGTACAGCTGACAAGCTCCTCCAATACAGCTACCTCTCCTTGATCAAGACCGAGCGCGCCATTCAAGCCTTCACCTCGGGCATCGAGCGCGCCGAGCTCACCTCCATCGTCGCCTCGCTCTCTTCCTCCGGTCTCTCCACCCCTTCTCCCGAGGATCCAACGCACGTCCCTCCATCCTCTTCCAACCTGCTCGCCGTCCCTCCAGCAGTCATTCACAACTGCCTCGTCAACCCCGAACTCTTCCAACGAGACGACATCCTCCTCACCCTCTCCTCGGGGCTGCCCATCCCTCGTCCAGTCGACCTCCCGAACCTCGTCTCGCCTGGACTACTGGCGCTAAGAATGCACGAGTCTCGGCTTATCCGCGAGTGGACACAGCAGCAGCTCGATGCTTGCCAACTCGTCGAGGAGGAGCAGTATCGCATGAGCGGGCTCGGGCAGGTCACGGATGCGCATCTCGATGTGATGGCGAGTCGAGATCGAGGGGACCAGGACGCGCCGACGGCGATTCACCTCGCTTATACGACAGCGAGGCAGCCGTTCTGGGAGGGGTTGGCAGCCTGCCTCGGCGTTCTCTCCACCGACGCCATCAGGTCGAACCTCCTCCGCCGGTCATCGCCCACCACACCATCGACAGCAGCCCAACCACTCGATATCATCCACCTCGTCGCCTCCCATCTCTCCGACCCCGAGCCGCACCTCCTCCCCGTCCTCACCTGCTTTCGACTCCTCCTCGACCGTCTCGCCTCACACGTCTGGTCCACCACCTCCGGCGCCCAAGAGGACCGCTACGAGGAAGTCGTCCTCCATGCCATTCTCTCCAACCCCACCTTCGAAGCGACCTTCACCTCCCCCGCTTCGCTCGCTACAAGTCCGAACGAGCAGGCTATCCTCGATTGGCTCCCTCCTTTCCTCGTCTCTGTCAAGCATTCGCCGACGATGTTCACCAACTCGCTCGCCATCATCTCCTCGACCTTCCTCGACCAGCTGCAGCACCTTCGCTTTGATGTAGCTGCGAGGTCGAGAGCCATCGAGTTGGCGCTCAACATCCTCACCGACGTCTTTGTCTCGGGCTCGCCTGCCGCTACACTCTCGTCGGTCGACCTTCAAGTCCAGCCGCCGAGATGGCCCCACGCCGCCAACGCTACCAAGATCATCGACCTCCACTCGCCTTTCATCGCTCGACTGGCGTTCGACCCGAGGTATGGCGCCGAGGAGTGGAGGGAGGCGAGGGAGGCGGCGAGGTTGTTCGTCGGCCGAGTGCTGGAGAAGGATAGTAAGAGGGTGAGGGACGGGGTCTATACGTTAGGGCAGTGGGCGTGGGATGTCGAGGACGCGAGGAGGAAGAACGGGAAGCTCAAGCCGGGGGAGACCAAGGCGGTCGAGCCGGCTCCTCCACCATTGATCAGCATCTCCCAATCCCTCTGGTCTCACGCCTACTCGACCCTCCCACCCTCCTCGGACGACCTTCACGCCCTCTCCATCCTCCTCCGCGCGACGACCGCTTCCTCCCATCTCGAGAAACTTTCCTCCCGAGTCTGGTCCCTCGCCTCCCTCATCCGTCCCCAGATGAAATCTCTCAACACCTCCCTCGACACGACCCGCGATCCCCTCCTCCCCCTCCTCTCCTCCCTCTCCGACGAAACCCCCCAAGTCCTCCGAACGTTCCTCAACCTCCCCGCCGTAGCAGAGCATCTCGCCATCCTCCTTCTCTCCCCTCTCGATCCTCTACACTCGACCGCCCTCGGTCTCGTGAGGGAGGCTTACGACGCCTCGACTCGACGAGATTCCTTCCGAGCCCTCATCTTCGACCACCCCGACGCGACCCTTCGCGGGCTGTATCACGGCATTCGCGCGTTCGTCAAGAGCGCCAAAGTCGTCCCCGAGGCTACGGGGATGGCGAAGCGTGTCGTTCGCTGTCTTTCGGATGTCATCGACGTCTTGTGCGCCGCGACGGATGGGCTGTTGAGGGATCAGTCGTTCGCGGCGAGGTTGAAGGAGAGGGGCGAGGGGGGCAGTTGGAGGACGAGGTTGAGTCAGTTGTGGAGGATTATGTGCGAGGCGTTGGCGCTCTTGTACAAGAAGACGCCCGGGTGGGCCATGTTCTTCGAGAATGAGAAGATGACCGAGTGGATGAGGGATGCGGTGCTATTTGGCGTAGACCTCGTCGAGCAGGTCAGGACGTTCGAGACGGCCATCACGGGACGACAACTCTCCTCTACTTCCTCCTCTTCCTCCCTCACCGCCCCCTCCAGTCCAACCAAAACCTCGTCCACCGCTACCTCCATGATCGCCGCGATGAACGACCCTCTCGAAGAGCTTATGGCCTGGCTCCGCCTCAACGACGAAGACCTCCTCAACTCGACCTTCAACCTCGTACGCGCCATGCTCGCCCGTTTCGCTCGCTCGGACGTCCCACTTCGCCAAACCACCTCGGCCAAGATCCGCAAGATTGCGGCGAAGGGCAAAGATGAGAGGGGGAAGGAGTCGCGGAGCTGTATTCTGAGGGACGATCAGTTGAGGGAGTTGATTGAGAGCTTGGAGGCAAATGAGGGGGAGGTCAGTGGGAAGGAGAAGAGGGAGAGGGAGTCCAAGGAGAGTCATAAGGAGTGGTGGGCGAAGGCACAGGCGCAGGGGAAGGTCAAGGGTGGGAAGAGTGGGAGTAAGGGGGTGGAGATGATGGTGATCGATTCGGATGACGAGAAGCCGAGTAAGAAGGCCGTCAAGAAGGCTTTGACTTCCTCCTCGGCTCGACCCTCCTCCTCCTCCTCGCGACCTACCTCTTCCTTTCCCTCCTCCTCCTCCAAGTTCGGCACCTGGACCTCCGCCTCCACTCCCCTCCCCTTCGGCAAATCCTCCTCCACCTCCTCCCGCACATCCCTCACCAAATCGTCGAAGGCCGCACCCGTCGTTCGCAACGCCGCTCGCCCTCGCGGCGTACCCTGGACGACCTACTCCTCCAAGCCCGCCGCCGAGTCGTCAGACGAGTCTTCGGACGACGACGACGACGAGGGCGGTTCGAAGCTCACTGGTCTCGCTCTTCTCGCTCAGGCTCAGAAGGGCGAGATCAAGATCAAGAAGCAGACGGAGCGACGATCGGTCAAGATGGTCGAAGTCGACTCGGCGGGACGAGCCTCCAAGTCGGCGGCAGCGGCTATCAACCTCAAAGCCAAGCAGGACGCCGTCCACGCTGCCAACGCGGCTCGGCTTCGAGGGACGCAGGACTACTCGCAGCTCCATCGCCAGATCCTCCAGTGGGACTCGAACCACGATGGTCCTCTTCCTCCTTCCATGCGCTCCGACCTGCGGCAGATCAACACCTCCTTCGCCTCGCCCGAGGAGTACGTCGATGCGTTCGAACCCCTCCTCCTCGCCGAGTGCTGGGAGCAGCTTCGCACAGCCAAGGTCGAGGCGGCCAAGGAGAACCAGATCATCCCTTGTACGATTGCGGGTCGTCAAGCCGTGGACGACTTTACCGACGTCTTCCTCACCGTCGAGCATGGTCAGATGCCCGACAAGATGTGGATCAGCGAGTCGGACCTCGTGCTGCTGAGGCAGGGGAGAAGGATGACCCTCGCCAAGGTGCAGAGCTTCAAGAAGACGAGGGAGTTCTCGGAGATTACGCTGAGGTGTCATCTCGGGACTGATGTGACTGAGGCGGGACAGGGATTGAGTGCGAGGACAAAGTGGGAGATGGTCAAGCTCTACAGGTGTGTTCGCTCTTCTCTCTCCCTTCTCGTTGCCCGCTGACCTCTGCTTCTCCCCACTTGCAGCCTCAGCACCATTCACCGCGAGTACTCGGCCCTCCAGTCGGTTCGCTACCTCGACCTCTTCGACGACATCCTCGACCCTCGCCCTCCTCCCATCCTCGATGTCGATCCTCGTTCCATCCAACGCACCATGGCGGCCTACAAGGTCAACGAGCCTCAAGCCAAGGCCATCCACGGCGCGCTCAAGACGAGAGGGTTCAGCCTCATCCAAGGGTCAGTCATCTCGGCTCTTTCCTCGCTCTCTCCTCGCGCTGATACTCGACACTCTACCATCGCAGACCTCCCGGAACCGGAAAGACCAAGACCATCGTCGGCCTCATCGGCGCCTTTATCGACTCCCGCCCTCGCGTCGCCGCTCCCATCCTCGTCGGCAAAGCCACCGACCCCGCGACCGTCGAGCCCGTCGCCAAGGTCCTCCTCTGTGCGCCGAGTAACGCTGCCGTCGACGAAGTCGCCAAGCGTCTCAAGGACGGCATCCGCGACTCGGAAGGTCAGCACTTTGTCCCCAAGGTCGTTCGAATCGGCTCCGACTCGGCAGTCGACATCTCGGTCAAGGACATCTTCCTCGACGAGCTGGTCGAGCGTGCGCTCGGAGGCGACACCTCGTCCAAGGGATCGCTGAGCGACACGCAGGCCAAGATGCACTCGATGCGCGGTGAGATCGACGGGCTTCGCGGCGCTCGCGATATGAAGCTCGCCGAGATCCAAGCCGTCGAGAACAACCAGGAGCTCAAGAAGGAGCTGCACGTTCAACTCAAGACGATCAAGAGTCAGATCTTCGACCTCTCGCAACGACTGGATAGCGAGAAGGACAAGGCTCAGCAGTCGAGGCGAGCAATGGACGCGGCTCAGCGCAAGATGCGCCTTAAGATCCTCTCCGAGGCGGATGTCATCTGCGCTACGCTGTCGGGATCGGGTCACGACTACATGGCGCAGCTTCCTTTCGACTTTGACACGGTCATTATCGACGAGGCGGCTCAGTCGGTCGAGCTCAGTTCGCTCATCCCGCTCAAGTACGGCTGTCGTCGCTGCGTGCTCGTTGGAGGTGAGCTTTCAACTCGTTCGCTTCGATAGGCCTGCTTGCTGACTCAGCGCCGCCACAGATCCCCTCCAACTCCCTCCCACCGTCATCTCGCCCGCCGCTAAGCGCGCCGGCTACGAGCGCTCGCTCTTCGTCAGGATGATGGAGAGGGGAAGAGGCTCCCACCTTCTCAGGTTCGTACACATCTTCCCGCGTTCTCCTACCATCTCTGACGTCTCGCCCTCACTCCACAGCATCCAGTACCGCATGCACCCCAACATCTCGGCGTTCCCGTCCGCCGCCTTCTATGAGTCTCGCCTCACCGACGGACCCGACATGGACAAGAAGACGCTCCAGCCATGGCACAAGAGCTCCCTTTTCCCTCCCTACACCTTCTTCCATGTTCGGGATGGAGTCGAGGCGCCCGGTCGACATCACTCTTGGATCAACCCTCGCGAGGCGCAGACTGCGCTCGCCATTTACGAACGCCTGCTGCGCGACTTCCCTACCATCGACTTTGATTACCGAATCGGTGTTGTCACGCCGTACAAGGGTCAGGTCTTCGAGCTCAAGACTGTCTTCCGGAGGAGGTTCGGCGAGGATATCTTGGCCAAGATCTCCTTCAACACGGTCGATGTAAGTCTCTGTGCTTGCTTGACACGTCGGGGCGCCTGCTGACCTTCGTCTCGATCCGACAGGGCTTCCAAGGTCAAGAGAAGGACATCATCATCCTGTCTTGCGTTCGAGGAGGGTCGGTCGACAAGGGAATCGGATTCTTGAGCGACGCCCGTGAGTAGCTGTCAGGTAGCTGTCTCTCTCTCGGCTCCTACTGACCTCTTCCTTCGCACAGGTCGTCTCAACGTCGCCATCACGAGGGCTCGCTCGTCGCTCTTCGTTCTCGGCAACGCCACGACGCTCAAGCAAAACGCTCTCTGGAGTCGAGTACTCGAAGATTCGCAGTCTCGCAACCTCTTCTCCGAGGTGAGCTCTCACGAATCTCGCGAGAGGATATCCCTGACATCCTCGTTCGCAGGTAACCGCCGAGTCGTTCCGCTCAGCTGCCCCTCCCGCGATCCGCACCGTCGTCATCCCCTCCAAGGCCAAGCCTCTCAACACGCCTTCCTTCATTCCGACTATCCTGCCGCCGAAGCAAATCGCTGCAGCCGCCACCGCTTCGAAGCCGCCGCCTACAGCGCCAAAAGCACTTCTCTCGGCAGCGGCAAAGTCGGCTCCAGCAGCTTCTGCGCCCCGCGCCACCGTCCCCAACGGCTCCTCGGCCATCAAGCGCTCTCTTGCCGAGTCTAGCGTACCCCCTCCTCCCACTCCAACTCACCAAGAAGACGTCAAACCCGCCGAGCTTGCCGTCAAGGCCGAAGACGATGAGCCGCCTCCTCCCAAGAAGCTCAAGCCGACCGGACCTCCTCCACCGCCTCGACCTCGAGCGAAGCCCTCCCTTTTCATGCCAGCCAAAGCAAGTGATCCGGCTAGGTAGTCTCGTCGCGCCTCAAGCTGACTGTCGCCTTGCCTTCGCAGAAACGGCCGGGCGCTCCTGCTCCGAGCAAGAAATGAGATGGGCTCTTCCTTGCGCTTCTATCGTACATCTACAGCATCCTCGTCGTTCCCCTTTACATAGCTACTCTCTCCCTCGCACACCGCACCGCGCAACCCAGCCCTCCCGCGCTCGTCAATTCAAGAGAGGTGACCAGCGCCTCACCTCGGCGCCGCCTCGGCTCTCGCTTTAGAAGCGACGGCGTCTGATGAGCGCGGCTCCGCCAATTGTATAACATTACCTGTTCATGCGACGGCTTTAGATCCCTCAAGTGCACTTCAGAGACAGCAATATCACGCGTGCAGAGAGACCCACATTGCTTTCCCCTTGCCGATCCTGGCCGGCCTCCATGTCAAGACAACAGCCGCCCTCCTCCTTGTCAGTTGACCCCAGGATAGCCAGCGATGGAGTCCGGAATAGGCGAGGTCATCGTTGTGCATGCTATCAGCTTCTTCAGCTCGCCGCCTGGCGGTCCTCCGAGCCTGTTTAACTCGGCTTTCTCTTCGTCGGCGCAAGGCCGCTTCCCTCTTTCTCTCTAATCTCGCAAAGGCGAAGCTACTTTTGCATCCTTCGCGCGCCTGTTCAAGACGACGCGAGTGGAGAGTTGAGATTGTCGAGCGGGGTAAGAGAGCCGAGCTGAGCCGAGATCTTGCCTTCCTTTTGTTCTCCAAAAAAACCGCCTCTGCAGGTCGATTCGCAGCTGTCGATCCGCGTCACAAGTACTAACGGGAGCCGATCTTTGCCCAATCTCCAGGCCTTTAAGCTCGCCGCAGTGGCTGCCTTGCCCCTCTTTTGCGAAGGCTCCCGGTTCACATCGTCGGAGCCCAAAGACACACCTGAACGTGGCTCTCTTTCTCTCCTCAAACGCTTCTGCCTTCACTCCCTCTCATCCACCACTCTACCCAAGAAGATGAACTCGCCGCCGCCGTCTCGTTCACCGTCTCCCCTTTTCGACGAGATCGCCGTCTCCCGCAACAGCTCCATCTCCAGCACAGCGTCGGGCTGCGAGTCCAAGGTCACCGTCCAGCTCCCAAGGGTCCTGCCTCGACTTCCCTACTATTCAGAGGAAGACAATTCCTCGATGGAGGTGGATGAGGCCTTGCTCGGCGTCCCCGTCCCCTTCGTTCGCGATGCGTTGCGCAAGCTCGGTACGCTCCCGCAGTGTTGGTCGCGGCACAGGGTGGTAGTGTGACCTAACGAGGGCTTCGTACAGGACCATCCCTTCTTGCCTCGAGCAACCAAACGCGACCTAGCCTGCCCCTCGGCGGTAGCTCTCTTCCCCCTCGACTGGCTTGTCGACCACCTCCAACACACCTTCCGCTCCCTACACATCTCCTCGCTCTGTCATTCCGAGACCAACCCTCGCACCACGTCCTTCTCCCTACCCATGGCCTTCCCCTCGCTCTTGCTTCGCCCATCCTCGGCCGTCTCGCGTCCGTCACCTCCGTTTCCAGCGACGGCATGTTCTCCCTCCCCGTCGTACACCTATGCATGGCATCAGCTTCTACCTTCTTCCTCCTACACGACTACCTCCTCCTCGGCAACCTTGACCTTCTGTTTGACACCCTCGTCCAGCTCGGCGCAGAGACGACAGCCGCCGAAGCGTCTACCATGGCACCACGCAAAGCTGCTGCACTGCACAGCTTGTGGAGCAACATCGTGGCGCTCGGGATGGAGGATGAAGAGCTGTGGGATCGGCTGCAGGATGAATGGGAGGAGACTTTGAACCAGCTCTCGGTGGAGGTGTGGAGCGGCTCTGGTTAGCGAGAGTCAAAGAGGGAGACGAGACGTCTATAGTGTATTGCGTGTTTTGTTCAGTACGTGCCCTGTTGTAACCGCCTCAGTACCCAACCAAGCAGGCCGGGTGAATTCACCGAATTCGCTGCTCGCTGCTCGGAGGTCCAGCTCTCCGCCGCATCGCGCTGGAACGGTGTAGAGTTCAAAAGTACGTTGGCAAGGCTATGGCCCTACACAATATCATAGACCCCTCATCAAGCTGCTGCCTTCACCGACGAAGCCTCCTTCTCCTTCCCCTTCCGCTCCATGCTGCTCTGCACCTTCAATCCCTTGACCCTACAGTCCCTGCTACAGTACGTGCCACCACCTCGAGCTCGAGGGTAGTTGAGCCCCTTCTTGCCGCAAGTAGCGCACACCGTCTTGACGCCGACGCGGCTCTGACGCTCCAGTTCGAGGAGAAGAGGGTCCATGTCGACGGGAGCACCGAGGAGGTTGGGCGAAGAGACGACGCGGCGGTGGGAGTTGGCGCGGGAGCTGCGTTCGGGAGTGGGAGGGTTCGTAGAGGTGTGGTAGGGTACGCGAGGTTCGGCGGAGGTGACGTCGACGAAGGAGCGAGTGGAGAGGGTCGAGGCGGAGTTGAGGCGGTGAAGTTTGGGATGAGGGGCTTTGGGCGAGAGGCGCCCGCTGGAGGAGGTGGAGGCGATGGGCGATGCGGGAGGAGCAAGGCGGTCCGAGTCGAGCTTCGAAGTGGAGGGTTCCGGTTGCTCCTGCTTCCGCTCGCCGTCCTCCTCGTCCGAATGCTCCTCTTCGTGCTCCGTCTCCAGCTGCTCCTCTTCGAACGACGCCCACATCATCCCAGGACCAGCGCTCTCATCATCCTTGGCGAGCATCTCCCTTAACACCTCCTCGGCCGAAGGCGGCGGCGGGCTCCTCGGCGTCGTCAATCCCTCGATAATCCGCGACGATGACTCCCTCAAGCTCGACAGCGTCTGCTTCCATCCGCTCTTCCATCCGCTGCTACTCCTGTTGGCACCGGCGCTGAGCGACGGTCCCGCGAGTGACACAGCTCTCGGCCTCCCCACCGGTCCCGACTCGGCGAGAGCGCCCTCGAAGCTAATCCCTCCAATCGCCGTCGTCGGTTCCCGCGCCCAAGGCTCGCTAGGTCTTGTCGATCCGAAATCGGGCGGTAGAGTCGAGACGCTAGCCGAGCTCCGTACGCGGGAGATGAGCTTGCTTGAGGGCGAGAAGGCGCCGCCGAGGGAGGTGCGAGAGTGCTTGCGGTGGAGGGAGGGAGTGTGGCGCCGAGCGTCGTTGTTGAGCGAGTGGGTGGAGATGGAGGTGTCGGGAGAGGTGGAAGCTTGAGGCGGGAAGTACGATTCGGGCTCTTCGGTCGCGATGGTGTTGGTGAACGAGGCGACGCCGACGATGCCGTGGCCTTCGTGAGGAGCCTCCGATCGGAGGGGTTGAGGAGGAGAGTGACCGGGGGTGTTTGGAGGCGAAGGGTAGTCGTTGGGAGGGTCGGTGGCGAAGTGGAATTTGGAGGGGCGAGGAGTGCGAGAGGCGGAGACGGTGGAGGTGGCGAGCGAGGAGGGACCTCGACTATGGCCGTCCTCGCCGTTGGCGCGGATGGTGATGGCAGAAGTGTTGCCGTAAGAGTGGATGGGCTGCTCCTCCGTCGACGTCGCTCTGCCTTTGCCCTTGAGATCGACCTTGACCGTAGGCGGCGAGTGTCCTCCTCCGCTAGAAGCCGACATCTTCCACTCTGCTTCCTTCTCCCGCTTCTCCCTCCAGATATCAGCGAGCGCGTCGCCTCCACCGAGAGCGTCGACTCCAACCGTTCCCGTCGTCACTCCTCGCTTCGGCTTCCGTCCACGATTCTTCTGCTTGGCAACGTGCCAGGCCGCGTCAGAACCCTCCTTGCGGTGGATCCCATCCACTCTCCGCCGCGCTCGCTCGACGACTTCCTCGCCCTCTTTCGTGCCAACGCCGCTTCCTCCAATGCTGATAATGTCGCGCCAGTAGCCCTCGGCGGCGCTCTTGTCTGCCGGCCAGACTTGGAGGGCGAGGAGGTAAAGCGCATGCACCGTGACTGTGATGCGAAGCTTGGTCGCTGCGGAGAGGTGCGGGTGGGGGTGATGAACGGCCGTGGGAGGTGGGAGCTTCGTCGAGGGATGGGCGTAGGAGCGGGACACGGAGCGAGTACGAGGAGAGGTGGAGACGGGCGGTAGGGATTTAGAGGAGCTGAGTGGCGGTGGGACGGTGATGGAAGGGTGAACGAGCATCTCATGGGCGATGGTTGCGCCTCGGCCCCAGGGATCGTCCTCTGGCGTCGGCTCGTCTTCGGCGGGCGGATGAAGTACGCCGAATCGGTAGCTGTCGGTGAGCTGTTGTGAGAGGATGAATATGAGCATATGAGCACAACTCTTTGAGCGTAGGAAACGCGAAGAACGTACGCCAACGATCAGATCAAGCGCTCGCTCCAAGCTGAACCACCGACCCTCGGCGCCGTCCTCGGCATCGCTGTCGTCGGACACAGGACGAGCAGGTATCGGCTCGAGTGGTTTGGCGAGCTCAAACTCAAGACCCTTGACGAAGAGCTTGGCCGCTGCAATCGAGTCGTCGTGCGAAGCTGCATGAGTTGCCGGAGTGGTCATTGTGCGAAGAACGGCTGGTCGCTTGGGGTTGGAGCCGGAAGCGACCGGGTCGTCGAGGGTGGGAGAAGGGTGATCTGGCGGGCAGGAATGAGAGAGGTGTTCTCCACGCAGACCTCGCGAGAGGAGGCTGGAGAGGGAAGATCGGGCGAGCGCCGTTAGCGAGCTCTTCTGATTCGGATGGCGCGGGCTGAGGCCTTCGACTCACTTTCCGAGGGTAGCGCATGCTGCAGAGGAGTAGAGGCCGACTGCCTGCTGAAGCTTTGTGACCGCTTGAGGGTGTCGGTGGCCGATGAGGTCCATCTGCAGGGCGCCGAAGGAAGGTCAGCAATTGCTCCTGTAGCGCTCTCGTATAGATTTGTATCGACGTGGTATCGCCTGCGTGCAGCCTATGCCTCTTTAGCGCCTCCCGAGCCTCATCGGGGCAGCCCACTGCTCGCGCGACAGCTCCTGCCGCCGCCATCGAAAGAGAGGGCGCGAGTGTCGCTGGAGCCGTACAGACGGGCAAGCGAGATGCTTTTGCTGCTGCTCCAAGTACCGCTGCAGCTTCCCAAGCTCATCTACATCCTGATGACAATCAATCTGCGTCCCCATCTCCTCCCACTGCTCATCGAAGCCTGCTAGGCTCGGCGCTCGCTCGTCGGCTCGGCTCGGCCCAGCAACAGCGCAAGGGTGCGTCCGTGGGAGCGCCTGCTGCTGTACGATGCGCTAGATCCCCCCCCTGCCACTCCCCTACATCCCTAGCATCGTCCAGCCCACGTGCGGAGCGGCAGGCTGTCGTCCAGCAGGTGCAGCTGTACCGGTATAGAAGGAAGCATAAGCGGAGCAACCACACTCACCTGAGCTGCCCAGAGCAAGTCCTCTACATCGAGATCTTGCTCGTCTTCGGATCCGCTGCTCTCTCTCGCTCCCTCGTCATCTTCTCGTGAAGCTTCATGGTCGGCGCTGGAGGAGGAGCCGACGAAGAAGTTGAGCGGGGACATGCACCAGACCTGGAGCGCTGTAGGACGATTTCTTTAGTCGAGTTGTTGAGAGGCGAGAAAGATGAGGAAAGAGGCCAACCGCAATTCAACTCGAGGGCATGGGCAAGAGGCAGCCTGGCAGGGTCAAAGATGACGGCTCAAGTTGTTGTTGTGTGGCTGCAGTGGTTGGTGGAGAAATAGTTCACTTTATCAGCTGCTTCTCAGAGCTGTACTCCGGTCAAAGAGAAGAGGTCCTTTGAGCTCTCGGTCAAACCTCGGTGCTCGCAGGCAGGGTCTGGAAAGGCTCGTCGAAGGCTGAGACTGATGCGGTGGCATCCATCAGATATGTGATACATTCTTCACCTCTTACGACCGACTCTGTGCCAAGTCGAGAGAGACCCTAGCTCGCCGAGCTGATCGCCGAAGCTTTGCTGAACCGCCACGAGAAGGCTCTGATGGTACTCAGCAGGCTGATTCTGCCCGTATAATCTCTTTCTGACTCATCTGACCGTGAGCCCGGCCTTGAACCCCATCAATCGTTCCAGTCCTTCCTTCGGCGCCGAGTCGGCCGGCGTACCAGCTCCTCCTCGCTACCATCCGTACTACTCCCATCACTCGTCCCACTATCTTCACTACTGCCAGTACCATCCTCGCTACTCCAGCCATCCTTCCCACTTCGCCTGCCCCGCACTTTCGTTCTAGTCCGAGTCGGCTTCTCCTCCTCGTCCTCATCCCTCGGTGCACCATAGTAGATCCTGTCGTGCACCCTCTTCCGCTGGATATGGTCGGCATGAGAGCGATGTAGCACGACGTAGGCGAGAATGACGCCGATGAAGAGGATGAGAAGGCAGGCGCCGAGAGCGAGGAGGGCGGAAGACGAGAGGCCGAGGGTGCTGCATGAGGAGGGGAGGGGAGAGGGCAGAGGTGAGTCAGCGAGCAAAACAGTAAAACCACGTCGACGCATCACAGCCGAATCAGAGGAGAAACTCACTCGGTATCGACTGGAGAAGTGCTCGGCTTTGGCGTCGACGGCGAGGCAGGGGTCGAACTTGCCGTACCCGCCTTCGATACAGGGCTGGAAGCTTGACTGGTCTTACTGCCACCTGGTGTTGGCTCGGCGTCGCCTGGGGTCATTGGTTTTGAGCCTTGCGAGGTCGTCGAGGTCGACTGCCCTCCCCCCGAGGTTGTCGTCGGTGAGGTTGATCCGCCTCCGCTGCCACCGCCGAACGCAGCGGCGACCAGGGCGTTGCCCGTCTTCTTGAGCGCGTTGGCATCACTGCCTGATCCGGATGGGACAGTGGAGGAAGCGTCTCCAGCGAAGGCGATGTCTGCGAGACGAGAGGGTGAGCCGAGTCCCGACATTTGAGCTCGACGGGCTACAGAGGTCCGCCGAAAAGCAGGCTACACCCACACAGCACATCTGCGAGCACGAACGACATGAGTTAGATCCCTAATTAGCGACGGGTAGCTCTGGGCAGCTCGGCTTCCAAGTCCGAGCAGGCCAAGGCAAGCGCCCAGTCGAGCACTCACCAGCAGGTTTATGACCTAGATTGCCCGACAACCCATCGTTGGGGAAGCACTCGTTTGCTAATGCATAGCTCGCCTCGCCCATCGAGCCCAGCGCATTCGTGTCGGCCCACACGCCGAATGCCATTTTCCCTCCCTTGCCGCAGATCACGGCGACGACCGACAGAGGCTGGATGTTAGCGTCTTTGTCGGGTCGGAACTTCTCGTCAAAGTTGATGACGACGTAGGGCACGTTGACGGCGTCGATGTTCTTGCCGCTGGCTGTGAGAGACCATCGCCGAGGTCAGGCTCGTCGTCGCCGAGCAGGAGCGAAGGTCGAGCACGACTGAAGGCCGAGAGCTTACGATCTTGATATGCCGTGTCGCCTAGGTATGAGGGATCGTCGGCGCAGACTCTTGAAGTTACATCTCCGCCGTCGCCTGCAGAGTGGGCGGTAAGTTCAGCTCGGCGGAGGTTTCTCGGCTTACTCCGGGCTCACAATCTGCATGTGAGTATGTCAGCGGCGTAGAAAGTACTCGATCAACTTGTTTTGAGCTCACCAACATCCATTTTCGACATCCTGCGCACTCGGACAGCGACTTCAGCAACCGCTGCTCGCGCTCCCGCTGCTCCGCGTGAGGCTCAACACTCGACTTACCAGTACACGTAAGAAGCTTTAGCTGCATCTCCACAATAGCTCGTACCATCCTTTCCCGCTCCATTAATTTTGTATCCCCCTGCCAGCTCATGCTCGCATTTGAGCGTCCCTCCCCCTCCAATCCCGTCGTAGAGAGCGAGCAGACCAGGGGGTACGTCCTGAAGGGTCGAAGACGGGGTCTCTGCTCGTCGGACCCGCTTTCGAGGCGAGGGAGGCATGCAGGCGAGCAGGCGGGGGGAAGACAAGCCGGCGCGGACGCCCAGTCTGCTTGAGCGACATGTCCGAGGCGAGAATGGTGGGGTGCAGGTGATCGTCAAAAATCTGTAACAAAGTGGTTCGCAACGAGAGGGAGCGGTGACGATGTAAAGGGATGCCAGAGGTGGAGCAGAGGGCGAAGAGACTCGCCGTCTCTCGCTCGCCTCCTCGCCGAAAGTCGAATGCTGAACGACTCTATTGCTTCCAAGCGATGTAATGCTACTATAACCGAATGTACTGATCTATAACCCATCGAGGCCCGTCTAAAGTTTACTGAGAAAGTGTCCGAGAATGTCTATGAGCTGCGCCGAGCGGGAGGTTGGGAGCTGCCGGCGAGCGGCAGTGAGGGTTGAAGAGGAGGGATAGCAATGGGGAGGGAAGGGGGATGAGTGGTTGATGGGCGTCTACAGGGAGGAGAGGTTGCCTCCTCGGCGTCGACCCCCGCCGAAGACGTTCGAGACTGCGACCGAGGCAGATGGTCAGCTTCGTACCAGACGTCTCGAAGGGTCGCACTCACCTGCAGCAGCCACAAACAGACCGACGGTGAGTCCAATGGCCACCTCAACAAGCGTCTGCGCCGCGCTCAATCCCGACGAGAGGGCGCTCGAGCTGCCCGAAGTCGAGTCGCTGGCGAACTTGAGTAGTCCTCCGTTGAGCAGGCCGGATGGGAGTTGAATGAAGATGGCAACGACGACGATGACGAAGCCTGAAGACCGAGTTGTCTTCCCGTAGATATTGGAGAGGAGGCCGATGCAGAAGGCTCCGATGGCGCTGGTGATGTCGGGGCGGTTGATGAAGACTCGACCCGAGAAGAAGTTGCAGGAAAATCCCGCTGAGCCAACGAGGAGCATGACGAGGGTCTCCTTCCTGTAGAACGGTTGTCCGTTTCGGAGAGCCAGCATGAGAAGGAACCCCGGTATGGTGAGGAAGTCTAAAGGGAGCGAAGCGAGAGCAAGACGATGGGGAGAGGCAGGGAGAGGCAGAAGAGTGGAGGAAGAAGAGTGGGAAGGAAGAAAGTGGAGGGACAGGGGTGGTCGACGAGGAGGCAGAGCGAGAGAAATGAAAGAAGGGCCGTCAGCGAGAATCTCTAGGGGGGGGCGGGCGTAAGCTGGCAGACTTACACCACCACTGAGGGATCGTAGCTCGGTACCAAGGTGCATCAACACGTAACGCGGCGCATGTGAAGTCGGTCGAGCCCTGCGAAGCGAGAAAGGTCAGCGACGAAAGTCGGCTCGGCAGCACTCGACTCACCTCGATCACCGTCCCCGAAATGCGCTGGTATACCTCTGAGCCGGCCGACAAACCGAAGCCGAGGAACAGAGCATACAGAACCGAGTAGACCAGCCGCACCGAGCCGGCAACGATGGACCGGTTGGCGAGTTCGAGGGCGCCGCAAAGGACTATATATCCTGGTAGGATGAGGACGACGCTGCCTGAAGCGACCGAGGCAAAGCAAAAATGCTTGGTGCGTGCGAGGGCGGCGGCGAGGACGGCGTTGAGGCAAGCGATGACGATCCTGGGGCGTAGAAGGGTTAGCGCGAGCTCGGACAGAGGGACAGATGTAAGAACTCACTCGAACAGACTCGAGTAGAGATCGTTGCGGGAGCACAGGACTTGAACGAGGACGAGGAGCATGCCGAGTGGGATGGCGACGAGGCAGTCGATGAACGATCCATAGAAGGCTGACGGCATGATAAACGCTCCGGCGAGACCTCCGATGATGAGCTGTTGCCAAAGCTTGTACTTGGGCGGCTCGAGGAAGAGGTCGTCAAGCTCTACAGCCGCTTCGGTGACGCCAAGCTTGTCGCGAACGACCTTGTTGTAGATGGCGAAGGCCGCTTGGATCTTGCCGAGGTCGAGTCCGTTCGCTTGCTTGAGGAACTGTACGACGAAAGGGAGGTCAGCAAGCTAGTAGAAGTGACTTCTGATCGAGTTGGCTCACCTTGACATCCGAAGTATGGGTCTGAGAATCGCCGAAGGAGATGAGCATCATGCTGGGGAGGTAGATGCACTGCAGCTCGAGTTCGAGTACTCGTGCAGTTGCCTGGATCTGAGCTTCGAGGCGATGAGTCTGAGCTCCGTACCTGCGAAGCGGGAAATCAGCTCGACTCGGAGGACCCTCGTCCTTCGACGGCTAGAGGCTCACATCATGAACGACCTCGCCAGCTTGAGGATAAAGTCCTGCCTGGCGATGATGGTGGCGACGTGCTGAACGATGAAGACCTCGTGCCTCATCTTCTTTTCCTTGAGCTTCCGCCGTTTCCGCTTCTCCTTGGCCCATTCTCGCTGATCGCGCTCCTCGTCGGTCTCGTGGTAGCGGCCGGCAGAGAAGAAGTTGTCGCGAAGTGGCGACTCGCGACGAGGAGAGGCCGAGCCGGGAGAGGAGAGGCCGCCGAAACGGAAAGTCGGTGGAGGCTGTCGGCGCCGACGAGGTCAGCGGGAAACGACAGCAAGGAGAGACGGTCTACGCACCATGTCCTGAATATGCAGCTTGAGTCCTGCGCCTCGCTTCTTCCTCGTCGGCATGCTGAGCATTTCAGGCTCTTCGTCCGCCTCGTACAGCTCCTCGGCAGTCTTCTCGACAAAGCCCTCCTCGCCTGGTCGGGCGCCGATGGATGGCGGCCTCGACACAGACGCAGGCCTCGAGACGGAGCTAGGCCTTAGACCCCTCAGCACCGTATCAGCGGACCTGCCTCGAGTGAGATCTGGTCGACTGCCGAGGCGAGGGAGGTGCTCGGATGACTTATGCGCTCGACCAAGATCGAGGGATTTGGACGGCGTCGCCTTGTAGCGCGAGATGTGGAAGCCCGACTTGGAAGGGATGGGAGCGAGGGCGTTGGCGGAGGGGGAGGCGGCGCCGGCGAGGTTGGACTGAAGAGCGAGAGGTCAGCGAGTGTGAGAAGGCGGCGACGCCGAGCTGGACGTACCGTGCTCATCACCAAGCCACCAAACACGCCTGCAGCACTGCGAGCAGCATCAGGCCGGGTTGCCTCGGTGTCGACCTCGAGTCCGAGATGCCCTCCTATCCGTCGAAGCTGCTTCGCAACTCCCGCCCCAGGCTTGACGACCCGCTGGCGGTACAGACCTGGGCTCGGCGGCGGCGACGGCGATGAGGCTCCCGATCCGGTAGCGACGAGGCTGGTAAGTGCCGAGGAGGACTGGGACTTGGCGATGGGCGACGTGGGAGGTGAGAAGTTGGACGCGCCGAGAGCGTTGCTGAGGCTCGTCTGCGACTGCGAGCGCTGGTGTGGGAGAAGGAGGTTGTCGCGGGAAAGAGAGGCGGAGGAAGCGCGGGAGATGGTTTGGTACAAGGTGGAGGAGGACTGGGTACGGCGAAAAGGGCGATCTCCGCCGTCCACCGAGCGAGGTCGACTCGATCCTCCTGTCGCAAGGGAGAGGGCCGAGACAGCAGCCGACCTCGTAGCTCCTGCGAAGGCAGATGAGGTGGCGTGGAAGGCGTTCTTGCTTGCTCGATGGGCGCGCTGCCGTGCCAGAAAGCGTTCTCGCTCGACTTCGTCGTCCGAATCGTCCTCCGAGTCGACGGGCGAGAGGGGCAGCGGCGATCCTCCAGGCGTGGTGGGCGCGCTGTGGCCAGGCGAAGGGTCGGCAGAGGGTGGAAGGGAGTCGGGCTGAGCGTTGAGCGCGATGAGGGCGGCGAGGATTCCTCCTCCGGCGGCGAGCGGCGGCGAGGCAGCTTCGGCGACTCCCTTCTCCTCGTCTCTGCCATCACCTCGCCCGCTCTGGAAGCCTGCCATCGGCTTTCCCTGCTTCTTCTGCTTCAAGAAGCCCATGGTGCCCGTTCTGAACGCCCGAGTTAATGCCCTCGCCTTCTTCTCGTTGGCGGCCTTGGAATCCTTCGTCGTCGGCAGGCCGTCCCGCTCGTTCGGGTCGACCCAGACCTCCAGCTGTTCTCGGACAGCATCCAACTGATCCCTGGTTTCGTCGACGCTGGCTACCGACCCTTCCCGCACGGCGTAACGCGAGTCGAAGGGGTTCTCGTCCTCGTCGTCGCCGGGCGTGAATTGGACCTCCTTCTCCTGCGATTCGACTGGCGGGGTCATCGAGATGGACACATTCGACCGATTGTGTTGGTGTACGCGCGGAGGGAGCTCTGCTGGCCAATTGACGCGGCGTCCTGAGGCAGGCCGAGAGGGAGGTTGCGACGCGAAAGCGAAATTGGTTGCTACGGGCGAATGAGGGCCGGAGGGGGGAGCCGACGAGTCCATGGCGTGGGCTGTAGTTTGAGCCGCTCGGAGAGACCGCTCCTGGGACTATCGATGTGCAGCAGAGTCGCTATCAGGCTCGTGTTTTGATGCCGTCAGAGGGAAATTGCTGGCGAAGGCGCGAGAGAAGGGCGACTGGATGGTGGGAGGCGATCTGCTAGTAGGCAGACGCCTTCTGTAGCTGAAGGGACGAAGCCCCGAGCTGTCGAGGCGGAGAAACGAGTCGAGATGAGGCGAAAGAGAGAAAGTGGGCTGCTCGGTCGCGAGTCTTGGCGTCGGAATTAGGAGGAGAACAGAAGAGCGTTTCGGCGTGCAAGCTAGCAGTGAGTGTGCACTAGTAAAGCTGAAAGGTGGTATCCAGGCAGCCCCACCCGCTTGTACAACTCCGCACTCTCGGTCTCGGCGAAAGACTCCTGCGCCGAGTCGCTGGCTGTCCAGGCTAGTTCGAGATCACCAGTGAGATAGTGGTACATTCTACGATAATCTAAGCTTCTTGAACTGCGCTACACCGAATCTCTAATAGACCACATGCGTAACTTGACAGGCTCGGCGGAGGAAGATGGGAGGGAATCTAGGGTATGGGGTGATGCTGTATGAGAGGGATGTGATGATATCGTATGCTCAAAGCGAAGAGAAGTTGGCTCCACGACGGCGACCTCCGCCGAAGAGGAGATTGACGACTGTTGGGAAGGCCGAGGTGAGCGACGGCGCTCAATGTAGCCAAGCAAGAGGGAACGCACGAGCAGTAGCTGCAAAGAGACCGACGGTGGTGCCGATGACGACTTGTACGAGTGACTGAGCGGCCGAGATGCCCGAGGCGAAGGCTGCCTTGCTCGAGTCGGTAGCGAAGCGAAGGAGGCCCCCGTTGGCGAGACCAGACGGGAGTTGACCAAAGACACCTGCCAGCATGACGATGTAGGCCGACGAATGTGTTGTCTTGGCGTATATGTTGGACAGCATGGAGACGATGAAGGAGCCAATCGCCGAGGTGATGTCGGGTCGGCCTACGAAAACGCGCGCCGAGAAGAAGTTGCAGGCGTATCCTGCGAGTGAGGTGGATCAGCTCTCGGCGTCACTAATGGGGAGGAAGAGAAACGCTCACCAGCACCTCCGATGAGTAACATAACTGCGGTATCACGTCGGTAGGTTGGTTGCTTGCAGTTCATGCTCAGCGTCCAGAGGAACAGTGGGATGGTCAGGAAGACTAGGGGAACGAGACGGCGTGAGGGATGAAGAGGGAGGAGAGAAGAGGTGAGGGGCGATAGAAGTGATGCGAGATGGAGAGCGCGAGGAGGGACCGAGAAACGATCAGCGAGGCTCGGAACTTGGACAGCGAGAGCACTTACACCACCACTGTGGGATCGTCGCTCTCCACCAAGGTGCGCCCACACGTAAAGCTGAGCAAGTGAAGTCGGTTCCTCCCTGTGAGGAGGGCGGGGAAGTTAGCTCTGGCTTCGGCGATGAAACTGCGAGCGCGATTTGGCTCACCTGGATCCCACTCCCCGCCATCTTCTGGTAGATCTCTGAGCCAGCCGAGAGGCCGAAACCGAGGAACAGGGTGTACAGCAGCGAGTAGACGAGGCGAACCGAGCCCGAAACGATGGACCGGTTGGCGAGTTCGAGGGCGCCGCAAAGGACTATATATCCTGGTAGGATGAGGACTACGCTTCCCGCTGCGACCGAGTAGAAGCAGAAGTGCCCGGTTCGGGCGAGGGCGGCGGCGACGATGGCGTTGAAGCAGGTGATCATGATCCTGCAGGGGGAGAGGGTCAGCGTGTGGCTCGAGGTAGGAGGAGAAGAACCGAAAGAAAGTGGAAGAAGAGAACATACTCGAAGACGCTCGAGTACATGTCGTTCTTGCTGGCGATGCGTTGAGCGTAGATGAGGAAGGCGCCGAGCGGGAGGGCGACGAGGCAGTCGATGAAGGAGCCCTTGTATCCCGAGGGGATGACGCTGGCGGAACAAAGGCCTCCAATGAGCATGTCCTGCCAGAGGTTGTACTTGGGCGGGGCGAGGAAGAGCTCGTCGAGGTTGACGGCCGCGTCGGTCACGCTGACCTTGTCGCGGATGACTTGGTTGTAGACGCGGAAGGAGGACTCCATCTTGGCGAGGTCGAGACCTTGGGCTTGCTTGAGGAACTGTGGAGATGTAGAGGAGTAAAAAGAGGGCTCTGGGGCGTGGTGAAAGAAGCCGAAGACGAACCTTGATGTCCGAGGTGTGCGTTTGCGAGTCACCGAACGAGATGAGCATCATGCCGGGAAGGTAGACGCACTGAAGCTCGAGCTCGAGAACACGAGCTGTCGCCTGGATCTGCGCCTCGAGTCGATGGGTGGGCGAGCCGTACCTGCGCGAGGTCTAAGGGTCAGCGCCGAGTTCTATCGTCGACGAAGCCTTCAACTCACATCATGAACGACCTAGCGAGCTTGAGGATGAACTCTTGACGAGAGAGAAGCGCAGCGACATGCTGGGTGATGAAGATCTCCTGCCTCATCCTCTTCTCCTTCAGTTTCCGGCGCTTCCTCTTCTCCTTTGCCCACTCGCGCTGCTCATTCTCCTCCTCCGTTTCTTGATGGCCGTGAGGGAAGAAGTAGTCGCGTAGAGGAGAGTCGTTGCGAGGGGAGCGAGAGCGAGGGGAGGTGAGGCTTTGTGATCTGAAGCCGGGAATCGGCTGTGAGAAGGAAGGGGGTCAGCCGGTGCGCCCTCAGCTTGCCATGGAAAGGACAGCTCACCAGATCTTTAAGAGTAAGCTGCATACCCGGTCCCTTCTTTTTCTGCACCGGACGACCCTTCCTTCCTCGCTCCTCCTCCTCTCCCTGCTCGGCGACTCCTTGCCCTGCCCGCGCATCCTCCTCGCCCTCCTCATCGAGGCGAGGGACAGGCGACTCTACCCTCTTCTCCGCCTTGAACACACTATCCACCGACTTGCCTCGAAGGATGCCCGGCCTTGTCATGGGCTGTCGATGAGGGCTCTCCATCGAACGGCGACTTGGGGAATCTCGGTCGAGCGAGCTGGGCGGCGGGGCTTTGTAGCGGGAGATGTGGTAGCCGGGCTTCGAGGGGATGGGAGCAATGACGTTGGCGTGAGGCGCAGCGGCACCAGCGAGGTTGGACTATGAGAGAGAGCAAGAGGTCAGCAAAGCGCGAGCCGTCGGCGAGAGCGAGCTTTTAGACTGACTGTGGCCATGACCAGTCCACCAAAGACACCTGCTCCGCTCCGCGCAGCATCCGGTCGGGTAGTTTCCGTATCGACCTCCAACCCGAGGTGGCCCCCGAGCTTGCGAAGCTGCTTGGCGACTACAGATCCGGGCTTGACGACCCTCGGCCGAAGCACGCCTGGACTCGGCGGCGGCGAAGGCTCAGAGATCCTCGAGACGGAGCGGACGAGGGTGTGAAGTGCAGATGCAGAGACTGAGCGATGGAGAGGCGAGTTAAGGGGTGGGGACTGGGCGGGGAGGGAGGCGGGTGAAGGGGGGGAGCGCGCCGAGAAGACGGTAGTGGGAGCTGAGCGGCGAGATAGCCCAGAGTCTCCGGATGGCGTAGGAGAGGGGGAGCGAGCGAACACTTCCTGGGAGAGACTCGAAGACGAGGTGTTGCGGCGGAAGAGGGGACCTCGACTGTCGACCGAGTGCGATCGCCCAGTCGCTGCGGCGATGGCGACCCTGCCGGCTTCGGCCGCCGCAGTGGCGGCTGCTTGTAGCGACTTCTTACTAGCCCGTCGAGCGCGAAGTCGAGAGAGGAAGAGCTCCCGCTCAGTCTCATCGTCCGAGTCGTCGGGTTCGAGGAGGGAGGAGCCGCCTGGCGTGGTAGGTAGAGTGCCGCCGGGGGAGGGGAGACCAGATTGGACGGGAAGGTCGGGGATGGAGTTGGGCTGAGCGCTGAGGGCGATGAGAGCGGCGAGGATACCTCCGCTGGCGACGAGCGAAGGGGTGCCGGTCTCGGCGGCGCCCGCCTCCTCATCTCCAATCTTGTCGCTCCGCGCCTTCGACTTGGCCACCCTTTTCCTCCGCCTCATTAAGCCCATCGCACCCGTCTGGAACCCTCTGGCGAGCTCCATCGCCGTTCTCTGACTTCCCTTGGCTTGGGCTGTCGGCAAGCCCTCCGTCTCGCCTGCCGGGACCCATACGCCCATCTGCTCCCTCACAGCTTCCAGTCTCTCCTCGGTATCCTCCGAGCTGGTCATGGAACTGGCTTCTTGGACCCCGACGGCGAATCTCGACGAGAAGAGGTCGCTGTCGTCCTCCTCCTCCTCCTTGGTCAAATCGAGGATCGTCTCGTCGTCCTCCAAGTCTGGGCTGGTAGATCTCACTTGCTCGTCCAGAACTACTGGCTTCTCCACCAGCTGAATCTTCCTCCCAGTCGGAAGCGCATCCGACTGATCAATAGAGAAGGGCGTCGGCGGTAGAAGAATTGGGGAGGGTGCAGCGAGGTGGAAGGGGTCGAACATGTTGAAGGTGTACTCTTGAGTGGTGCGAAAGGTGCTGCTCGGCGAGATTTAGCTGCCTTAGAGGGGCCCTTGCTGCTGCGGCCGCCGTCGGCTAGCACGAGACTTTGGGCGCTGCGAGCTTGTAGGAGAGCGGAGGAGGGAGGAAGGGGGGAGAAGGGGTCGGTCCGCTGGTTGCCCAGTCGTCCCTTCCCAGCGTTTCCTGTAGTCGTATGTCGAAGCAGCAGCGAGAGGATGAGGAAGAAAGACAAAAGAGCGCCGCGCGAAGGCGGAAATCCAGGTGGGCTAAGTTGCTGCATTACGAAATCTTGTTTGCCGTTGAGGGCCATTTCGCTCTCAAGTCCGGTGATCTTCTGTCGGAGAGCAAAGTGCCGAGTAGCGAAGCCTCCTCTCCCGCTCGCCGAGAGCCCGACACAGAGGAGAGGAAACTCAAGTACAGTACACGAGAACAGGGTCAGAACGGAGCTGTATGTGAGTGCAAACTCCTATGCCGAGCTGCTCGCCTCTTTGACAGGTGACGCTGAGCCCAGTCCCAAAGAAGCAACCCAGGTGCCGAGCCGGCGCCGAGCTCGCCGTCCTCCTCCTCCTCGACGTCAAGAAGCTTCGAGCCAAGACCAGCGTTGGCATCCTACAGCGAGCCTTACTCCGCAAGTGACCACCGCCTACCACTCAGTCCACCTCTCCAACCACCTCAGCCCAGCCTCGTAGCCGACCACCTCAGCTTCCACCGTCCCATCCAGGGCATGCCCATTACCCTCAAACACAAGCATCTCAACCTCGCCCTTCTGATTCCCTTTGAGCGCATGGTACCAGCTCCTTCCCTGATCAGGGGGAACTCGGCGATCAGAGGCGCCGAGGAGGAGGAGAGTAGGGAGGGTGACCTGGTGGGAGGCGGTGAGGGGCGAAATGGACTGCAGGTGCGCGTAGGTCTCGGGAGAGATGGCGATGGGAGGGCGAGTGAGGGAGTAGGGGACGGCTCCTTCGGCGTAGCACCTGCGAGGGGAGAGTCAGCGCTCGGCGAGGAGAGACAGAGCAGAGCGAGATCTCACCAGTCGGGGATGTCGGTGTTGAACGAGTTGCTAGCGAGGTCGATGACGGGGTTGCGCATGACTGCCGCATCGTACTCGTCGGGGAACTTCGCCGAGAGATGGGCAGCGATCCATCCTCCATGACTTCCGCCGAGAATGAACTTCTTGCCCTTGGTCCTTGAAGCCAGCGAGAGCGTGTTGAGGTAGTGTCCCGCTGCGAGCGTCGCCTCGACTTCGAGTGTGCCGAGTTGAGGCGGAAGCTCGTCGACGAAAGCCTGGCCGAAGCCGAGGGAGCCGGGATAGTTGACGAGCGCGACTCGGTAGCCGGCGATAGCGAGACAGGCGGTGTAGGCGCTCCAGTCGGTGGTGGTAGTGCTGTGAGGCCCTCCATGAGGAAAGGTGATGAGAGGAGGGAGGTTGGGCTGAGCGGGAGCGGCGGGGTCGATGGGGCACGGCGAGACGAGGATGAGCTCCGAGGCGCCGAACTTGGGCAGAGGAAGGACAGTGTAGGAGAGCTTGGCGAGAGCGCTCGAGACCGTGGTGGCGCAGGAGAGTCAGCGCGAGCTCGGATGAAAGACGATGAAAGGCACTCACTCTTCTTCGAAACCGAGCTCTTCTTGAGCACCTTCCACTCGCCTCCCTTCTCCACATCCCACAAGACCAACTCCGGCAAGCTCATCGCTCCACTCCTAGTCCCCACAATTCTCTTCCCTCCGTCCGTACCAAGGACGGTAACGCTGCTGAGCTCAACCTCCTTGCCGAGGTAGGGCAAGACGACATCATCCTCCTTCGGCTCAGGCCACTCTGCCAGCGACTTGACCTCTCCCGTCCTCAGACTAACGAGCAACGGCACCTTCCTACTCCTCCAGATGCTCGACAGGACCACCGCTGGCCCCTCGGGTCCGAGAACGAAAGGCTGCTGAGGCAGCTGATCGAGATACAGACCCGGGAAGGACTCCAGCTTCCATGGCTTGTCGACCGAAAGTACGAGCTCGACCGTCTTGGCTCCTCCAGTTTTCTGCAGGGCCACGGCGTGCAGCGAGGCGCATGACGAGTGAGGACCACCGACGGGGTTGGAGAGGAAGACGACGAGGGGAGAGAAGCGGCTGCCGTGTTGAGGATGAAGGACTCGGGGAGAGCGGGCAGAGCGATTGGGGTCGGATTGGGAGGTGGCTGAGAGGACGCGGTAAGTGAGATCGGAGGGCGAGGTGGAGGAGATGGGGACGATGGAGATGGAGAACTCGTAAATCTGGGCAGGGCGGTTGGCGCAGTAAACGATGCCAAGCTTGCGGGTGTCGCCGAGGCTGTTGGAGTTTGACATCAGGCTGCAGCCAGATAGAAAGAGCGGAGAGGCGCCCCAAGACTCACCTCGAATACCCGGTAGCAAGGATCCTCGGCGTTCCGTCGAGGTTGTCGGGCAGGAACACCGGTTGACCAAAGCTCGTAGTAGGGAAGTGCTCCTCGCTCGTCAGTCGATGCACGCTCGGCTTGGTCGAGCTCTCCTCGGTGCTCGAGACGGCGCCGACGAAGGGAGACGACGGAAGGAGGAAGAGGAAGACCGAGGGGAACTTCTTGCCGGTGAAGGTCTCGCCAAAGTCGGGCGTGTACTTGTAGGACGATTGCTGAGGGAGGGAGGAGCCGTCGGTCTTGGGCTTGGGGGCTTCGGCGGTGTAGAGGAGGGCGTGGGAGGAAGGGTGCCAGCTGGGAGGGCCGAACGTGGCTGTTGGGGACTGGGTCAGTTCCGTAGCTTGCTCTCGTTAAGTCTGTCATAATACTCACCATCGAAGTACCAGTCTCCATGTTGCTCAGTCACGTCCAGCTCCTCCAACTTCACACCGTCCTGCACGCTCCACACCTCGATGACCTTCTTCGCTCCCTTGCCCTCCTTGGCTGCGGTACTCCTGAAGACCGCCTGCAGCTTTCCATCCGGCGAGAACGAGGTGTGCTGAACTTCCGGTGAGTTGAAAGCAACGGGAGACGAGAAGGCGACTGTTCCGTCGCTGCTGAGTCCGAGGGTTTGGGTAGCAGAGCGCTTGGTAAGTGCAGAGATGGAGCGATGCGAGGTGTCGAGGAGGAGAGCTGATGAGGTGTAAGAATGTGAGCGCTGCTCCGGCCCCACCACGCGACCGCGTGTTGAAACGGCACCGCTCTGTGGGAGCCTAGAAGGGTACAGAAGAGGGCGTCGGGCGCTAGACTCACTGTTCTTGGTCTCGTCTGTAGCAGAAGAAGGGAGGAAAGTCGCTCTCGTTACGGAGGGCAGCTCGAGCAGCTCGTTGAAGTGCTGAATAGCGACATCTACGTTGTTAGAGCTAGGCCTCTGTGGTACGGGTGCTTTGGTCGATCCAAACGGTGTTGGCATCTGTAGCGAAGTGTGCGAAGTCATTGGCAGGAGGCAGAAAGGCGACTTTCGAAGCTCGCGCTCCTTGACCTCCGCTGTCTCGCTGCTTGTATCTCGGTGCTCTCCTACAATTTCAGGCCGGCCTAGGACATCTAAACTCCTCTTTTACTGCTTGTTCGGTCTCCTCATGCTCCAAGTCGTCTATTCGAAAGGTGAGCTCAAGCCGCTAGCTACTCCTTCCATCGTCTTGCCCGTCTCTCGTGCGTTTAAAAGCTAATCTGGTGGTACACTCAGCTCGAGACATATTCTTGAAGCTTCTACGGAATGCTGCTCGCCCGTAGACGACCTTCGGCAACGAGGGCAGCGAGGGCCGAGCTGCCTCGCCTTCACTTCAGTATCACTAACTCGTCAGTCGTGTTCGGCTAGCTCGACTGGAGTCCGTACACCCTACCCTCGACACCTCACACTGACGCTGCGACCGATCTTCCCGACCCTCGGGGCTGGCCAAGACGTAAAGCTCCGCTCGGCGCAGGCTCGATGCCCTCGAGACAGACCAAGCTGCCGTCGAATAGCTCTCGGGTGCTCCCGGTGATTCTCATCATCTCTCCAGCCAACGCTTCGACGGAGCGCTGACCCAACGTGCTGGCTCTTCAGACCCACCGCTATCGCCGAACGTGCGCTACCTCCATGCGGTCGCCTAGCGCCGATCTCCTGGGCAGCAGCTCATCTCCCGGCGACGAGTATTCTTCAGCCCTCTTCCTTAAGTTACGACTTGCTGTACCACTCGACCGCCATGCTCACTCCCTTCGCCGTTCTCGCCGTCGCTGGTGAGTGGTTCGTTTCGGCTTCAGCTCCAGCTTTCTGACCTGTAGCCCTCATAGGTCCTCTCGCCGCCTCAGCTCTCTCCCTTCCCTCGGTCACTCCCGCCTTCACCTACCCGAGCCTGAAGAGCTGCCCTACTTCGACCGAGTACAGCTGCTCGAGCGACGTCTCGCCCGAGAACACTTGCTGTGCGCCTGGAGCGGGCCAAGGACTCTTCCTTGCTACTCAGTTCTGGAATACGTGGACTGGGCTGGAGGACAAGGGACAGTTCTTGCCGAAGAACTCTTGGGGGATTCATGGTGTGAGTTTTTGGCGAGCGTGTCGGCGCCGCTTTGGCGCCGTCTCAACTCTGCTTGAATTAGCTGACCCTTCAGAGCTGCATGTTGCAGCTCTGGAGTGATTTTTGCGCAGGTGACTACACGCAATATTGCGACCTCTCACGCCAATTCGATCCCTCACCTTCGCCGAACACGACCAACGCCCTTCCCAACGGCACGGTCGTCCCTCCCTACACGGGTCCGGAGACCTCCTACTCCATCCTCGAGCGCTTCGGTCGCTTTGATCTAGCTCGCTACATTGAAGGTGCATGGGTCAACCGTGGAGATACGAGCAGCGCCCTTCACCTCCATGAGTTCTCCAAGCACGGAACTTGCATGACTACCTTCGACAAGGCTTGCTACGCTGTACGTTCCTCTTCTCCCTCTCTCCCCTCTCCCTCTCTCCCCTCTCCCTCTCTCCCCTCTCCCTCCCACCCGTCACTCAGCTGATCCCTCCTCCGGCTCTCGCTGACCTCGTCCTCTCCCGAGCTCGCAGGACTATCAAGAAGGCCAGGATTTCGTCGACTACGTCGCCGCTGCCGTTCGCGCCAACAAGCAGTTCCCTACTTTCGACATCCTTGCCACCCGCGGCATCTACCCTAGCAACTCGACGACTACTGCCCTCGCCGAGATGGAAGCTGCTTTCCTCTCATCGACCGGCGCCATCCCCTACTTCGGATGCGTCAAAGATGAGACGGGAGAGAAGACTGTCTGTGAGTGCTCGCTTTCTGGAGAAGGAGGTGTGTTGTGGAGGATGAGCGTAGCATGGGGAGAGCTTATGGGCAGAGGTCGTCGGCGCGAGAAGAGGTCGTCAGCGCCGAACTCAACGGGAATTGACGAACCAAGGCAATCGCTGATCTCTTCCTTTGCCTTCTCAGTGACCGAGGTCTGGGTCTACAACCACATTTTGGGAACAGTGAGTCCTCTCTCTCGTTGTCTCCTTCTCACCGTCACTCAAGCTGACCACCCTCCTTGCCCAGCCCCAATTCGGCCAATACCGCCCCGTCAACACCACCTTCCCCTCCAGCTGCTCCAACTCTACCGGTATTCACTACTACGAGCGTACCGCTGGCTCGGAGGTCTCCAAGTGGGCTTGAAGACGTACAAGTAGAGGCAGGAGTAGTGCTCGGTGATCATCGAAAGAGGCCAGGCATCCCTCAAGAGGGTGTGGTAGTACTAAAGAATGTTATGGGAAGCATGAAGTGATCTTTTTGATGATTTGGCGTCGTGAGAGTCGCCCTCGTCGTCTGAGCACTGCTCGGCGATGCCATCGGGACGGGAGCGGGAGAAGGAACGGGCTGAGACCGTGTCGCCACTCCAAGGAGAGCGCTCGGGCCATCAGTCTACTAAGTAGCTTTGATCCACCTGGCCTATCCCAACTCCGTCCAATGCTCGCCGAGCAGCACTGCCCGTCGCCGAACTCCTGCTCTCCGTAAAAATCTGGCTTCTGGCTCTCTACGAAGCAGCGAAAAGCCAGCGAGCTGCATGGAGGGTTTCACAGCTCTGTGTAGGATCGCCTTCATCAACTCCAAGCTGCGAACAGATCGGAAGGCGCTGTGAGCTTCTCCTCGCCGAAGGGTCGCTTCGGCGACGGGACAGCGATGCTTCTACCCGCTTCTTAATCAAGCAGGGAAATCGAAAATGAACCTGCTGCAAGCGGGATTTGGTCAACTCGGAGAGCCCCACATGCGATCGCACTGACATAGAAGGGTTCCAACTTCGCCGAACTGGGCAAGTCGACGTCGCTCGCGCTCGCTTCTCCCGTTGCATGGCAGCTGCGTCTGCGGCTTTGCGCACCAACGTTAGCTAGCGCTGCTCGTTAGTCCTCTCGCTCTCTCTCTCCTTCCCTCCATCTCGTCCTGCACCTCGACCTTCGTGAGCAGCCGCCGAGGAGCCTTCGACCGGCGCCAGCAGCTCGGCTGACTTCTCTTCCTTCCCGCGTTTGCGCTTTCGCAGACACCTCTCAGCCGCCGGCCGGTCAAAGATCACACTCGCTGCACACTCGCTCAACACGCCTGCACCACTCGACGTCTCCTCCTCCACAGTGAGCCAGCCCCCTCCAAGCCACCCTTCGGCGCAGCCGCTGACTCGTACATCTCGCAGCTCCCGTCGCCCTTCACGCCTGCAAACATGATCTCTCAACAAACTCTTTCGCCCAAGACTTTCGTCTCTCACTTCCCCAAACGGCTGCTCAGCTACAGCAAGGCATCTCCCTCTCCCGTTTTCGAGATCGTTGCGCCGAGCCAACCTCGTGAGCTCGCTGCAGCCTCTTTGTACAGTTCGGGACGCTGACTTACCCTCTCACACTACAGCTTCACCTGCCCCCGTCAGCCGCAAGCCTGCACCAGCCTACACACCCTCTGAAGTTCCCCTCTCGCCCCGGCCATCCCTCAATGACCAGCGCCGAGGTTCCGACGACTCGACCACGTCCACCAGCTCGACCGCTTCGTGCGAGCAGGTGATGCAAGAGTGTCTAGACACCCTCGAGATGCTCTTCAGTGAGACCAAGAGGGGAGCAAGCCTCGCTTGGAGCGACCTCGGCGAAGTTGTCACGGCGGGTGCTGACAGGGCTTGATTGTTGAGAAGATATGTAGATAGCTTGACGCTGTATAGACCGGCATGGCTTTTAGTTTTGCGCCGTAGTATCCCCGTGAGCTCGATGCTCGAGGACTGTTGTAACAACTCTCCCTCTCCCTCTCGACTTCCTCGCCGAGCAGAAAAGTCTGCGACCAGCAAGTTCCAGTGTCCCTGTGCTAAGCATTACCCAGCAGCTCAGCCAACCACCTCCTCACCCCACTCACTTCCACCACCAGCCACACTCTCTCCAGCGCTGCCCACCCAGGCGAGCGACTCCCCATCCTCCTCCTCGCCCTCGTCACCCACGCCCTTGATCCACGTCTCGACACCCTCGAGAAAGTGCTCGTGTAGATACTCCTCCATCTCGCCGCGTTCGAGGAGGGAGCTGGGAGGGATGTAGCGCAGGGAGAGGAGTGGGATGGTCGAGGGATGAAGCGAGAGGGGAAGGTAGTCGTTCTGTCGGCGAGAAGGAGCGAATGAGCGAGGTCTACACAGGGGGAAAGAGAGACAATGGTACGCACATGAGGATCAAAGACGATCTTGCCCCTAAACCATGCCTGCTTGACCCTTTCGACTCCCCAGTCCTCGCCCTCGGCGCCGAGCTTCCAGCATTTGGCCACCTCGAGGATTCGAACGTAGTCGCCACTCGTGCTGCCGAGATTGGAGAAGGAAAAGGAAGAGGAGGTGTCAAGTGCAGTGGAGAAGGAGTCGGTCGACGCGCCAGCGGAGGAGGAGGGAGCCGTCGAGAAGTGCGAGTGAAGCAGCGAGGCGAGCGGAGGTTGGAGGGTGGGGAGAGGCGTGTTGGCTTTGGGAGAAATGAGTAAGTCTTTGAGCTCTGTAAGCGTCCAGGAGTCGGTAAAGACGTACCGGGCTGCAGGATCACGTAAAAGCCTCCTTCAACGAGGCCTTTCCCGTCCTGTTCGTCGACGCTGACGATCCCGTAGCAGTCCTCCTCTTGCTCGCTATTCGGGAGATTCACCCTCCCCAAGCGATAGCCCGCTCGAACGTTTACGACGAGTTGAAGGAGGCGCCGAAGGGAGGTGAAAGTGAGGGAGGGGTTGGTGTGAGCGCCTGCCAGGGAGACCGGATCAGCGATGTCGGACATCAGCTCAAACATCCACTCACCCGCGAGGACGTCAAGACAGTGGCCATCCCAGCGCACTATCTCGATGTCGCGAAGCTTGGAGGTGTGGAGGAGGGGCTCCAAAAAGGGGATGCAGGGCAAGTGCAAGGCAGGAGCTGCTCGGTGAAGGGCTCGTCAGCTTGACCGATCAGTCTAGATTATATCACAGTAGTTACCTACTCTGAAGTAGATTATTGAGGATGCCAGTATCGCCGAGGTCGGTCGGATCGTTCGGCGAGTGTCGCCAGCAGCCGTCGACGACGAACTGCAGAGCTGTCGATGGTCAGATATCATTTGATAGAAATGCAAAGGGAGCCTCTTACCTTGTACAAGACTCTTTCGCCGAAGGGCAAGAAGCACTGAGCTTCCCACTGCGACGGATTGGTCCGAACGAGGTTGACCGAGCTGTGGAGAGGCAACGGTTAGCATTAGCGCTATGAGTGAGCAGGAAGCGAAATCCTGATAAACTACTGACCTGCTCCACTGTAGACCGAGCCATCCAAAAGCAAGCAACGAATGAGCGCGCTCGGCCAGCGCGCGCAATCAACTCACGTTGTCGAAGGTTCCCGTCACCTGTAGATGCAGGCGATTAGCTCTAACAGCTCACATAGAGCTCTCCCTGCTGCCATGACTCACAATGACCTCCTCAGCGTTGCCAGTCCTGTGCCAAGGCGCAACGAAGCGGTCAGTTCGTATCGCTGAGCGCGTCGGAGCAGTGCAGAGTTGCGCAAGTGAGCTCACCAGGAGAAAGTGTGCTCGTAGCCGCTACTCATCGTTTGACCTTGAAGCGCAAACGAATAAGAGGAGCGAGAGAGACAATCGCCTTCCGCCGCAAGGTTGGGGAGCGCGACGGCACACTCCGCTGCTGCTACGTGCGCAAGTAGATGGCTGGAATAGCTGGAGAGAATCGACAGAAGCAGTGCCAGGCTCATTCTGGCGCAACTCAGGGACCGTCGAGCTCCTCTCTCCTTTCGCCGAGCAGCTCTTGCTCACTCTTCAAAAGTCGACAAGCTAACGAGACTAAACGACGATGCAATGCTACTAGCGGGGACAAATCTAACGAAGCCCTCATAAAGTGTCTGTTCTCCACCTCCGGAGGCCCCTTCAACCCCTCCTCAACCGCTCCTCTCCTCAACGCCGACCATCAACTCGGTCCACACGACCTTGACCCAGTTCTCGTAAACGCCGTCCGGTCTGAAATGAACCGCATCCTTCCCCGCTTTGCCCTCCTTCATCCACCCCTCCGTAACGCCCCTCGTCATCGCCTCAATGTCGATAACCCTCCCCTCCCCTCCCAACTCGGGCCTCGAGCGAGCGACCTCATTTCTCGCCTCGATAGCAGGGTTGTTGCGAACGAGATCTTGATGGGGGAATCGCTCGAGAGGGATGTAGAGCGGGTTGACGAGGGTCGTGCTGAAGTAGCGGAGGTTGATGAGGTTTCGGTGCTCGGCGGAGAGGCCTCCGTCTTCGGAAAGGAGGAAGTCGAGCGCTCGATCCATGCCAAGAGACGTGAGTTGTTCGCCGTGAGAACCGAGGGAGAGGAAGGTGCGAGTTGGTCGGAGGGTGCGGGCGAGCTTGGCCAGGGTGGAGTCGGGCCTGCCGAGATGCTTTGAGAGGGAGATTTGGTTGGCGTATTGCGAGAGGGTGCCGTTGGTGAGGAAGAGGAGCCTTTCGCGGTTGGCGATGAGGTTGTCGTCCCAGGCTTGCTGTGAGAGCTCGTCGTAGGTGGACTCGGTCGCCTCGACGATGGGCTCGGGATGAGTGCCATACCACCAGCTCCAGGTGAGGATGATAGATGGCACAGGAGCGTCGTCGCCGTACTCCTGATCTCCGGTGCTGTAGGTGAGAAGCGGTCAGATCAGAACCTGCAGTCAATGCGAGCTGAACCGAACTCACCTCGAGCGAAGAGCGATCGTCGCCACCGTGCCGTTGTGCTCAGGCGAGTCCGTCACGACAGCGTTGGTGTACGGACCGCTTCCGAGCGACTGCGCGAGAAGCGAGAACATGTTGCGAGTGTTCGAATCGCCGACGAAGGCGAGCCAGATCGGCTTGGGCTTGCGCGAGGTTGGCGCGAAGGGGACAGGGAAGGTGGTATCGAAGAGACGGCAGGGAGTGGATGATGGAGTAGGGTGGTAGTCGTTGCCTTCCCAGTAGCCGTTGAAGGGGTAGAAGGAGGTGCAGAGAGGTGGTCGAGGGTCGAGTTCGGCTGAGCAGGTGGCAAGTCAGCTTCGGCGTTTGGAGCCTGACTGAGTGGCCAACTCACCGATCCCCGCTTCGACTCGGGTGTTGAGCGTATCCTCGAATTGGACTACGCCTCCTACATAGCCCACGTCCTCTCCAAGCATCTCAGCCGTAACTTGTGGATGGCAAGCGAGCTCCTCCTCGCCACAAATCTGAGCCTGCAGCGCTCCCTCGAGCAGCCCAAACTCGAGCCTCACGTCCAATCGGTAGGATGCTCTGGGCAAGACGAGATTGGGTGGGATTCGGATCGAGTAGTCGGCAGTGTTGTACTGCAGCACCGGCCGAGGGAGGGCCAGAATCGTCTCTGGGCGAGGAAGGCCGGGCTCGGAGGGAGGGACGCTTCGAGCGAGGCGGGCGGAGAAGACGGCGTGGGTGAGGCAGTTTGGTGGGAAGCGATGGTCGACGGATCGAGGAGAGACGGCGAAGGAGGTAGGGCCGGTCGCTGGGAAACGCTAAGAGGTCAGCGCCATCTCGCAGCCTGCAGTCAGCGGGAGCCTACTCACAGCGAATGTACCAGAACTCGGGCATGGAAAGAGCCGTCTTGATGGTATCCGAGCACGGCTCCTCATCCTGCTCGGCGTTGGCGCGGAGCGCTTCGTCGGCTTCGAGCTTGTGGATCTCGACATCGACCTCCTCCGTCTCGTCCAGTAGAGAATCAACGACCTTTCCTTTGCCCTTGGTATCCTCCACATCCAGCTCACTCGGCCTGACATCCTGGTTTGCGTCTGCGCCGACCTGCTCCTCGCCGAGCTCGCTCCATTCTGGCTCTTGCTCGCTCTTCTCAGCCTGCAGCTCTGCCTCCGATTCCCCTTCATCCGGCTCCGGCTCCTCTGCCTTAGCGCCTTCCTGCTGCCACTTGTTGTCCATCCGCTCGCTCCCCTCCCTCAGCGCCTCGAGCTCGTTGTCCTCCATCCTGAACGACCGCGACGAAGCTTGATGGACGATGGCGCCCAGTAGTGCTAGAGCCACTAGGCTACAGATGATGCCCGTGCGCCGAGAGAGCAAGCTCCGTTTGCTGTTGCTGCTGCTCAGGGAGGAGCGTCGAGCATGACGGAGCGGGAGGGAGGGTGAGCTGGGCACCTGCGAGTAGCTGCCGCCGGGAGCCATCCTGGGCGTGTTTGACGTCGAATGCGAGCCCGAGTCGATTGTTGAAGAAACGAGAAGCGAAGTTGGTCGAGGGGAAAGAGCGAGAGGCTCGAGCGGCGGCGAAAGACTTGGCGCCTTGAGAGGGGCCCGAGGGGAGGATTTCGGCGCGAAGTTCAGCGGGAGGGGTGTGTTGAAGTACAGAGCGATTTGCTGAGCTCGCCTGTCGTCGTTCCCGACTGTTTGGCAGCCTCCCTAGACGCGACTCGGCGTGAGCGACTGGCTCCGACCCCCAAACTAGGCCTCAACGGGCGAGCGTAGCTCATCATGCAAGCCTTGAGAAAGGAAGATGCTCAAGTCCGACTTCTCTACTTGTTAAAGGTGCCAGAAGACGTCGACAGACGGCTTGAGTGCTGCTCGGCGCTTGCTTCGGTGCTAGAGTTTCGCCGTATCGCTCCCTGCTGTCCACTTCACTCCGTCTTCTTGTGCCCCAAAGAAACAGTTGCAGATACTGAAGAGACGCCGTCATCTAGAGAACGTCCCGAACTTCGACGCGACTCGGCTCGAGCTACGCTGAAGGTGCTCCTCACATCAAGCGAGGTGGGCGAAGCGAAGAGAAAGAGAGTGATAGGTGGGAAAAAACGAAAAGGGGATATCAAAGTGTGTGCGAATGAAGTGGTATGTTGTTGCGAGTGCGAAGGATACTAGGCGAGTGAACAAGTGGGGTTTGAAAGGTGCAGGTTGAGCAGGGCGCTAAGCCTTGCTGAGGCGCCATTGCTGATTCTTCTGGCCCTGTGGGTGTGACGAACGAGATCGACGGAGGTGTTCCGGGAGGAGGAGGAGGGGTTTAAGTCAGCTCGGTGAAGCCTTGACGGGCGCTGAACGCCGAAAGGCAAACGACGAACGTTCTTCCAGACGGCAAGGTTGGTGGAAGTAATACCACGAGACTTGACGACCTTGCCGGTGAGAGCGCGAGCCTGTCGCAGCGGGTGGGAAGCGAGCGAGGTCAGCGCCGAGCCCAAACTTGAATCGAATACGGCCGAGCTCGGACTCACGGGCATGTCCATCAAGTGGTCGGTAGGGATAATGTAGTAGACTCCCGCTCCAGCAGTCTTGGCTCTCCTCTCGAGAGCCCTCTTGGTGAGGGCGTGGCGGCGACTCCTGCTCGGCGCATCGAGGGAGGCGAGCTCGCGCTTGTGGTGGAAGGCGGCCTTCTGAGCAGCGATCTTGGCGTTACGGGTCTTGATCGAGTCGCTTTGGGCGGCGAGGAGGACGCGGTTGGCTTGCGAGTTGGCAGAGGCGCCGGCGACGAGTGGCTGTGGAGGGTTTGAGCGGGTTAGCGTGAGCCTCTAGGAGCGAGTGGACTGCCCCAGTCTCGTTATAGATGCGCAAAGAGATATCTTGCCTTGCTGACGGGGACAGTCAACCACCATCTGTGCGAAGCGAGCGAGGAAGGAGATCAGCGCCGAGTTGCGGAGAAGAGAGGACTCGGAGCTCACTGCTTGGTACGCTCCAGGGTGGTCTTCTTGGCGCCAGTTCCGGAAGCGCAGACGTAGGCGACAGCAGCATCGTTGCTTCCTCCTCCCCAAGCGCTCGAAAGGCACTTGTTCTTCTTGCCGAAGTTGAAGCGGTGCCAAGGGACCTGTAGCGCAAAGAGCGGGTCAGCTACAGCTCCAACCACTGCTGCATCAACATCAGTAGCTCCCATCTCCAGCTCCACTTTCAATTACAGCTTCTTTTGATCCCTCGTTCTCATACCCGAGGCCAAAAGAGACAGCTCACCGCCTTGTTTGCGTAGAGCTGCACGTTGACCGCTGATCCCCGACCTGCACTAGGGTAGATATGATTGCCGTTGGGGTTGCTGTCGATAGCGTCGAAGGAGTGTCAGCTAGCTACCTCGCCCGGAGTTCCCACCCTTCCGGCCCTTCGCCGAACAAAGGAGACGAACGCCGGAACAGCACAGCGCCGGAATACAGTACTCACTAGGTGATCTTCTGTCCTGTACCTACGTTGGTGAATACGTATGAAGCGGGCTTCAAGTAGACGGCAGCCGCCTGTGGTGTACCGCTCGTCAGCTCGGTCCCCTCGCTCAGGCCTCGCCGCAAAAGAACGCACCTGTAGTGCAGCAGCCTGCTTTGCGTTGCGAGAATCGGGTTTAGTTGACTGGGCTGCCTCCGATCCTGGAGCGAAGGCGAGGAGAGCGGCGGCGAAGGTGAGAAGCGACGAGGCGACGAGCATGGTGAGCGGGCGGTGAGGGCGAGTGGTGTAGGAGTGGTGAAGGAGTGATTGATTGCCGTGTGGGCGTGAAAGAAGCAGCTGCTGTATTGATTGCTTGTAGGTCGTGAACTCTCCGGGAGGTCTGGCGAAAGATGTGGGAGGAAGTCAAGAGGCGAAGGAGCGGGCTCGAGCGCAAGGAGTCAGCGAGGAGCGTGCAGCAAGGTAGGCATATGCGTCAGAGCGAAGAGTAGGAGTAGTACCAGCGAAAAACAGAGTGTCTGTAGTCCAGAGCCAGCCCGACGCTGGTCTCATCCCGCCGAAACTCGGCGGCCCTCTTTTGAACGCTCGGCGCAGGTGGATGAAAGGCTTCGTCGGGCTACGTTGCCCCATCTTGCGTCTAATGGGTTCTGGTGCATGATGTAGCTGTCTCCGGCTCTATTTGGACCATCCACACCTCAGTGAATTTGTCAAGCGAGCGCTCGGCGCTGAGGTGGGTTCGGCGAGGATCATTCTCATCGGACTTCCGGCTTGATCGTCTCTACTGTAGTTCAGTCGGCTTAACGAAGCTGACAGCTTGTCGAAGCGCCCTTTCAAGTCCCAAACAAGCCTTTATCGAAGGCTTTGTTTGCTCATGCGAGGAAGGCAGGCTCGCTCCTCGAGCTCGGGAGGTGGCCTTCTCCCTCGAACTGGAGGCGTTCAAGCTCCCCTCCTCCTTCTCCATCCTCTCATCGACATATCATATCAACCTCTATCTCTTTTGCCACCTCAGTAAGTCCTACACGAGCTCAATCTGCCTGATTACAGCCCGCCTTCGTGACCGCTCGCTCACCTCCTTCTCTCCTCCAGATCCGCGCTTTCTTCCCATCTCCCTCAGCATGTCCACCGCGCTCATCACTCTCAACAAAGGCGACCTACGCAATCGTGCAGGCATCGCCAACTACACCAAGCATTGGGAGAAGGACCTCGCCGACGAGACACCCGCCGATGCAGAAGCGAGGAAGGAGGTCTACGCTGAGGTCGTCAACGGCTATTACGATGGTGGGTCATCTTGACACATATTCCTTCCCCTCTCCTGCCGTACTGGACATGTCAGAGGGTCTATGAAGCTGGCCAGGAGCACCGAAAGCTGACCCCCGCCTCACGCATGATCAGGCGCGACCGAGCTATACGAGATGGGCTGGTCCGAAAGCTTCCACTTCGCTCGCTATTACAAGGGAGAAGCTTTCCACCAAGCTCTCGCACGGCATGAGCATTATCTCGCTGCTCAGATGAATCTGAGGCCGGGCCAGAAGGTGCTCGACGTCGGTTGTGGAGTGGGAGGGCCTGCTCGCGAGATCGCCAGGTTCGCAGACGTCGAGATCGTTGGTGCGAACAACAAGAAGGTTTTCCTCGTCCTACAGCTCTTCGGCGAGTAGCTAACACTCCCTCTACAGTGCCTTCCAGCTCGGCCGAGCTCGCAAGTATACTGCTCGGGCTGGCCTGTCAGAGAAGGTCACCTTCGTCAAAGGTGACTTCATGGCTCTCGCTGAGCAGTTCGGCGAGAACAGCTTCGACGCCGTCTAGTGAGTCGCCGGATTTGTCGAAAGCGGTCCGTGGGAGCCGAGCGCTGATGCGCTTCCCATTTCCCAGCGCCATTGAGGCTACCTGCCATGCTCCCGACTGGGAGAGATGCTACAACGAGATCCGAAAAGTGCTGAAGCCTGGAGGAGTGGTACGTCGGCGCCTTTGTATGCTGTTGAAGGCGCCCCGCTGACCGCTTCCCTGTCCCCATCGCCGATGATCCCTCCACGCTCTCCTCCTCCTTGTATCGCCCCTCGCAGTTCGGCGTCTACGAGTGGTGCATGACTGACTCCTGGGATCCTACCATTGCCGAGCATGTCAGGGTGCAGAAGCAGGTCGAGGTGAGCAGACTCGGGGTTCACATTTCGGCGCATAGTCGGTGGACGAGCTGACACGCTACTGTGCTCTCTTCATAGCTCGGTAACGGCATTCCCGAGATGCGCTCCATCTCGGCTTGCAGGACTGCTCTTCAGAACGTTGGTGAGCGACTCTCGCTCTCGTCTCGGCGATTCGGCGCTAACCCTCCTTGCTCGCAGGCTTCGAGATCCTCCACGAGGAGGACCTCGCTGACCGTCCCGATGAGATCAAGTGGTACTATCCCGTACGCATAGCTCACTCATACTCACCGGCGACGATCATTGACCACTCTGCACCTATATAGCTCGAGGGCGACCTCCGCAAATGCCAGACCCTCTGGGACGTCATTACCTGCTGGCGTATGACACGAGTGGGCAAGTTCTGCACTCAGAATACCGTCTGGGGGCTGGAGAAGATCGGACTCGTTCCCAAGGGGACCTACGACGTAGGAGAGGCGCTCAAGACTGCCGGTGAGTCTTCGCCGAGCACACGCTTCCCGCTTGCCGAGCTGATGAAGGCTTCGCCATTAGCCGTCGGACTCGTCGAGGGAGGTCAGAAGAAGCTCTTCACGCCTATGATGCTGTTCGTGTGCAAGAAGCCCGAGTTGAAGGAGTGAGGTGGGTGAACTCGGCGCTCGGTGGAAAAGAGCTGGGGGAGAGGGGTTGTGGGTGGCGGCGGAGTCCACAGAGGCTGTAGACCGTGCAAAACGTATTGCGCTACATCTGAGCTTCTCGCACCCCTCAGTGGAGTCTATTCGACAGCAGCCCCATGACGGTCGCCTCTTTCTCTCCCTCTTCATCTCGCTCGTCTCGTCTCGTCTCGTCTCGTCTCAGCAGCCATCGCTCAAGCATAGCCTTACAGCTCGGCCAATGTGAGCTGAAGTCTACGCCTACCTCTCATCAGCCTGCAAGAAGAGCGAGGATGGAGAGGGCAGTGACGCGCGGAGAGCGCGCTCGGTCGAGGTCTGTGGCGTGCAGGGAGGCTTTCGTCGGGACTCAGGCATTTCTTGGGCCACGCTGCTGCTGCTGTATGAGCACGGAGGCCTTGGCGAATGAGGACGGAGCGTAGAGCGGGGCGCGCGGCTCAGATCAGCATTCAAGGCGAGGAAGAAGTACTAACGCCCTCGGCTCCCCTACAGATGGATTCTCCTCCTACTCTACCACCTCGACCGCCCGCACCGCCGCCGCCGCCTTCTCGTCTACCTTCCGGCACTCCTCCTCCGCCTTACATCGCTTCTGGCCTGCCCAACGACGAGCTCTACTCGCTTCTCCGCCGCTTCAACAAGCAAGTGACAACTGTCCGTCGAGCAGAGATCCCCGCTTCCCGCCTCGACTTTGAGCCAGCCAAGGACGAGCAATTTGACCCGGATCGTCTTCGCGCCAATGTCGAGAGGACGTATCTCACTGTTGTGCGCGATTGCATGGTGTTTGGCAAGCAGATGATGCTGCTTAGGAGCTGGGACGACCCGCTGAGGACCGGTGGATTCGCCTCTGTGAGTCCGAAGCAGTTTCGACGAGCTCGGCCGAGACTGACCTTCGAATGCTCACAGGCCTACTTCATCGCTTGGGCTTCACCTTTCGGAGTCACCGCCTTCCTCTTCACTATCCTCGCTCTCCTGATCCTCTACCCCTCCGTCCGCACCACCCTCTTCCCTCCTCTTCCCACTCCTCGCCCTTCCCGAGTCCTCGTCGACAAGGCTCCGCGCGATCCCACCCTCACCAACGCCGAACAGGACGAGAGAGACGCCACCGTCTTTGCCGACGGCATGGCTCAACTCGCTACTACGACCTCGAGTGCTGGGCATATCGTGGGAGGAGAGCCGAGCTTGGAAGATGTGGTGCATGATGCGATCGAGGAGGCGGAAGTGGACGCCGAGGTCGAGGCGGAGGAAGGAGAGGCGACGAGCGAGGAGCACAAAGCCAGTAAGAAGGAGAAAAAGAAGAAGGAAAAGACGGACAAGCTCGCCAAGGTCGGGCTGCCCCTTCAACAGCTGACGGGGGACCTCGCGGACGGCTGGGAGAGATGGGCCAACGCTCTCTCGCCTACGGTCCCGCCTCTTCACCCCAACGCCGCGAGGAGGAAAGTCGCTCTTCATATCCTGCCTCTCATCGTCCTGTTCGGCTTCTTCCCCTGGGGCTTCGTCTCGGCCGCGCTCGGATTCGTCGCGGGCGTAGGCTTCTTCGGCGCACCTCTCATCACCCTACTCCTCGCTCTTCTCGACGAGAAGTTTGAGGGATGGAAGGAAGCTCTCGAGCTACGACAGTGAGTCTTTTCTCCCTTTCCACTCCCCGCCTCACGCGAGAGCGCGCTGAGGCTTGCCCTCCCCTGCCCCCCTCTTTCGCGCGGGCGCAAGACTTCGACAACTGATGATCTCCCTCCATCCCAGCTCGATGCTTAACCTGGTTCCCTCCAACACGCAACTCACCATCGCCCTCCTGCGCGAAGCCGAAGCTGCTGGGACGCCTCTCCCTCCTCCACCCCCGCCTCCTCTCGCTTCGGACAAACCTGCCCCCACTGCTGCGTCTGCGACTGCTCCACCTCTCCCTCCCCGTCCTACTACCACTAATGGAGCAGGCCCCGAGTCGGTCTCGTCTGGAGAGGAGGAGGCTTACGCCCAAGTACCGCCCTCGCCGTCGGTGCCCAAGAAGACGAACAAGGAGAAGTTTGCCAGCTTTGTCAAGACCTCGACGAAGCTCGCCGAGACTGGTGCGGGATACGTGGCGGGCGAGAAGAAGCTCGATTGGGAGAAGATGTCGAGGGTGAGTCGTGGCTTCGCTTCTCTCGCCGAGCCTCCGCTGACCTTCCCCTTCTCGCGCAAAGGTCGCCGTGGACAAGATTAAGGCTACGACTGGATCCGAGCTTCCGGAGCATCTCATGCACATGGCTCCGCGCAAGACTGTGGCCGACAGCCAGTCGAATTCGAGTGAGTCCTCTCCCTCCCTTCGGCAATCTTGCTCTCAGCTGACCCTTGTCTTCTCTGACAGCCTTCCTCGCTTCCTCTTCCAACACTCCCGGCCATCTTCTCCTCGTCCCTCCCATCCGCCCCACCACCCTCACTTTCCGCCCCATCGCTTCCGGCGGCCCCGGCTCGACTCTTACCGTCTCCATCCCTCTCTCCTCGCTCGTACTGGTGCGCAAGACGGCAGGACTGGGATGGAAAGGCCGACTCGCCTTGGGATGGGGCACGGGCGTTTCGAGCGTGGGCGACGGCATTCGTATTACTTGGAAGGAAACGGAGGAGGAGGGAATCGAGGTGGAGAAGGAAAAGGGCTTTGGCGGGTTGGTCAGGCGCGACGAGTTGTACAACAGGATCATCAGCTGTGCGGAAGGAAAGTTTGTGTTGCTGTAGCAGTATGCATAGCCGCTTGTAGCCTCTCTCTGATATGATTGATAGCTCGCTTGATTCTCTCCCGCTGTCGACTCCACGCCTCTCGCGAGAGGCTTGGGCAAAGCAACAGAACGGTATTTCCTTCATCGCAGAAGCAAGCACTACATCGAAACTATCCCTCCTTCCCCCTTAGCGGGCGGTGAGCGCAGCCAAACTGCTCTCTGCGGGGGAGAGGAGAGAGGTCAGCTCGCAGCTTATTTCGCCGAGACCGAATCTAGAGCTCACCCTTCGTGTGAGTCGCCTCGCCGTAGCGACGGACCTTGGCCTTGTGCAGATCTTGCTCGGTCTGGAGCTCGGCCTTGCCGCGAGCGAGCTGCTCGGCGAAAGCGCGCGCTCGGTCGGTCGTGCCCATCGAGGCGAGCGAGCCGTTCGACTTGGCCGAGATGACGCTGGGAGCGGCTCCCGAAGAGTGAACGCTGGCAGAGAGACTACGAGTAGGCGAGGCGGCGCGAGGAGTCGAGGTGACGGAAGCGGGGGGTTCTGCGGGAGAGAGGGGAGCGTTGAGTCAGCTCGGCGAGGTCAAGGGATCAATCAATCCGCTTACTGCGCAACTTGAGCTCCTCCAGCTCGGCCTGAGTACGCTCCAAGTCTTGCATCAACCCATCGACCAGCTCCTTCAGCTCGATGTTCTCCTTCTCCGTCGGCTCGAGGCTCGCCATCAGGTCGTCCATGAGAGTCGAAGCCTCGGCAGCGTTAGCGAGGAGGTCGGCGTTCTTGCGCTTGAGTGCCTCGAGCTCAGCGTTGTTCTGTGTGTGCGATGGGTCAGCGGCGAGCGGTAAAGCGACGCAGGCGACTCACCGAGGGCGCCGAACCACGAGCGCCGAGGGAAGCCTCGACCTCCCACCTGCGCTTCTTCTCCTCCTCCACCTTCTCCCTCATCGTCTGCATCTTGGCATCAAAACGACTCCTCTCCTCCTCCAACCTCGCGATGTCCTCCTCCCTCTTCCTCAACCTCTGCGACAAATCCGAAGCCGACTCCTTCGCCTCCTTGAGCTTGAGCTCACGAGGGCTCTTCTCCGACTCGAGCGTGTCAATCTGCTTGACGAGCTCCCTGCGGTGCTTTTCGACCTGCTCGAGCGCGATTTGGCTCTGGCGCAAGAACGCCGTCTTCTCCTGCTCGTGCTGCTTGATGATGCGCTCCTTGTCGACTTTCGACTCGGCGAGCTCGGTTTGCGTGGCGGTGAGGGTGGTTTCGAGGCGAGCGATTTGGTCTTGGAGGTCAAAGACGTTGCGTTCGAGGTCCACGATGGTGTCCGAGTCGAGCATGGAGCCTGAGGACGATTGGACGGCGTCCTTCGCGCGCTCCTCGGCTTCGTCCTCGCGACGGATGATCTCTTGACATGCCTCTACGAGGCGAGTGTCAACCTCGGCTGTAGAGAGCCGCAAGACGTCAGCTTCTACTCGGCAGCAACAGAGCTCCGGCCGAGCTCACCCTTCTCCGCCTCGAGGCTTTCGAAACGTTTCTTCAAATCATCCCTCTCACTCCTACTCATTCTCGCCCTCTCCTCCCACTTCTCCCTCTCATCCGCTACCTTCTTCAACTCGACCACCCTCGCCTTACTCTGCTCAACCTCATACTTGAGCGCCTGACTCGACTCCTCCACCGAGCGGATCCGAGCATCCTTCGCCTGCGCCAGCGACTGCATCTGCGCATCCTTGGCGTGCACCTCCTCCTTGGCCTTCTGCAACTCTCGCTGATACCCCTCGACCTGCCGCTGAACGCCTGCGATGTAGTTGGCCAAGTTCTCGCCGGCGAGAGCCCGAGGCGGGCCGAAGCCGGTGGGAGAGGTGGATGCGGGAGAAGCGTAGGCGTTGTGGCCGTGAGGGGGAGGGAGGTAGGAGACGACGGGGCTGTGATGAGGCGTGTTGGCGCCGTTGCCGTTGGTGGTGGAGGGGCGACGGATAGTAGAGCCCTTGCTGAGGGAGGCGACGTAGTCGTCATATCCCGGCGCTCCGGGCGGGCACCAAGATGGCGTCTTCTCGGCGTAGACGACCTTGATAGAGTGTGAATCGAGCTGTCAGCGAGGTCCTACGCCGAGATAACATCGACGCGAGCTCACAGAGCCCTCCGGCACCGTCAGCTTTCTCTTGACGCTCGGCGCCACAATCTCCTTCTTGCTCGTCTCCTTGCTAGCCGTTTCCTCGTCCTTCGTGGGCGTCGCCGTAGTGATGGTGAACCTGGGCGCCGTCTCCTTCGTCGGAACGTACTCGCTCGCCGAGGGCTTCAGAGCTCGAGCCGAGTCCTTCTCGTCCTTGCTCTCCTTCTCGCCCTTCTTCCTCTTTGGCGAACGCGACTGGTCCCGGGTACGCCTAAACGGCGGGATTTTTCCGGGAAGGAAGTCGGCTGCCGACATCTTACGCGGGCAGGGAGAAGGTGGTCTCGTGGGCGAGGAAGGCTCGGGCGTCTTGACTGAGCTGCGAGTCGGCGAGGGCGGAACTTGGCTCGGCTTGAGGACAGGCGAGGTGGTAGTCGAGGTCTCCATGAGCTTGCGCGTCGATCCGGCCAAGTCGATGAGCTTCTGGAGCTCGGCTTGCGACGCATCAGCGAGGCTTCCGAGCTCTTGCTCGCCGGCGACGCTGGTCGAGGGGAGGCTGAAGTCGAAGGTTGAGGTGGGAACGGAAGAAGGAGGGTAGGAGGTGGTTGCTGCTTCGGTGGAAGTCGAGGTGGAGGGCTGAGCGTCGGAGGCGGTCGAAGGCTGTGGGGAGGAACCTGCCTCGAGGGTCGGCGAGCGGATGTTGACCTTCGAGGACTGCGAGGGAGCGGGTACGAAGTCGGGAATGGATGTGCGAGGTTGACGGGTAGGCTGGACGATGATAGGGCTGCCGTCTGACTTCTGAAGCTTGACGGGAGCGGCCGACTTGGCGCGCTCCCAAACCGGCGAAGACGGGGAGCTCGACAGCGGCGAAGAGGTGACCTTGGTATCGCTCGATCCTCCCAACTCCTTCTCGCTCGAGAACGACCTCCTCCTCACCGACTCCCTAAGCGTCTCCTTGACCTCCTCGCCCGCCGTTCCGATCCTGGCCATGCGGACCTCGCTTGACGCTTTCGCTGGGCTCCACAAGCCGGTGATGGGCTCGTGTCCGGTCTTGGCAGTAGGAGGAGAAGAGGTGGTAGCTGGCTCGGGGAAGATGAAGGACGACGAGGGCTGGAAGGCGGCGGAGGTGGGTTGGAGGGCGCTCGAGGTTCCCGTGCGAGAAGGCGGCGCCGGAGTACTGTAGCCTGCAGTCGAGTGGAGAGATAGTTAGCCGCTGCTATGAGGGGAGCTGTGAAGATCGACTCACCTTCCGCGAGCTCTTCGGAGGTCTCGACAAAGTCCCCTCCATCGCTCGAGCTCGTCTCGGGCTCTCGGGCCTGCTGTTCCTCCTGCTGTAGCTCTTCGGACGACTTGTCCCCACGCTCCTGCAAGCTACTCCTAGCGTTAGCGCTGCCTGACTCCCCCTCGCTTTCCATGTCAACAGACGCGCTCGAGCCTCTTCCCGCTCCACCGCTGCCAGCGGGTCGGTGCGCCGCTATCGTCGTCGAGGTCAAGCTGGAGCCTGAGCTGCTCGATTTGAGGGAGATGAGGCCTCTCAGACGGTCGAAGATTGGTGTGCTACTTGCTGTAGACGAGCCGGGAGGAGCAGACGACGAGAGCTGACGGGAGTGGCTGCTCGAGAGGCCTGGTGGGGTGGCGGAAGAGGCGGTAGGAATGTCGCTGGTATCTTGTGCGGAGCTGCTGCTCATCCTGTCCTACTTTGCTGCTCTGCGCCGAGCTGCGAGCCGTTGAGGCGGCGGAAGCGAGATGTCAGAGATCAAGAGGCGAAGGCGGCTCGAAAGCCGATTTCGACGAAAGACCCTGGCTTCTGCTACTCGTTAGCTCGATCAGCCAAGCAAGCAGTACGTAGGTACTCAACCGGAGTGGCGAGCAGTGTTCTTAGCCCTGCAGCACCCGCTCTCACCTCGAAGTAAGTTCGACCGAGGCTCGGCTGTCCCTCCTTCTCTGCGTTAACGAGAGCTCTCTACCCGAGCAGATCAGCAAAGGAAACCACTGCAATATCAGCTACACCATAATATGAACATGCAAACCGACAGCCCACTCCTTTATGCTACATTTTCGGCCCACTCATCTCAAGCCGACCAAACCTGCACCTCCGCCAATCCCACATTGCTAGTCCCCGATGACGTACTTCCCACCGTAATAACCATCTTAGCCCCCGTCAGACTACCGCCAAGACTGATCACATCTCCCGAGCCATCATTCGTAAGCGCGCCGAACGAGATTGTCGATCCGCCAAATGCGATGGTTCCGGAGGTGATTTGATCGTTGAGGTTGGGCCGGTCGAACAGCTTGACGCTAGAAGCGGTGATGGGTGATGCCCATGTGAGAGTGAGAGTCGCGCCGGCCGTTTGATGGTCGCTGGCCCACTGCGAACGAAGGAGAGAGAGGGTCAGCTTGCGCCGAACGCCGAGTGGTGAGAGGAGAGAGAGCTCACCTCGTTCGAGTAGGTGCCGCTTCCGTCCTCCTTGTAGCCGCTGATGACTCCGTCGATCGCCTTTGAGGCCTCTTGGCCCGGCGAGAAGGAGGAAGCCGAGGCCGTGGCTTGGAGTGCGAGGTTGGTGGAGGAGGCGCTGGCGGTTGAGGAGGCGGCAGCGGATGTGGAGGTCAAAGTTGCGGATGCAGAGGATGAGGGAGATGAGGTACTAGTGGAGGAGCTACGAGAGAAGGGGACATTAGCTCGGCCGAGGCATGAGGGCTCGGCGAACTACTCACGAAGAGCTCGAAGCCGCGGTCTGACTTGTCCTTGTGGTGGCAGATCTGCGTAAGAAGAGGCAACAGTCAGCCTCTCTTCACTCCCCTAAGAACTTGAACAAGGCCCGACTCACCCAGCTGCCCCACTCGCGACGGAGAAGCACTGAATCTCGCTCAAACCAACATTGCTCGTCGTCGAGCTGACCGAAGTGACCGTAAACACCAGCGTATCGCCCGAAACAGGCGAGGCAAAGTTGACGGTGACGCCCGACCCATCGTTGGCGAGACTTGGGACCGACAAAGAAGCTCCGCCGAAAGTGACCGTGCCACCAGTTACGCGGTCGTCGGCGTTGGGTCGGTCGAAGAGAACGAGTTGGGCGAGGGTGACGGGAGAGGACCACTTGAGGGTGAGGGTGGCGCCGGCTCCTTGTCCGGCGGAAGCCCACTGCTCGGCGAGGAGAGGGTCAGCTCGAAGCTCGAAAGAGCGGAAGAGAGGTCACAGCTCACCTCTTGAGTGTACGTTCCCGCTCCATCAGATCGGTAGCCGGCGTAAGGACCTGCGAACCCGTCGATGGCCTTCTCCGCGCCTTGGCCGGAGCCACTCGAGGAAGCCGAGGCAGTTGCGAGAAGGCAGACGTTGCCGGTGCTGGCTGGCGCGGTTGAGGACGAGGTGGATGTCGCGCTCGTGGTGGTAGATGATGATGCGCTGCTGGCTGAAGATGATGAAGACGAGGAGGAAGCCGATGATCTGCGAAGAAAGTGGGTCAGCCGAGCCGGAGCGAGCGAAGAATCGGTCAACGCACGACGCTGAAGAGCTGGTGATGGCTGATGAGCCAGAAGATGAAGTCGAAGCGGCCGTGGTGCTGCAAGTGACGAAAAGAAGGCGAGAAGTCAGCTTGAGCGCTCAGCGCCGAGAAAGGCGACTGCCGAAGCTCACTTTCCCGCTCCAGGCCCGACGAAATACGCCTGAATCTCGTTGAGACCGATGTTGCTAGTTGTAGCGCTAACAGCCGTGACCTTGAAGACGAGCGTATCACCCGTAAGAGCGCTGGCGAAGGCGACGGTGTTGCCTGATCCATCGTTGTTGAGGCTGGGTACCGTGGTGGTAGCTCCTCCGAAGGTGACAGTAGATCCAGTGACGCGGTCATTTGCGTTGGGTCGGTCAAAGAGCACCACCTGCGTCAAAGTGACCGCCGAACTCCACTTGAGGGTGAGAGTTGCGCCGACGCCCTCGTGGTTGGTCGCCCACTGCGGAAAGAGAGAGAAGGAGTGAGTTCGAGTCGCGGAGAGCGAATAGGCTTTCGAGCTCCAGCGTGGAGCGAGGAAACGCCGAGCTCAGAGCGAGAAGCGGTCGAATCGAGAACTCACCTCCTGCGTATAGGTGCCCGTTCCATCCTCCCTGTAGCCAGCCTTGACGCCGCTAAAGCCGTCGATCGCCTTCTCCGGTCCTTGGCCTGAGCCGCTGGACGATGCGGAAGCGGTAGCGAGAAGAGCGAGGTTGCCGCTCGTCTGAACGGGGCCGGTCGCCGAAGATGTCGAGCTTGCGGACGAGGAGGATGCTGAGGAGGAGGTAGACGTCTGAGAGACCGTGCTGGAGGACTGCGAGGGCGAGGCGGAGGCTGATGTAGTCGAGCTGAGGGTGGAGGAGAGGGAAGCCGAGCTGGAAACTGAGGCCGAGCTTGTCGAGGAGCGGCTCGTTGAGGTGCTACTCGTCTTGGTGGTACTCGAAGCCTTGGTAGTTGTGGTCGACTTGGTAGCGGTGCAGCCGGGGCAGGCTGTACCGAGGACGACGATTTCGGAGAGTCCAACGTTTTCGGTCGAAGCCGAGACCTGGGTGACGGTGAGGAGGACGGAAGTCGTGACGATGTAGGTGTTGTTCGGCCATGCTACAACTGTAGCTGTCCCATCGTTGGTAGCGATGGTGACGGGGAGTTTGTAACCTCCCGAGAAGGTGAGAGTGCCGGCTTGGAGCCAATCGACGAGGTTGGGCTTGTCGTAGAGGACGATCGCCGAGATGTTCTGAGGCGTCGTCCAGGTAAGCTTGAGCCAGCTCCCGGCTTTGCCGCCGCTCGAAGACCACTCGGCGCCCTCGTTTCCTGGCCAGCCTCCGATGACGCCGTCGATGGCAGACTTGGCGGGCGTAAGCGTCGACTCGACGCTGCTAGCAGTCGCCTTGGCCGAGCCAGCGACGTTGACGCCGGGAGGAAGGGTGACGGGCTCGGTGCTCGAGCCGACAGTGGAGGTCGTCCTCAACTCTGGAGTGACCTCGTACTGACGTTGGAGCCAATAGACCTCTCCTCGGCCTTGGTTGACGCAGTCGTCGTAGCTTTGGCATTCGTTGGCGTCGTAGGGAGCGTAGGCGAAGAAGGCGGAGAGCTTGTCTTGGTACTCGGAGGAGGTGGTCGAGAGCGTGGGCGCGAGGTTGCTTACGGGGTAGCCCATGAACCTGTGTCACGTGAGACAGTAGGGTCAGCTACCGTGTCCCCCTACTTCAAGCCCCGCCGTTTCGAGTCCTCGGGCCGAGCTCCTCCTGCGCCGAGCTCCCCCCGCGCCGAACCCAAAGAACTCACCCTGAGAAGCTGGCGGAGGGAGCGTAGGTAGCGATGAGGCTATTCGCGATCCTGCCTGTTGTGAGGTGGTCGCTGTGGTCTCCCGCGTCGAAGTCGCTGAGGTGGTCGAGAGTCCTGATGCTCTCGGGCTGGCGCGCCGTCACGATCTGACCGAGGGCCGTCCGTAGGTCGGTGAGAGACCATGAGACGCCAGTGAGGGAGGTGATGGTGTTGATGTTGCCAAAGTAGAGCGAGCGAATGGATTGGTAGCTGCGAGTTGAAGGTGGCGGGGTCAGCTCGGCGCCGACGAACGGGGAGGCGAAGGAGGGGACTGGGAGGGAGCTCACCCGGTAGCAGCAAAGCCTGAGCCATCCATGTTTCCGTCTGGTAGTTTCAGGTATATCTTCTGCAGCCCCGGACTGGCCACCAGCGTGCGTACGAGCACGACCTTACCGCCGAAGGTCGCGTTGAACTCCCTGAAGATATCGTCTTTGCCGGCCATCCACGCTGTTGCTGCCTCATTTCCGTTCTCCCTACTTTCGGCGTATGCCAGTCCCGAGCCCGAGTCGCCTCCCGTGAGAATGATGGTGGTGGAGCAGCCCTGGCGAGTGTCAGCGAGGAGGGAGGGCGAGGCGCTGGGAACGGGAGGAGTCAGCAGCTGAAGCCACGCTCCAGTCGAGAGATTTCTACTCACAATAGCAGGTCATCATCGGCGTGCGCAACGATGTCTGGAGAAGCAGAGAAGGTCAGCGACGGGGCGTCGCACGAGGGAGAGGGATCGGCGAAGGGGGAAGCAAGGCCGCATCTCACAGATGGAGCTGTAGGAGAGCAGGGTTAGCTTCAGCTGTTCAACAATACCCGAGAAAGATGCGCTCACCCTCCCACGCAGTTGAAGACCTGAGCCGTCGCCCTTGAAACGAGCAGAAGAAGGAGCGGCAGCCAACAACACCGTCCGAGTGAGCCCAGCATGGCGGGGCTGTAGTAGTATAGTCGCGTCGAGCGTATAGAGGTGAGTGAAGGAGATCAAAAAGGTCGCCGCCCAGCTTCTCGGGTGTGCTTCCTTCGTCTCAGGATCCAGGACGAAGGGGCGAAGCGCTCCCGCATGTCTCAAGGCCATCTTGGACAAATGCAGCGCGTTAGAAAGCTTTGAGCTGTCGTTCTGCAATATCATCCCCTGCTCTCCGGAGTCGGCTGTCGTGTTACAAGAGCCGCGAGCGAAACGGTCGGGAGACAAAGCTTGGACCCCTCAGCTTTCCAAGTCCTCGCCTTGAACAGCCAGGTCGAGTCGAGGAAGGAGAAGTCACTTCGATCGCGCTTTTCCCGGTTCGGCCGACTCACGCAGAAACGTCGGGAAGGGTCGCACTTCCCTGTTCGAATGCAGCCCCGTATCGCCAGAGTCCCAGAGGAGTCGCTTCCTTGCCTTCGCCGAACTCGTTCTTCTCTCGAGTCTCCCGCGAAACGAGACTTCCAGAGCTCGATGATACAGCGACGAACAAATTGCTGTAGCTGAACATATACACCACGGATTCCTCACCTGCCCTCCTAGACTAATGTTGCCCCTCGTCGCCCGCTCACAGCTTCGGTCCAGCAGCAACTACCTCCTGCGAGCAATCTGCAGCGTATCTGCGAGAGTATAACGAGTCAGCGAGGGTCGCCCTGTAGCACTGACGGACGACCTACTGCTCAAACGCCTCATTGAACAGACCCTGCGCGAATGAACTCCGTCAGCCTCTATCGCTCGTTCTCCCTCCCTTCTCGAAACCGAACTCACCGCCAACCTCCCCAACTGCCTATCAAACGCCTCCTTATCGGTCCAAACACTCCTCGGATCCAACAGCTCGGGCGGAACAGCCCTCCCTGGGATCTCATCGGGTACAGCAAGGCCGAAGACGGGCGAGGGAGAGAAGGAAGCGGTAGCGAGCGAGCGGTCGTGGATGGCGTCGATGATGGAGCGGGTGATGCGGATGGGACAGCGTGAGCCGACGCCGGGTGGTCCGCCGGTCCAGCCGGTGTTGACGAGCCTGAGAGGTGATGGAAGGGAGGTCAGCTTCGGCGAGAGGGAACTGGTCGGTGACAAGAGGAAACGAGAAGACGGACCAGCATTTCGTGCCGTTCTCTTGCATACGCTTGGCGAGCATAGCTGCGTAGCGCGAAGGATGAAGAGTGAGGAAGGGAGCGCCGAACTGTCGATTCCAGGGATCAGCTCCTGCTCGAGGCTCGAGGGAGACGGAAAGCTACTCACGCAAGACGAGAACGTCGGTACAGGCTCGAGGACACCATCTTCTGTCCCTGGTGTTCGAGCTGTGTAGCCTTGTAGAAACCAATACTGTGCTTGCTCCGGCGTGAGAAGGGAGACGGGCGGCAGGACTCCGAAGGCGTCGCAGGTGAGGTAGACGAGGTTCGAGGGTTGGGAGGTGACGAGAGCGGGAGACTTGGCGTTGGCGATGTAGTGTAGTGGGTAGGCGCATCGCGTGTTCTCGGTGACTGTTCAAAGAGGAAGAGTCAGCCCATGCGCCGAGCTGAGGTCGCAACTGCCGAAACTCACTCGAGATGTCCCCGTAGTGGGGCTCGCGAGTGGCCGCGTCGTAGGTGACGTTCTCGAGGATAGCTCCATAGCGAATGGCGTTGAAGATGTCCGGCTCCTTCTCGGCGTTGAGGCCCGCCGTCTTGGCGTAGCATCCTCCCTCCATGTTGAAGACTCCCGAGTCGGCCCAAACATGCTCATCGTCTCCGATGAGGCTGCGAGCGGGGTCGGCGGAGAGGGTGGTCTTTCCGGTTCCCGAGAGGCCGAAGAAGAGCGAGACGTCGCCGGTCGGTCCTTCGTTTGCCGAGGAGTGGAGCGAGAGGTTGCCGAACTTGACGGGTTGGAGGTAGTGCTGTGGAAGCTGAAATCAGCAGAGCTCGGGTGTGCGATAGGAGGGAGACGTACCATGACCGAGAAGACACCCTTCTTCATCTCTCCGGCGTACTCGGTTCCGAGAATGACCATCTCCTTGCGCTTGAAGTTGAGCACGACCGACGTCTCCGAGGTAACTCCTTCCAGCTTGACGTCTGCTGGGCACTGTCCCGCGTTGTAGATGGTGAAGTCGGGCTCGCCGAAGTCCTCGAGCTCCTTCTCGGTCGGCCGAACGAGCACTGCGAGTGGGGGCTGTCAGCTCGACGAAGAGGCGGGGAGAAGCTGTCGAGACGTACTGTTGTGCATGAATAGAGCGTGATATGCTCGAGCGCAGCAGACTCGAACTTTGATCCTGTACTGAGGATCCCATCCAGCGAAGCCGTCCACGACTGCAATCTCGGAGGTCAGCTCGGAGCTCGGGCTGCAGAGCACACAGAGCACGCACCGTAGACTCCATCTCGACCACGGTCCAAGAACTCGATAGCTCGCCGTCGACTAGCAGCAAACGACTGCTCGTGCATGGGCATGTTCACCGGGCCCCACTAGAGATGGCTGTCAGCGAGTGCTTTGCAGCTCGGAGGTAAAGGGCCGCATTACCCAGATCTCGTGTTCTGAAGTTTCCTCCTTGACGATCCTGTAGCGCAACCATAAGATCAGCTCTCTCGCTCGCCGAGCCGTTGGAGCCCCAGCCTCGCGCACCTCTTGTCCTTGGGTGAGCGACCAGTCTTCTTGCCAGAAAAGTTGATGAGAGCGCCCGATGAGCTGATGACGGCGCCCTCGAGCTTAACTGCATCCTCGTACAGCTGGGCCACGGAAACGTTGCGATTCAGCCGCTGGAGCTTCCCCACGTCGAATCCGGCCTTCGCTAGCTGTTGGAGGAGCTCGGAGGAGGCGGCAGGCGGTGGCCGTGGTAGTGGGAAATGTGCTACAGGCTGCTGAGTTCGGCGTTTGGTCTGTGCTGAGGTTGATGGCGCAGGGCGAGCTGGAAGGTGGGGTGGAGGCGAGACAGCGGGTGCGGCGTGCTGTAGTCGATGCTGCAGTGGCCTAGGCAGCCGTAGAGCTCTTTTACTGGCCTGCAGAAGCATGCTGGTCCCGTGTCGGCGAGCTGAAGACTGGAGCAAGATGAGGGAGGAGTGAGCGCCTGGCGAAGGATGCGAATCGCCGACTTGTCTGCAGCCGACTTACGTCTCAGAATGCTCCCACTCGGTACAGCTCTGGTATAGAGTACAGTCCTGCTTCCGGTGGAGCTGGCCGCTTCTGCATCTCGATTCGAGCCAGAGCTCAGTCCGGATCCGAGCCGAGCAGCGGCAGGAGCTTCTCGCGCCGAAGGGGAGCATGCAGGCACTGGGAGCTATTGGCTGGGCTAACTGTCGCCGAGCAGCGCTTGCTCTGAACCTGGCGACCTCCAGACGACGGATAGCTCAGACTGTGGTGCGGGGTCGGAGGGAAGTGGAGAGGTGCGAGGTTGAGCCGATTGTCCACGCTTAAGCCTGGCTGGACGAGTAGTAGACTAATATCAAGCTCCTGCTGCTGCTTCGGCGGTGGGTCGGGTGAGATGGGTGTAGAGTGAAGGAGCAAGAGAGCAGCTCCGAAAGTTGCGAGATGCTCCGGGCGGAGAAGACTTTATGTAGCTTGATAGCTGAAACAGAGGGGCAGAGATACAGATCCCCAGTTCAGACTTCCTTCTGCAGAAGTAGCGAGGCAGGCGTTCTCTCGAGTCAAGTACAGCGCACTCTCGGAGCAAGCTCGGCGATGGCCTCCTCTCGATGTCAGCCGCGAAGAACGGGCAAACGACTGAGATATATGCCACTGCGGATACTCCAGGTCTATGCTACAATACTGCTCTACAACAAGCTATGTTACGACGACGCCTGCACTGAACCCAGAAACGACACTTCAAACGGCAACCTCACTCGGCGAAAGCGAGCTCCGCCTCCCCTGATACCCCTCCTCCGCCTCTCCAAACTCCACCTCCTCATCCATCTCACTCTTCATCGACGGCGATTCGAGTAGCACCTCTACCGGATTGCTCGGCACTCCCAGCCCAGCGCCCCCTCGGCTCAAGCTCCCTCGTTGTCCGGCCCCGCCAGCTACGCCCTTGGAGAAGCTGAGCCTCCCGGCTACAGGTAGCGGCCGATATAGCGGTGATTGCGATATGGCGCCTTCCCTCGTCAGCGTCGGCACAGAGAGAGCGTAATTCTGGGCGAAGGGCGAGTTTTGGGCGTATGAAGGGCGCCGAGAGGAGGGGAAGGTGGGGGTTTCGGAGGCGCGCTTAGTGCCGCTGAGGAAGGAAATGGATCCCAATGAGCTGGAGGGACGAGAGTCGTCGGAGGGGCGATGTAGGGAGGAGGAGAAGATGGAGGCTCGGCGGAGGCAGGGCTCGTTCGTGTCGGATGAGGTGATCCTGCAGGGAGACCTGGACGTCAGCGAGAGTCGTAAGCGTTGCGAGGAAGTGAGATGGGCTCACCAGAAGATGATGGCGGCGTTCAGGGTCACTGGAGGAGGAGAGCGAAGGGTCAGCCTCCAAGCTCGGCGCAATCGCAGTTCGCTTTCACCACTCACCATCAAGACCGCATGAAGCCAAACAGACCCATGATAGTTGTTTGCCGTGCAGGATGGTGAGAAGAGCAATATTGAAGGCGGAGGTAGCGAGTGCAGCAACCGCGGCGACGGCCGAGCGAATGGCGAGAGCCTTTGAGGCTGCAAAGCGGGACTTCGTGATGGGGATTATGAAGGCGATGGTGAGGTATACGTTGACTGTCGTTGATTCCAAGTAAGCTAAGTCCTTGAGCTCAGCCGGACCCGTAAACGGGAGAGAAACGTACCGAGAAAGTCGACGACGAGCATCGGCACCGTCGAGAACACTTTGAGGCCAATCTCACACGCCCCATCCCTTTGTCGGAACTTGGCTATCCGTCCAGCGCACATGAGAGCGAAGACTATAGCCCACAGGACGATGAAGACGGAGGAGATTCGGTAGGTCGTCGACTTCCACCGAAGTTTCTCGCCGTGGTCGCTGGCTGAGTGGACGATATAGAGCCGCTCCATAAGGAAGAGGTAGATGAAGATCTTGGAAATGCCGTAGGCCGTGATGCTGAGCGATGCCAAGGGAGAAAGGTCAGCTTTGCTCCAGCGCCGAACTATGAGCCGAAACTCACCACCACCAGACTGCCGCTTGGCAGGCTGCTTCGTGGGGGGCTCGTACCGATGCCGAGCACTAGTATACCGGCCAACCACACGAAGAGAAGCCTGCGGGGAGACCCAGTCAGCTCGGCGAGCGAGAGCAAGCCTGGCAGCAGCTTACGAGTCGGCGAGCAGCCCCAAGACGAGCCGCCGTGCCAGTGACATCCGCCGCAGGGTGCTTAAAGATAGTGGGGTACGCCGTGCGAGGAAGATGGCGAGGATGGCGGTGGAGGAGAGGAAGAAGACACTGTCGAGCGCCCGGTAGCTAATCTCTCCAGTCGGCCAGATCGTCTCGGAGGCCATGGTGATGCCGAGTCAGGTGCAGCACACGCTCTGCTTCCCGGGCGGCGGATAAGGCGAGCTGTAGAACCACAGGCGAGAGACGAGGGTGAGGGGAGGAAGAGAAAGAGGCGGGCAAGAGCTGCGAGGGGTTCGTCGAGAGGTGGCCTCCAAATCGCCCTCGAAGGGTTCAACCCCCCACGATTGGATGTAAGATCCGAAGTTGAGGCCTCAGTTCGGGAAGACTGACCCTGGCTCTCACATGGTTGGAAGCTTTGACTGAGTTCCCAATCTCGGCGAAGGCACCGCCATTGCTGGGCTTCTGTTCAAGATCCTCACTTGGGAGCAGCTTTGGGAGGGTAGAAGATGAATGGTGAGGAGCTGAGTATTTCTGCGAATCTCGCCTCCCCCGCCAGCTGTCATTCGCTTTGCAAGAGCGCGACAATTGCTCATCGCCGAAGGCCAATGCGAGGACCCCAGCTCGAGGCAAAGTCAAGCCTTGAATTCGATCTGAGTATCGCATTAGACCCGCCGGCTTAGTCCGTAAGGCGGATCGCTCGGAATTGGCACAATTCGGTCTCGACTTCGAGCTGGAAAGGGCTGGTCCCTCGGCCGCTCTTTCCTTCATCTCCCACGCTTGCTCGTGTGGCGCTACAAGATGTATGAAAAGCTCTCGCTCTCTTTCAGGGGTGCCAAGTCGTCTGAGCTGATGCGAGCTGCTGGGCGAAGGAAGGACTATCCCCGACTAGCAACCAGCCTCCTCCCTCGGCGCCAGATGGGAGCTCTACCTGTCTGCAGAGCCACCTTTCACCCGGTACCGATTCTCGCGGCTCCGAGCTGTACATTCAGCCGATCAGGATTGCCGGTGGCCATCGCACAAGTCAGCAAGATAGCCCGCTGCCAGCCAACGCCGAAAGCGGGAGCGCGACTGTTTCATGGGGCGGTTCAAGTCGAAGCGAGCAGGAAATCGGGTAGATGAGCAGGTTGGATGTTCTGTGGACGATCTCCGTTGATCCTGCAGGGAGATCTCTCCCTCCCGGACTCGGCGACCGGCGGAGGAGCAGGCAGGGACGGCGGCAGAAGTCGACGAGGAGGATCAAGGGCAAGGACTGGCGCCCCAGGGCTCTACGAGTCCAATACGCTCTTGCGACAGCTGATCGTAGCTGCCACGAGTCGAGCTGGCGCAGCGCGAAGAAGGAGGGGAGCGGAGGAGGCGGCGCCGAGCCACCGCCGCCAGACTTGAGAGGCAAGTGGCCTGGAACTGCTGTTCGATGGGAGTTCGACATAAGACTTACAGCAGCGAATACACACCTCCTAAGCACCTCCTAAGCCATTTACAACCTTCCCGAGCCGTTCCTCCCCCGCCTGTCCTTCATCTCAATCTCCTCCGCCTTCTTCTCTCCTCTGGTTCCATGCCTCGCCCTTCTCTCCTTCCCAACACCCTGCACCCACAACCTCCATCCGACCCTCAGCACGCCCCTCAAAATTCCAACAGGCGGCAGCAACCAGCTGACCCACCAACTCCATCCAGCCTTCTCCTGCAGCTTGGCGATGACCCGGTAGACCTGCGCGTCGAGGTCGGCTTTGGGTCCAGAGTTGTCCACGACGTAGTCGGCGTAGACGAGTTTGGACGAGAGGGGAGCTTGGGAGGAGAGGCGGGCGCGAGCGTCGGCGACTGAGAGCGAGTTGCGAGTTTGGAGGCGTTGGAGTTGCAGCGTCTCGGAGCTGGGAGGTATGAGATGAGGTTGGGAAGGAGGTGCGGAGCAGTAATCGAAGGGTGTTGGTGATGTGAGAGTGAGGGGAAGGCGAAGGCGAAGGATGAGGAAAAGCAGCCGAGAGCGGGAGGGGATGAGGACGAAGGACGGTTAGAGTCGATCCAGCTAGCTCGAGGAGACATCAGACTCACCAATACACCACAATGATAGCTCCACACATTTTCCACAGCCCTGCCTCAATCAACAGCGGCGCATCCACCACCGCGACCTTCTCGCCTCGAAACCAGCACTTGACCAACTCCCACGCCAACAACCTCCTCACCGCCGGGTGTACAATCGAGTTAAGGACTCTCCGCTCCTTCTCGTTTCTGAAGATGATGCTCCCCAGCTTCTCGCGATTCAACTCGCCCGAGGGATGGAGGATCTCGTCGCCGAAGTGCGAGACCAGGGCCGAGAGGGCGTAGGAGTTGGGAGCGACTGCTTGCCGGGCGAGGATGTCGAGGTCGACTAGAGGGATATTTTGTGATTTGAGGAGAGAGGAGACGGTGGATTTGCCTGCGAAGCGCCGAGGTTAGCGAGAGGTTCGAGAAGGAAGGGGTAGCAGACGCTGTAAGTGAGCGCACCGGAGGCGATACCGCCTGTTAGGCCGACGACTGTGATGGAGAGCTTGTGAGCAAGGTGTCCCGGCGGAGAGCTCATGGCACGCCCTTACCGAGCATGAGGGATCAACGAGATGGGGGTGGCTGCTGAGAACGAGTTATAGGTCAGCTTCGTGGTTCTGAGTCGGCTGAGCACGGTTGCTGAATGCTTCCCAGTACTGTCTGCTGTCGGCAGCCGCCTCCTCGAAAGCTGAGGCTGACACGCCTCAGCGAGTTGCCGTCCTCGAGCAGCGAGCTGGGTGTAGCCGTTGCTCCTTCGCAGCACTGCAGGGTCTGCAGCAGAGTAGCCTGAAGCATACAAAGCCTCCACAGCCCTCACCCTGCTCCCTTCCCTCCTGCGTGAACAGCGAGCCCCACCTCTCCGGCTTCCATCTGCAGCGCTCTCCTCTGACTGCAGCCTTTCTAGCCAGCAGATGCAAGTCCAGACCAACGCACTTGTGGTAGATTACTACAGCGGTTCGGCGCTGCTCGCGATGTCCTGCTGACTGCTCCTGAGCTCGAGTTGCGAGCGAGTTGTGATGCTGCTCAGGCGGTCGGCAGAGGTGCAGGTGCTCAAACGAGAAGATGTGGGTTCTTGATGCTCTGAGCTTCAGGTGACTGAACGACGAGCGGCGAGAAGAAGGAGCAAAGATGAGGAGGGAGCCAAGCCGGAGTTGGCTGGAGGGCGTCGAGATCGTCCAGCTCGCAGATGCTCGGGAGGGGACTTCACTGTTGCAGACTACTGCTTCGGTAGTCTAGTATTATGAAATCTCTTCCTCCCCTGTTTCCTTGGCGTTCCAGCTGCAATGCAGCGCGAAGGTTCGCACTCGTCTTCGCCGAGCACTCTTCTCGGCTCTTTCGTCGAACCGACCGCTTGATCACCATGAGCCCAAAATGTCAATACAACAAGGAGATGTAGTGCCCTTTAGTATGCTGAACGTGTATATGTGTGTAAAGCTTCGATGCTGCGCCGAGCACCATGCTCTCCCTTCCCTCGCCTCGCCCCTGGGATGCATCCCGCCTGCGCCTGCGCTGGCTGAGCTCTCCATCAACGGAACCACCCTTCTATCACCCTCGAGGCGTGGCCTGACCCGCTTCACAGACTTGGCGTCGAGTCGCCGAAGCGCTGATGAACCATCCGCCTTGCTCCCACTCGCCGGGTCTGTTCGAGAGAAAAGCAAGCTGCATCAGAGAGAGCCTGGGGAGACTAGGACCTCCAAAAACGGCGACTGCCGACGTACCGGTACAAGTCCTTCCGCCGTTGCTCAGGATCAGTGGCTCCGGCGATGAGCTCGGCGAGGCGGTTGAAGCGAATCGGTTTGAGACACCAGCCATCTGCAGAGGGGAAGGTTAGCTGAAGTCTTCGAGTCGTCTGCAGGCAGTACTCACCGATGCCACACTCGATAAGACGATCTCTCTCCCGCTCGCGCGCATTCGCCGTGCAGCAGAGGATGGGGACTCGGCCGTTCTGCAAATGTGTGGCCGGCCGAGCGACTCCTGGCGGGAAGCGGTAGGTCGGCTCAGACTTGCGAATCGTCTGAGAAGCGAGCCAGCCGTCGCAGATGGGCATGCTGAGGAGAGAGCAGGGTCAGCTCGGGAAGTTGGAGCGCTCGACGACGACTCACTTGAGGTCCATGAGCACGAGGTCGAACTGAGGGTCCTCCTCGATCGCTCGAATGGCCATGCCTCCATGCTGAACGACAGTAACGCGGTGCGAGTCCTTCGTCAGCCGTCGCTCGAGGAGTGTAGCGTTGATCTTCTCGTCCTGTGAGCGAGGGAAGGTCAGCTCGGTCGTCGCAGATCTCACAACGCGCTAGTGCGCACCTCGACGACCAGTATCCTGAGTGACGGCTTCGTCTCCTTCTCGACAGTCGGCGGGTGAGACGTTGTGGATGGATACGAGCGAGGTAGTGGAGGAAGCGTAGGTGGAGGAGCCGAGGAGGAAATGGGGACGGAGAGGGCGCTGCTTGAGTCTGTGTCGCCGCGAATGGTGATGGCCGAAAGCGATGCCAGCTCTTGCTGGGAAGACTTGGGCGATAAAGCCTGCCGAATGTCCTCGCCAATGACGAAGGACCGAGGTCGCCGAGAGCCCTTGCGCTTCTCTGCCGCCCGCTGAGCATCCAGCTTGGCCGACGAAATGGCCGAGATGAGGCTGTCGATCTCCGACTTGCGGCTGGCGCTGTCGCGGCTGTGCAGGCTCTCCTGGCTGCCAGAGGAGCTTGCTCTGCGCGTAAGGGTAGGAGGTCGATTTGGCGGTAAGTCGGGGTCGGGAAGGCCGAACGGAATGATGAGTTGGAAGCGAGAGCCCTTGCCGACCTCGGAGTCAACCTGTAGAGGAGCAAAGTGAGCCTTGGGCTCGACGAGCAAGGGTACAATCGAAGCTTACTCGGAGCTGGCCGTCGAGCTTCTCGAGGATACGAGCCGTCGCAGCGAGTCCGAGTCCGATCGAAGACTGTTCTGGCTGACCATCGTTCTTGCGGACGTGATGAAGAGCTGAGAAGAGGGCGTCGAGTTGAGTTTCTTCCATTCCTCGACCGGTGTCCTCGCTGAGAAGGGGTGGGGTCAGCTTTTGAGGGGGGCAACGAGATTGCCGAACGACGTACATGCTGATACAAATTCGCAGACTGTCCTTCCTCGCGACCGCAGTAGTAGGCTCGATCTCCTTGATCGCGTCCTCGCTCTCGTCGTCGTCAATCTCGCCGAACGTGATCGAGATGGCTCCCGTCTCGGTGTACTTGACGGCGTTCCCAACGATGGTACCGATGATCTGTCGAAGCTTGGCGCGGTCGCCCAGGAGGACGGAAGGCGTTCTGTGCAGACAAGAAAGTCAGTTCGAGCCTCTCGGCGCCTCGCTGGTGGTGCTCACCCTTGCGGTTCCTCGATGATCTCCATCTTCAATCCTCGCCGCTCTGCCTCGGCTTTTTGGATGCTGATGGCATCCTCGATAGTCGAGCGTAGGTTGAAGCCCTCCGTCACGAACAGGTCGCCGGCGGTCCCCGACTCGTAGGCCGTGAGGTCCTGCGGATGATGAGGGGATGAGCTACGGTGTCGGTCGAGCGGAAGAGAACACTCTACTCACCAGCAGATCGTTGATAACGTGGGTAAGCGCCTTCGATGCGTCGTGCGTGCGTTGCAGATGCTCGTTGACCGGTCCTTCCTGATTGTCCTCGGCCATGGCGAGCTCGAGAAATGAACAAATATGAAAAAGTGGAGTTCTCACTATACGTTAATAGATGTCAGCTACAGCCCGGCAATCAGCGCGGAGCGAAAGCGAACCTTCGTGGGACTGCGAGACGAGAAAGGGAGTCAGCGACCGGGCGGAGCTTTCGAGTCGAGAAGGGAGCTCACAGCATTAGCAAGAAGTAGACTGGTGACCGAGTTGGCCTGCACATAGGTCTCCTTCTCCCTCCAAACCGAGATAAAACGTCCGTAGATGGTCGAGAGGATCTGCGCCGTATCGAACGTCTCATCGCTCCACGGTGTCGACTTGCTGGCCAACCGTTGGGTCCAAACGCTGATGCCAGGCTTTCCGGGGTTGCGGGCGACCCAGTTGATCTCGTGTGGAGCGCCTCGGCGAGCAAAGTAGATGAAGTCGGCGCCCTGAGGCGAGAGCCTGCGAGCGGGAGAGCGAGGTTAGAAGAGTTCTCTGTACGTCGATAGAGTAGAGACGGCACGCACGGGACGACGAGGATACCAGTAATCTGCTTGAAGCCAGCTGGGTCGGGCGGGATGCAGTCGGGAAAGCTCGAGGCGATGTCGTCGGCCATTTGGATGTCGCTGTGGGTGCAGCTGAGTCAGCACGCGCGACGAAAGTACAAGAGATGACAACGCACCAAAAGCGCTTCTCGCGAAGATACTCAAGCACGCAGAGCAACTCGGAAGCAGTGCCGACCTCGCCGAGCAGCTTGGCCTCCCCGCCGACGCTGTAGGAGAGTGAGAAGTAAGCTCGAGTAGGGCCTTGAGCAAGACCCCAGCTCACGAAAGGCATCCCCAGTCCGCCTCGAAGAGCTTGAGCAGTTCTTGCGACTCGGCGATGATGTGCCCAACGGGAGCGTCCGAAGTGGCGCTGTGGTTGATGATGTTCCTCGCTTGAAGACGTCGCTCGAGGGAGAGTCGTTCGATGGTCCGACTGAGCGACTCGGCGAGGTAGGTGCAGAGGTTGCGAATGGGGACCGATACGCGATGCGGTTGAGCCGAGGAGCAAGTGACGACGCCCCACAGCTTGGAGAAGCATGAGAGGCTGAGTGACATGGTCGCTTGTACGCCGAAGCCCTGCAGCTCACTGCGAATGAGATCCGAGCGTCAGCAGAGCGAAGCGAAGGGAAAGAGATCGCGCAAGGGACTCACGAGAGCCGGTCAGATCTCGGGGCACGTCCAGGACACCTCGTCAAGTCGACCGCATGCTCAGCCTCCTCTTCCGACCGAGAGCACATCTGGGAGAAGGGCGCATCGCAATCGTAGATGAGCGAGACCTTGGTGCGGGCGAAAGAGGTCGATGGGACAGAAGCGGCGGGGAAGGTGAGACCAGAGTACGATGGGAGGGAAGGGTCGTCTTGGTTGGCGTCCTCGGCGACGACGCGAGCGTTCCAATCCTCGTCGAATTGCAGGACCATCGCACTGTCGAAGCCGGTGACTTGTCGCATCACGCTGGCGGCGACTCGCAGGAAGAGCTCGAGCGTGTTGGCCTTCCGGAGCTGCTCCTCGATCTGGTAGACGAGCTGGACCATGTTGATCTCGGGCGTCCGCTTCGACCGTCGCTTGGCGATGGCCTTCAGCGGCTTCATGAGCGAAACGGTGTTCCGTAGGATGTCCTCCTCCATCGAGTTAGGCTTCTTGTCGACTGGTTCGATTCCGGGGCGTGTTGGTGATGTTGGCGGCGGTGTCGAGAGTCGCCGAGGTGTTGTTAAGGGGAAGCGAGTGTCGTTCTCGGGTTCGATCTCAATGAGGAGCCGGTTTCCTTCGCCTCGAGGATCTGGTCGATGGAGCGAGGCGTAGAACCGCTCTTGCTGGTGTGCTTCTCCTGCTAGAGCGATGACAAAGTGCTCTGGTGGTGGAAGCGTCTTGGTCGGCTTGCCCGAGTCATCGTCCTCAGTGATAGACTCGTCTTCCTCGCCGCTTTGCGTCGCGGCGTCGTTATCGTCGAGGGCGTCGACAGCATCGAGGAAGAGATCGGTCGATTCGGGTGTGAGGATGGTGGTGAACGAGGGTGCGGCGAAGAGGGCGGAGGGGGAGAGGCCGAGAATCGCGGAGCAGCTCTAGAGGTCGATGAGAGGGTCAGTTCGAGCTCCAAAAACAGGGCCACAAGAGAGAAGTGAGGCATGTAACGTACCTCGCTAGCTTGTTGTACGATGAACTTGCCCTCGTCGTCCTCGGCGAGCGCGAGCAGGCAGACAGAGCTCTGCACGGCTCCACTCTGGTGCATCGACTCCTCCTCGAGACTCGGCTCTCCTCGACTGATCCAGTACGCGCCTGCCGAGGTGATGACGCGACTCGAGGTTCGTCTCGGCGGCGGAGGACGCTGAGGCTCCGGCGACTCAACGCTCTCGTCAGGTGTGGCCCAGGGCATGCCCGCCTGTTCCGGAGAGCGAAGGTCGCCCGCTGGAGGGAACCACTCGAAGGGTGTGCCGTGTAGACCCGGGCTCGGGTGAAGCGGTGATCGACGAGCGGCTCCGCCGAGAGTACTCGTTCGGGGCCGGAACGCGCTGGCCGGGGATTTAGGCGAAGTGGTCGCTCGTGGAGGGTTGCTTGGTCGTTCTGGTGAATGTGAAGGAGCTGCAGCGACGGTCGAGGTATTCCTCCGAGCGAAGGAGGGGCGAGAATGAACTGCGAGCGGGGGGTCAGCTCGCGGATTACGACGGCGAGGCTATTAAGGCGGGACCTACCAACGCTTCGTAATGGAAACACTCGCTCATTCCCTGTCGCCATGTAGGGTCTCCTGGCCTCCGTTGGCGCTTCATCGAGACCCAGGCCGGTATTGCTGGGCAGCGTCGCGCGTCGAGCGAGCGCCTCGGAGGGAGACATCATCGAAGAGGGAGAGTGCGAGCCTGTTGTAGCTGAGCGTGACGGCGGCCTTGGCCGAGCTGGACGGTCCATCTTCTGCAGGACGAACCCAAGGTCAGCCCTCGCTCGAGCTCGCCTCATATTGCCGAATCGAGATGAGCTTGTGACCGGGCAAGACGTGGAAGCCTGACACTGTTACAAGCACATCGCTGCTCTGCAGCAGGCTTGCTCGATCTTGGCCTCAGTCCACAGCTACAAGGCTTTGCGTCCTCCTTCCGCCGCTGGTTTGAGCTGCCAAGCTCAGCGAGACGACTCACGTGTACCCCCGAGGGGTTTGATCGGTAGTCCTATGTACAATCCGATGCTCGTCTTCCTCCAAGCAACTCGGACTCGAGGAAAAACAGCTGCTCGAGGGTGGAGCGAGAATCGGTGGCCGTTTCGATGCGAATCGGTTGATGCAGCTATAGCCGTGTAGCCTGAAGACTGTAGGTTGACCAGGATTCACACTAACAGAGACGCCCTGCTGTGTCTTCCGTCGAGGTGCGAAAGCGAGTCGAAGCGAAGAGGAGGTGGAGAGAAAGAAGGGGAGGGCGCCGCGTCGTAAAGTCGAAGTCTAAAACCGGGGATGGGATGAGCTACAGACAGAGTGGAAGGTCGAACGACTTGCTAGCTTCCAGTTGTGTCCAGCGAACGACTCGGAAGCTGCTCCAAAGCAGACGCGCTTGCTCGAGTGCTCGGTCCCCCTTTCCCTGTCTTCTCGTCCCTTTGAAACTGCAGTACGATCTCCGTGAATCACAGAGACGCCACCATACTCTCCTACATAGCATTCCAGCTATCCGCATGTGATCTCGTCTCTTACTGAAAGCTCAATCTCACTCCTTGACCCTCGGCGTTGGCTTCGGAGCTCGTCTCGGCGCTGGAGAAGGGTCAAGGACGGCGTATCGAGGTGGTGAGGAGAAGTGTAAAAGACAGAGCTGTGCTCCAAGCTGACTTTCAAATCACCGAGATGTAGATCTCGTTGCTCAGGCCGAGAGAGTCAACCGACGTTCCTCACCGCCGACTCGGAGCCCTCCCTCCTTCTCTTCGGGAGGGGGATGACGCTTCGGCGAGGCGTTCAGGTTCCAGTTCGCGATGCAACAAATGCGCGCGAGGCTGACAGAATGCTGAGTGCGCGTCGGAAGCGAACGTCTTGGCGAAGAAGGCAGGGTGCGAATCTCCGCCGAGCTTTCACATCGCCCGAGTCTCCTCGACAGTGCTCTGCCCCAGACGAGCACTTGATCTGTTGAAAGACGCATTATCCTCCCTTCCGAAGAGGCGACCTGCTTGGGAACAGGGTCGAGCTCCCGAGCGGGAAAGCTCACGCGATGAGGCTCGGCGCGAAATCTCTATCTGCTTATGGCTGCAGCACAAAGGTCTGGATCTAGAAGCCGGACTTACAGCTTACTTGACATCAAATGCACGACTAGCACTTCGCACCAGAGCGCGGCAAGACAGCGGGAAGGCAGGTACGGGGCAAAGGAGTCGTTCGGAGGAGGAGCGAAACGAGTTAACGACTCGCTTGCGAGCTCATGCTAGCAAAGATGATATCCAAGGACGTCAACGCGAGAGGGCCTGCACTCAATTGTCTCAACTCCCGGCGCATAGCTTCGAAATTGAACTGCCGATCTCGTTCGCTATGCCCGACCGAGCGCGAGCGGCTGCTGGGCGATACAAGTTGACGTTGTTGAGCGCGGGGACAGGCGGGGCTTCCCTGCTCTCTTTCTCCCGGCTCTCTCCTTCCCTACAACCTCTCGAACCTGCACCATCTGGCACCCTCCGTTGATGGAGCCCTCCTACCGCGGCCTGGTCCATCCCTCGGTTGACCAGCAATCTCCGGAGCAAGTGCTTGCCCACTCCAATATTTACACCGCGTTCCCAACATCACAGCATTCTCATTCGCTACAAGAATGCTATGCTACATCCCACGAGCCAGTCAGTTGGATCCCAGGCGCTCAACCTGTTGCAGGAGCCGCCTCGTCCGAAGCTCCGAGTCGTTGGGAACAGCGCAAAGCCGCCAGCGGCAATGGCAAATTGACGAGGGCGCCCTATGCTTGCGCTCGGTGTAGGGAATTGAAGGTGAGTAGATCCTACTGGTAGCGAGCTCAGCGAGCTTATCCAATCGTCGATTCTTCCTCAGATCAAGTGCGAGCTCGGCTCATTTTCGGGCGAGCAGGCAGCTTGTCGACGCTGTCGAGCAGCTCAAGCCGAGTGCACATTCGAGTGCACGAATTCTCAACCAGAGCACCGCGATACATTCAAGGACGAGATCCTCGCGTAAGCCTTTTCACGCGACTGTTCGGTTGGGCTCGGCGGCTGACAGGACCTTTTCGCCCCTCGCAGACGAATGACCGCCCTCGAAGCTCGGATGCACAGGCTCGAAACTCGCATCTCGCAACTTCCCACTATCTCACCGACATCCAGTACCTCTGCCTTGCCCGTCGTCGAGTCGGCGTCCGGCTCACTCGAAGCGCGACTCGCATACTTTGAAGCTCAAGTGGAGGGCTTCGCAGCAGCTCCTCCTCACCCACACTCGGAGCCCCCTACTCCGACTTCACCCTTCTACCCACTGCAACCCGCCCCACCCACTCAACACCCTCCCATCACTTCCAATCCCTACCCCTCGGTGTTGCAGCCTCAAGCTCCTCCCACCTCGGCTCCTCTCCCTTCACCACTCGTCATCCAATACCCTCAGCATCAGTCCTGGGAACAGTCTCAACCTCATCACCACCATCTCTCCACCAGCCCGGTGGCCCCTCCTCCCGTACCCCTTCCACCAACCGCCCATCCCTCGGCTTCGGCGATGCCGATCGACCCCGTTCAAACGCAAGACCCCTCGCTCCCTGCCTCATATCGACCTCTCACAGAGATTCAGAGGAGATTGGGACAGCCGTTCCGCTATCCGACGTTGTATGTGGAAGGGGTGCAGAGGCAGCAAGCGAGAGGAGGGTCGGGCGAGGAGGGATGGGGGAGCTGAGTGTGTTGAGGAAGAGGGAGAGAGGTGATGAGTAGCTGTACTGCCAGTGCAATTATCAAGGAACTTTTGTGGGCGCTGACATGCTCGACGAGAGCTATCTGGCGAAGTGAGACGGAACAAGCTGCCTTCGCGTTCGACCGACTGAGCCGAAAATTGCGCGACCGACTTGTGAAGAACCACCAGCAATGTAGGTAGACGCGCGAAGATAGTGGACTACACTCGAATGCGCCTCCAGCGTCTCATCTGGTCGAGAGTCGAGAAGGCTGCACCTCAAAGGGCAAAAGAAGCGAGAGGCGCCGGCTCGGCGAAGGCCAAGCTGCACTTTAAGAGTGTGAGATCGAGCTCTGAAGCTCGTCACCGAATTGATAAAAGCTCTTTGACCCGTCTGAGTAACTGCCGAGCTCTACACTCCTCTGCAGCTCTCCCCGAACGTCGAAGAACGTCGAGAGGAAAAGCTGCCTCGGCGAAAGGATTTCTTGGAGTGGACAGATGATGTTGGGCGGTCAGGAAAAGCTGTAGCAAAGTACAAAGAAGCGATTCGCCCGCTTGCTACCCCC
>BCKL01000027.1:347649-387512 GCA_001600635.1 Leucosporidium creatinivorum | reverse complement strand
GAGGGAGGGGATAGCATCGCCGAGGTTGCGGCGCTGAGGGAGTGGTGTTGCAGTCCTTGTGGTAGCTCAGCGCTCATGCAACAGGTATCTCTATCCCGCCTCCCATAAGACCTACAAGGGTGAGCGAAAGCCGTGAAGGGAGCGGCAAGAGAAGCGGCTTCGGCGATGGGTGAAGGTGAGCTCGCTGAGGCTGTAGCAGGTCTGACGGAGCAGGGGAGCTCTTCTGAGCCACTCACAGTCCACCACAACTATACCAGACGCTCTCCCGATTCTGCTACTCCACTTCATCTGGCTTCGGCCCTCCTCGCGTCTTTCTCTCTCCTCCCGCTCACTCGTTAGTTCTGCTCTCGACTCGATGGAGGACTCTGAGCTGCTTGAACGAGATACGATGGACTCAGAAGAGTGAGTACAGTCATGCCCGACCTCGCTGTACCTCTCGCTGATGCTGTTTTTGCTCCTTCAGCGCGTCGTCGCCCCTCGAACCCTCTTCGCCTCAGCCCGTCGACGAGCCCTTCCCGCTCCTCCAACTACCCGACGAGATCATCTTCATCATTGGACAACACCTCATGCTCAGGAAAGGCGCCGACCAAGAAGAGATTCGCGCTCTCCTCTGTACCGCCAAGCGCCTCGCTTCGATCCTTCGCCCCCTCGCCTGGGCAAGCCACTGCTTCGCGCCCGAGACTGGAGGTCCCAAAGAGTCGACCAGACAGCTGCTGCGCGATGTACAGCTGCAGAGCTACGTACGACACGTCGAGTGGAAGCTGCCGTCAATGCTTCCAGCTTCGACCCTCCCTCGCCTGACCAACCTCAAGAGTGTACGAGTAGTGCCCGAGGAAACCCCTTCGTCGCACTACCACCGTCGTAGCAGGTCGCCACCGCCCCTCATTCCGTTCGGCGTCACCGAGACGCTTCATCTCATTCCTCATCTCCGAGCCCTCTCCCTTGCCCGCGCTTCGGGGTTCGAAGACGACGGCTTCTCCCTCGGCCAGCAGCTACCCTCCTTGACGGGTCTGGAGCTCCGCGACTGGACTCAGCCCATCTCAGGCGACCCACCCCTTCGACTCCTCATCACCAACTCGCTCGGGCCGTACGCTTCGGTGCTCAGCACTGTGCAAGCGCTCATCGTTCACAAGCTCGAGTCTACCGACGTGGAGACGCTCAGAACCGCGATGCTCGAGAGTGTGGGCAGACCTCAGGAGAGGATCGGTGACGCTCGCTGACTCTAGACTGTTCGGCCTCGCAGGACACCGCTTGCGCTCTTCGCCATCTTACCCTCCCGCTCCTCTCCATCGATACTCCGTCTTTTGTGGAAGCTCTACGCGCGTTTGCTCCTTCCAGCACCCTACGCTCGCTCACGATGAGTATCGGCGCGTCGGCTCCACCTCTCCAAGTCCGAGCTGCTCGCTCTAAATGGCGTCGAAATGCCTTCTGTGGAGAGGCTGAGACTGTCCGGATGGCGTTTTTCAAAGGATCTCGTGAGTCAAGTCATCACACGCCATCCGTAGAGAAGCTGATCGCCTTTTCTCTGCAGTTCAAGGAGGCGGAGGATCCCTTCCTCGTGGTTACCGGCTTCCTCAAGTCGTTCCCGAACCTGTGCACGCTGTTCATCGAAGGAGATTGGTCTACCAGTGTGCAGGCGACGAACTTCCTCACTGGGGCTCACTCTGTAGCGCAAGGCTATTGCACGATGCTCGATTTGCTGGATCAGATCGCCGAGGAGACCAAGATCAAGTGGCTGTACCTCATCTACTCGAAAGGGCAGGAAAAGACTACGACGGCCGTCACCTTCAACTCCCACCGGGAGCCGTACATCTGGAACTGATGGGCGCCGGGTGAGTGCCTTCTCGGTCGACCAAGCCTTCGCAGCTCGCTGACGCCTGGGCTCACCTGTTGCAGAGCTCAACGGAGGGGACTACGGTTTTCTTGCGAAATGGTACTAGACGCTTCGCCGAGGTACACGTGCTGCAAGACGACCTGCTCTGCTTTTCGGCCGACTCGGAGCAGGCGCGCTGAGAGGAGAATCGAATCGTCAATGCTGCTCGCCGCGCTACGTGGGAAGGAGTCAGCGGAAGTCATATCGTATGCGTTGGTGTGAACCCGCGCAGGTCACCTGATGCAAGTGAGGAAGGCCTCAGCGAGGCAACCTCGGCGCGGGGCTGACGGGACTCGCTGCCACTACATAGGGATCACCTTCCTCACGCTATATTGGGCCTTGACCAGACGTTGATGGGAGTCGTTCAGAGCTACCCTGGCTTGGTGGTGTGCCGCCTTATCCTGGGGATCACCGGTGAGCTGCCTCGGCGCTTCTCTTCAAGGGAGCCGAGCTGACCTTCCCGATTATTAGAGGCTGTTCCCGTCCCCGGTGGTGTTCTCCGTCTGTCTTTATGGTATCCCCGTGACCTCCTACAGCGTTACGTGAGTCTTTTACAGCTCTCTAGGTCGAGCAGCGTCGCTTCGGCGCTCGTCTCGACTCCTTCTCGGCTCGCAGGCGCTGATCCGCTTCGCTTTGCAGGTCGCCTTTTCCTTCTCGGCTGCTACGAGGACCTACTACGAGTCCTTTGCTTAGCACTAAGAAGCCCCAATCGAACTCGTCACTCGTTCAAATGAAGCAGCAGCGAGTTTCGGAGCGAGCTCGGCGATGAGAAGGCTGGCCTCGAGAGGTGCACAAGGCATGTAGCGAGCTACAGGCAGCTCGATGAAATCTGTTGCTGCTCTCGACTCTGCTCGCCTGGCTGATCTATGCCTTTACAGCCGAACCTAGCAACACTCAGACCGCCCGCGTGTTTCTCTCTCCCGCTCACTCGTCTCTCGCTTTCTCGACTCGTCGCTGCTGCTGGAAGAAGTCGAACTGTACCACGAGATACTATGACGACTCAAAGGTGTGCCTCTGCTCCCTGCTGTCCCCTTGTAGCGCTCTCGACGCGCTTGCTGATCTGGCCCTCATTCAACAGCACCTCGAACGCTCAACCGACATCGCTCGCCGACCTACCGCTACTGGTGCTCTACAGGACAGGAGAGCTCGCCATGCTGCCCAACGAGGTGGATCAGAAAGACCTGCGCGCGCTCCGCTGCACCTCGAAGCGAGTCGCTGAGGTGCTTCGTCCTCTCGCCTGGGCCAACCACACCTTCGGACGCTACAACATCGAGCCGAAGGATGCTACGAAAGCTTTACAGCAGGATGCGGAAGCTCGGAAGCTCGTTCGATACGTCGAGTGGCATCTCCGAGAGCCAAAGCAGCGCTTCCCCTTCGCCCTACTYCCCCAGCTCGACAACCTCGAAGTCTTGTGCATTCTCGCCTCGGTCGGAAGTTGACCAGACCCCTAGGCGTCGACGTCACCGATGTCCTGGCACAGCTCCACGTCCAGACGCTCTTCATTCAGAGCGGAGACGGCATCCAGGATCCGACCTTCTCGTTCTCGGTCATGGTGTCGAGTCTTCGCTCGCTCGACGTGCACTCCTGCAGCGCTTCCTTCCCGCTCCGACACTGCTGGAATACTCGCACGCTCAGCCTGGGCGAGGCTATCCCCGAGATCCCCTTCTCACGAAGCTAACGCTGCGAGCACCCGGCCACGTCTACACGGAGATCACCCGCGGGCTGCGGAGCCTACCTCCTCTCGTACGTGCTTCCAGCGCATTCTATGGCTGCCACAACTTACGCTTCGCACGCCTCGCAGACGTCGTTTGTTTTGCGGGAGCTTCACATCAACATGCACACCTTCGACAATAGCTCGATTGACCTCCTTGCCGCCTTCCAAGTCTTCGGCGTTCCCGAGAAGCTATACCTGCCCGTGCTGCCTCCGTCGTCGCTGGCTCAAGCTCAGCTCTCGTTCGACTCGGTCAAGGAGCTGCACCTTTCAGGTTGCTGGGCTTCAGTAAGTCAAGGGTCACACTTTTTTGCGCGCCCCGCTAATGGTCATTGTGCTCTCCCCTAGACGTCGGCCAACGCGAGCGACCGGCCCCTTCACACCCTGCTCGGGGTCTTCCCTCGATGCTTCCCTAACCTTCGCCTGCTCCATCTCGAGGACACTTGGCGCTTTACCATCGTTTCCACCGATCTACTTGATCCGACCTACCGCCAGCATCCTCTCCTGGATCTTCAAGCCTTCCTCAACCACGTCGAAGCCGAGACTGGCATCGAGAGGCTCGTCTTGACGCAGCCTGGGAACAAATCCGTCCAGAGAGGCGCACTCGAGGCGGATGAGCAGACGGTTCTCACTTTCAACCGGGTGATCGGGGTCGCTAAGCGTGAGAAGGTCAAGAGCTGGCCGTCGTTCGCTGATCCTCCCGAGAAGTGAGTCGCAGGGCTTGGAGGCTGTGTCCGAATTTGCTGACGGGTGATACTATTCAGCTGTGGTTACGGAACCTGCTGCATAGCTTGATGCGCTGAAGGCTTGTTAGGCCGCTGAGCGAGCGCCGAGGGTGGGGTCTTTCGCTGTCGAGTTCTCGAGCTGGAATAAGTTGTCTCTTCTCGAGCTGGCGCTGGAGCGAGAGGTACGATACGAAACGTCCTGCTAATATCAAGCTCCCTGCCTCATCCGCTATTAGAGAGAGGGCGAGCCAAACTCAGCTTGCCCCGACTCACGCCTCTCTCCCTCCTCCCTCTCTCCTCGTTCGCCTCCCGACCTCAGCATGACGTCGAACCCCCTCCTCGTTAATCCTACCGAGAAAGGCAAGCACTTTGACTCTGCAGCCATGCTCTCTGCCTTCGAAGCGGGCGCAAAAGAGGATCAAGAGGAAGCAGAGGGTGAGCTCGTCTCGCTCTGGCGCTGCTCGAGCTGACTCTCCGTCTCTCCTGCAGCCATTCTCGCCGACTTCGACGCTCTCAGCAAAGAGTTCCAGCTTTGGACGCATGCGAGGATCACCAAGACGACTGAGAATGAGCGCGGCGAGTTGACGAGGGAGAGCGAGCAGCTGAACGAGATTGAGCAGGCGCAGGGTGAGTTTGCTGTTGATGGAGTGGGGCGCTGAAGAGACAGAGTAGAGACCTGAAGCTGACCACCGCCTTGCTCTCTCTCGACGAGCAGAGCTCGGCAGGACCAAGCTGGCGAGGTGAGCTCGAGTCCACCTGCTCGGCGCATAGGGCTCTCCCTTCGCGGCATTCTTCTCCTTGCTCGGTCACACTCCAACGAGCTACAGCAGCTACTAATCTACCTTTGCACGCCGCCACAGCTTCATGGACACCTTCAAGGGAGCGTTCAAGGCCCTCCTCGGCTGAGACGCCGCTGCTTCTACCGGTGTTCTCACTGCAACGGACATCTCTCACCATCTCTCCACCACGGAAGCGGTTTCTAGAGCCTTCAAGTGTGCAGCTCTGCCAGTCTGAAAGAGCAAGACGCCCTCACTTCTCTCCCTTGGCCTCGCCGACCTCAACGCTGAGCTAGTCTATCGGAGGTCAAGGGTGTCTGCGCCAGCGCAGTAGGGTCGCGGACGCGAGGGTAGAGATGGGGCGCCTACCTCTCTATCTCCGGAAATCTCCCGCTCTGTGGAAGCCGACGGGTTGCAGCTGCTCGAGCTGCTCGAGCTGCTCGGCGATCCGACTTCTTCCGCATGCTCGCTTTCTCGCTTCCTTAGCCTGCCCACGGCCCTGACGTATAGCTCTCTACGCCAAGTACAGGGTCTTTGTATATGGCACACTCACACATCCGGATCCACCCCCTGCTAGCGTTCAAACAAGTTAGCAAGGCTTTTTCCGGTTTCTTCGGCGATGGTCCTCGAGAGCAACGAAAACGTACCAGAGCTCGCCAAGGCTGACCGTTCCACGGGTGCGCAATCTCCTGCTTCGCCAACGCGCTGCTCAACTCCTCCTGGTCCCATCCGGACGCCTCGCTCCCCCAATCCACCCCTCCAAGCGCCATAAGCTCGCGCCAGAGCTCTTCAAAATCACTCAAGCCAGGCGACTCATAACTATAAGCGTGAGGAGCATGTCTAGATCCCTTGGGCCCTGCAACTAGACTCCAAAAGACTAGCGTCGCTCCTCGAGGCGTGCGGAAGTAGGCGCCAAGCCGAGCGAGAAGCGAGTCGATGGAAGGGATGCCAATGCAGGCGAGGCCTTCTCGTGTGCGAGGAGAGACGGAGATTTTTTCTGCCCGTAGGCGAGGGTCGGAGGCGCTCCAGGGCTCGAATTGATCGCCTAGGAACGAGTGGAGAAGTCGGTTACTCTCGCTCTGAGTCTCGGCGAGCGCTGGGGAAGAGAGGGAAGCACGTACAGTTTCGGTAGTGATGCAAGACATATCGTCTTTCATTGGGATTAAGCTGCATCTCTTCGATGGCCACACTGAGCAAAGCTGTGCGGTGACGGGACTTGTCAGCTGAGGCTCGAGGCTCGGACTTGGTGGGCGGCGCTCGTTGCGCTTCACGTCGGCAGCCAGAGACCCAGCTCACCAGTCTGCATAAGTACCTGCATGTCCCACTCCTTCCTCCTCTTTGTTCTTCTCTGATTCTCGCCCTCTTGTTGCTCCGGCGTCCGTCTTTGTACGCTTGCCCTCGCTCGGGGCGGGTACCAAACAGCTTGAGGCGCTCGAGCCGGAGTTGGTGCTTCCTCTACCCATTCGAAGGCGGGTAAAGCTCCCTTTGATTCGACTCTGAAGCGGTCTTGGTCGGAGGCCAGGTGCATTGATGAGGCAGGAGGAAGAGGAGCAAACGGAGCGACGTTGCGCTCAAGCCTTGTCCTCGGCCCCGCTTTCTTCTCGTTTTCGTCTCGTCTGCTCTCTCTCTTCCGCCTCGTATTCCTCCCCTTGGATAACTAGCTCGACATGCGCTTCAACTGGTCCGACCAGGACTGCCAGGACTCGGAGTAAGACCCTCCTTCCCTCGGCTTGGCGCTCGGCTCGGTGCTGACTTGCTCTCAATAGCGACGAGCCGGACTCCGCTCACCAGCACGGCAACGTATTCTTCCCGAGTAGGCGTTCACATGGCTCTCGCTCTAAGTAAGCCTGAGGCTTGTGGACAGCAGAGCTGAGCTGACCCTTTCAATCTGCCACCCCTTCGCCCGAGATGAGCGCCGAGTCGAGCGTCATCTGGGCAAGCCGTTGAGCCACATCGTTCGGCATGCACATGTCCTCTCTTCTCCTCGTCTACTCAGCGCATATGCGGTCCCTGGCCGTACAATGCTACAGTCACACGCTCAAATGGTGCCCCTCGCGCGCGACCGTCGTGGCCGAACCCCCGGTGAGCTTCTACTGCAACAGATAGACCACAGCGAGCCTAGCTGACAAGCAGTTCTAGTCACCGTGATCACGATCAACAGTAAAGCCTCCAAGAAGGCCATCAACAACGCTTTAAAAGGCGACACTTCCTTCGTAAAGCAAATGCCCGGTCTTTTCCAGATTGGAGCGGCTATACGGCTGCAAGCGCATGAGATGGGTCTCGATCTAAGGACAGGGAACATCACCATCATCCTCAAGTGCGTGAAAAAGCTGGCCTCATTTTCCTATCGCGCTCATCGATTCTCGGCGCTTGCAAGTTGCAGGGACCTCGTTCATGCCAGCTCTTTCGACCGCTACGACCACGTCCAAGCAAGGATCCTCCAGGGCGACCGATTACTACGAGTTGCAGGTCGCCTGAATCACCTCATTCACACCACACTCTTCCACCATTTCTACGTCCCTCCTCAGCCGGGCAAATGGGCGCAAGAGATGCGCTGGGTCGACTCCCTGCCTCTCTGGAAGCTCTCGGAGGACGAGCGCAAGGAGATCGACTCTGCCGTCACCATCTTCAATTTCGGGAACGTGAAGGTGACGAGGAGCATGACGACGGAGCAGAGGGAGAAGGAGGTGGAGCGACCAAAGGAGGATGGCAGCGCTCATGCTCAGAGCATCACGGACCTTCTGAAGGCCGAACGAGGCTATTGGGATACACCAGCAGGTCAGCAGCATACCGCGAGACGCCTGGCGCTTGCTGAGCAGACCATCGAGGCCGAGCGAGTGGAGCGGGAGCATAAGTCGGCCGAGGACCTCGCAAAGGATGAGGAGAAACGCAAGGCCAAGGCGGCTGCTGAACGGGAGCGGAGAAGAGCAAGAGACGCAGATGCTTTGGTCAAGGCCGCGGAAGAGAAGGAGAGAGTGGCCCAGAACAAGATCATCAGGAAGGCGAGGCAGAGGGCGGCTCGGGAGGAGAGGGATCGACTCAAAACAGAGGGCGAGGCGGTAGTGTGACTGTGTAGAGCGGTGGAGCTGTAAGACTATTGAGTGTGCTAGGATCCGACCCGAAACCTTGGCTGTAGCAGGACACTTCATGCTCGCGAACAGAGAGACCACGATTCGGGCTCGCTCGGCCGACGCTTTGTTGCTTTCCTCCGGCCTTCTTCATCTCCCCGACCGCATGGAACTAGCCCAGCGGCTCCATCGCATCCCTCTCCCATTCCTACACGACCCTCCCCTCTCCTATCCTCATCCTCGCTCACCTCCCCACCCTCCCACCTCTCGCCACCCCTCCCGCTCCCCTCCCCTTCACCGCCGCCGCCGACGCCTTCTGTCCCTCCGCCAGCCTCTCCACCTCTCGCCCTAACATATCCTTCCTCCCCTGCAGTTGCTTGAGCTTCCGTTCGAGGGCCGGGAGGTCGGGAGGCGGGGCGACGAGGTGGGAGGCGAGGGGAGTTGAGGTGGGCTGAGAAAGGAGGGAGGAAGGGAGGAGAGAGAGGGGGAGAGATGTGGATGAGGTGGAGAAGAGGTGAATGCGGACAGCGCAGGATGATCGCAGCGGGAAGGGGAAGAGGTCGAGCCGGCGGTCGGTTAGGAGAAACGAGCAACGCCCGCCTTGAAAACTTGAGCATCGGAGGAGGCAAGTAGGAACATGGTGATAGTAGTACAACAGAACAAGCATACTGCCGAGTCGTCGAATGTCCTCCCTGCTGTCGGCTTAACGCACCGAGGCGAACCCGTTCGGCTTCTCCTCCCGAGCGCCTTCGACCATCTTGTCGACGCCGGTTTCTGCTCCGACTGTGGGTTCGTTGAGGGTGGAACGGGTAGAGCGAGTGTGAGAGTCAGCGCTGGGACGGTGAAAATCAAGCGGGGCGGGAGGAAAGAAGCCGAGACGAACCTGTCAAACGATCCCCCGGCTCCTTCTTCAGCTGCCGTGTCTCGCCCATGAAGCCGATGTAGTAGATCCTCGAATGTGATTGCGAGCGAGCGTTGGCCTGCAGAGCGAAGTCGGCGAGATCAGCCCAAGCTCGGCGCCGACGAGGAGCACAAACCGAACTCACGAAGAACAGATCCACCTCACTGACATTCCCAAACTTGGCCATCCGCACCGGATACTCAACAGCGCCCTTCTGACCTCCCTCACTCTCCAGCAGCTCCCACTCCTGCTCGGCTTTGACGTCCTCGGCTTCGGAGAAGTCGATCCCATTCACTCGGTTCACCCAGCATTTGGCTAATCGAGGTGCAGTGGAAGATCGTCCGCCGCCCGTACCGATGAGAATGGATTTGATCCGTACGAGCTCGGAGAATTGAATCTGTAGTCTCATCGCTTCGTCAGCTCAGCTCGCGAGCTTGCGAAGCGGTTCGGCGAACTCACATGCACGAGAACCTCATCATCCCCCTCCTGCGAATCGATAGCTCCACCTCTCCATACACCACCTTCCGTCCCCCCTTGCTCCTCATCCAACTCCTGCACCTCATTATTGCTCAGCACTACGTCCTTGGTGTCCAGTGGCCTAAGGACGCGAGGGAGGGAATCGGGGAGAGCGATGTTCAAGGCGTGACAGCCTGTTTGGAGGATGAAGGGGTACAGAGAGATGGTTGAGCCTGTTGAGGCGGTGGAGAGGGCTTCGGTGGGGGCGGAGAGGGTCAGGTCGAGGGAGGTGAGGTCGTCCTGTAGGGGAGCACGGGAGTGAGCTGAGTAGAGTGAGCTGCACTGCTACAGATCTCACCTGGCAATTCATTCTGTGCTAGCGAGCTGCAGAGCCGAGACGAGTAGATGACGAAGCGAGCGGGAGGAGAGAGAGAGAGAGAGGGCCTCGCTTGAGCTCTTACAGCCCACTTCGACTGGTGAATGAGCAGCGACAAACACCTACAGCTCACAGAACCACTTCTCTCGCTTCCTCAATCCCCTGCAGCCTCCTTCCCTCCCTCTAAAGCTCCCACACCGCCCGAGCACGCGCACCGCCGCTCCCTCTCGCTTCTCGCCCTCTTCGTCGGGCTTCTCTTGCTCTTCCGAAACAGCTCCTACACTTTCCAAAGCACTCGCCCAACCACCACCGACGCCCTCAGACCATCTACTTGGCCCGCTGCTGCTATGACCAGCTTCCCCAGACCGAACGGCAAGGTCAACGTCGGCTACTTCACCAACTGTAGGCTCTGCTCGAGGTCACAGTCAAGCATCGCTAACGATCACGGCTTGCAGGGGGCATCTACGCTCGAGGATACAAGCCCTTCGAGGATCAAGTTCCCGTTCGTCGGCGTCCCTCCTCCTCGAAAGCTACATCACGACTGACCATCCTCGTCTCTCTACAGGCCGAGTCTCTAACCCACATCCTCTACTCTTTCGCGAATATCAAGCCCGAGAGCGGCGAGGTGCATTTGACGGACGCTTGGGCTGATGAGCAGGTGAGCTCGGCGACATCTCTTCGCGCCCCGAGTCTGAGGCTGATGCTCGGAGAGGTGCAGATCCACTACCCTGGAGACTCGTGGAATGACGAGAACGCCAACGAGAACCTGTACGGTAATCTGAAAGCCTTGTACTTGATGAAGAAGAAGCACCGACATCTCAAGAGTGAGTGGGCTCTGCCAGCTCCGAGGCGGCTTCGCAGTCGCTGACTGGCTCGCTCTCCCGTTCGCACTCGCACAGTCATGCTCTCCATCGGCGGATGGACCTACTCGGCCAACTTTGCTGGTCCAGCCTCGACTCAGCAGGGAAGGGACACCTTCGTCTCGTCGTCGATCAAGCTGCTCGAGGATTATGGCTTTGATGGGCTCGATGTCGACTGGTGAGCTCCTTATATACCTCTCAGGTGTCTCTTCTCCAGCTGACAAGCTCTCGCAATTACAGGGAGTACCCCAAGAACGACGCCGAAGCGGTCAACTACGTCGAGCTGCTCCGAGATCTTCGACAAGGCTTGGACCGACATGCAGAGAAGAAGGGGAGGTCTGTGGAGCAGGGATTTGAGCTTACCATTGCGGCGGTGAGTCTGGACTACCCTCGTCGAATGGGGAACGTGAGAGCTGACTCTCGGCACCGAACAGCCGTGCGGATCGAGCAATTACGAGAAGCTCAGGATTAGCGAGATGGATCAGTGAGCTGGCCCTCTCGTCTTTTCCACTTCTCCTTCCTAACTGACTAACTGACGCGCCTCGCTTCTAGGTACCTCTCGTTCTGGAATCTGATGGCGTTCGTCGATGGTCGTCCTCCTCTCGCCTTCTTGTCACACACTGACCTCCATCCTCTCTCCCTCACCTCCACAGCTACGACTACGCCGGCTCGTGGGACTCGACCGCTGGGCATCAAGCCGCCCTCTTCGACAACGGCACTCCCACCGCTCTCTCCACCGACCGAGCAATTCGACACTTTACGGCGGAGGGCGTTGCCATCGGAAAGCTGGTGATGGGGATCCCGCTGTACGGAAGGAGCTTCTTAAACACTGATGGACCGGGATCGAGCTATCAGGGCGTTGGAGAGGGCAGCTGGGAGGCTGGTGAGTCGGAACTTGCGAACGCCGAGCATGAGATTCGAAAGCTGACGACTCGTTCGCGTTCCAACAGGTACCTACGACTACCGCGCACTCCCTCTCCCCGGTGCCACCGAGTCGTTCGACCCCCAACTCGTCGTCTCCTCCTCCTACGATCCCACCAAACGCGAGTTCATCACCTACGACACTCCCGCCTGCACTGCTGCTAAAGCCGAGTTCATCCGAGTGAATGGGATGGGCGGAGCCATGTTCTGGGAGTTGAGCGGGGATAGGAAGAAGGGCGAGCAGGGGGCTATTGTGGAGAGTGTGGCGAGGGGGATGGGAGGGTTGGATTCGAGGCAGAATTGCTTGGAGTATGGCGCGAGTAAGTGGGCCAATTTGAGGAAGGGGGAGCTGTATCGGTGGAGATGAGACGGGAGAACGTTGAAACGGACACTGGGATCATGCTGCGCCGCGCTGACAGCGAGCTACCTGAGTCGCCGAAGAGGGACGTGCTTCGGCCGAGCCGTTAAGAGCAGACGAGAGCTGTACAGAGGTCTTGCTCCTGCTATACAGCTTCAAACATAGTTCATCTTCCATACTAGCCCTTCCACCAAGCTACAGCTCGTCTCACTTCGACTCGGCTTCCTCCGTCTCGCCTCGATCGGAGCTCGCCCGCCTCGAAGCTCTCCCTCCTGCGTCTCTCCTCGTTTCTCAGCTCGCTTCGCCATGGACGGCGGACCACCACCAACAGCAACAGGGATGCAGCATTCACCTTCTGGCTCCTCTGTAGCTCCAGCAAAGCGCAAGAAGGGAGCAGGAGGGAGCAGCAAAGGCAAGGGATCGAAAGCGAGCAAGGAGGACGAGTCGAGTGAGGAGGATGAGGATGGCGAGGGAGGGGAGGGGAGGAAGGCCAAGAGGAATAGGATGGCATTGAGCTGTAAGGAGTGCAAGGTGAGCCCTGCTTCCAGTGATGTAGGACTGCAGAAGGCTGACCCCACCTCCCGGCTTGTTTGGTCGCCTTCGCTGCGAGCAGAGGAGGAAGATTAAGGTCAGTTCAGAGCTAGACGGACAACTGGGAAGCTGTACCATATCTGATCTTCCTCTCACTGCAGTGCGACCGCGCCATGCCGTCCTGTGGACCCTGCAGCAGCACGTCTCCTTCTTCACGCTCCTTTGCCTCCTGGGAAGCCGGCTAACGATCATCCGTCCGCTACAGAACGAGGCGCCTCTTCGACCTGCACCTGGGACATTTTCTCCGGCACAGGCAACGGCGACGGATTCCTTCCCCCTTCCATTGCCCGAACCGCCGACCTCGATGCCGTCGTAGCTCGCCTCGCTCACGTCGAGGCTTACCTCAAGACTCTACCGCCGAACCTCGCCAGCTTTCGGCCTTTGGCTTATGGAGGGCAGGAAACGAGCTATGGGGATCCGAATAGGAAATTCATTGCTGGAGGAGGGGGAGCAGGGGTCGGGAGGGAGCAGGGGAAGGAGGAGACGTTCTCGGATACCGAGGATGCGGCGGTCAATCTCGAGAATGGAGTATTCGGAGGGCGACTGGGCGGAGGAGGAGGAGGTGGGGAGAAGAAGGCGCCGGGAGCTCGACCAGGGCTGACGGTCGGAGGGACGGGAGGAGGAATGGCCGGCGCCAGCAGCGCTCGCTCGCAGACTCGGTTCGGAGCGCCCGCCCTGGAGCTCACCAAGGCTCTCACCTCCATCATCGCCGCCGAACGACCGCACGACACCTTCTCCAAGGCGCACCTCAATGTCGAGTTCGATGCCACCCCCGCCGAGGTCGAGCAGGCGAGGAGGGAGGAGTTAAGAAAGATCTACAGGGCGCTGCCGAATCGGCAGAGTGTCGTGCATCTCGTCAACCTTTACTTTGGGAGGGTCTCTTGGCTGTTCCATCACCTTCATGCACCAACGTGAGTCGTTTCGGTCGAGCTTCCCCAGCGCCGAGCTGACCTGATCGCCTTTCGCGCAGATTCCTCATCGAACTCGACGCCTTTCACGACCTATGCGATGCTGGAAGGAGTGACGAGGTTGACCCTCTCTTCATCGGTCTGCTACTCATGGTGTGCTTTGCTCTCGACTCTTGCTCGGACGGCTCGCTGAACTCATCTCGCCCTCTCGCAGGTCATCTGCGTCGCTCTCGACAGTACCCACACTTCTCGCTCGCCCCTCTCGCTCGATCCGACCCAAGCAGGCGCACCGAGCCCTCTCAACGTCTTCACCGAGGAGCAGCTTCGAGCATTGCCCGAACGATGGTTCGCAGCGGCGCAGAGGGCACTGACTCTCGCCGAGTGGGAGACAGTACCCCGGATACGAACGATCCAGGTGAGCATATTTACATTGCTCTTCCGTCGCTCCCTTCCTGACCGCCTCTCGTCACTTGTAGACCATCGTCCTCTTCACTCAGTACCTCCAACTCTGCTCCTCCAACCGCGGCCAACCGGCGCAGCTCGTTACTTGGCTAGCTGGCGCCATCCGACTCGCTCAAGTACTCGGTCTCCATCTCCTCGGCTCCAACCCCGAAACGATGCCCCCGCAAGACGACCCCGCCTTTCCGCCCGGCAAGAACTCGCTCAAGAGGGAGTCGGCCAAGAGGCTGTGGGGAGTGCTCGTGTACCAGGACTGGCTCGGCGCGTCGAGCAAAAACCGAAGCTACCTCATCTCGCCGTTTCACTGTATGCTCGCTTCCTCCTTCCCGCTCGATGAACGCCGAGCTGACCTCGCCTCGTTTCTCCAGTCGATACGGATGACCCACTCAACCTCAACGACAGCGACCTCAGCTCAATCGACTGGCGCGTCAACCCTTCCCCTCACTCCGTCCTCACCGACTCCTCCTCCGACCGCGTGCGCATCGCCATGTCTCGTCAAGTCCGAAAGGTCTTCGACGCCGTCGTGTTGACGAGGGACGTCACCTATGAGACCGTGCTCGAGCTGGATCGAGGATATCGGAGCATGTGAGTCAATCGCAGACATCGTGGGGGAGAGGCAGCGCTGACACCGGTTGCCTTCGTAGCCTCGACTCGCTGCCGGATCGCTGGACCCTCGAAAGTAGCGCCGAGGAGATTGAGCAGCCGATGCTTCGCTTCCAACGTCATTTCGCCCTCGAGGGACTGCACAACAGGATCTTCCGCCTTCATCGTCCGTTTTCGACTCGCGTAGGTTTCTCTTTCCTCTCTCCGCCTATCCTCTTCGGGAGAACTAGCGCTCACCACCTTTGCTCTGCTCCTTCAACAGGGCTACTCTCAAGCCAAGTACCGCTTCTCCACCGTGAGTGCACTTCTGCTTCCTTCGCCCCACTCGGCGCCTTGCTGACTCGCTCGGCTCTCGCAGGACGCGTGCATCAAGAGCGCGAGGGTCGTGGTGGTCTCGACTCACAACATCGCGGACGCTACTCGTGATATCTGGTACACCTACTCTCATGTATGTTGCTGTTGCTCGCCCTTCAGAGCAGTTCGCTGACCATAGCCTTGCTCGCAGGTCATGGGTGCGCTCGAGTCTTGCTTCGCTGAGCTCCACAAGACCCTGAGCTGACACCTTCCACCCACAGGTGCCGCCCTCGTCCTCTTCAATGACCTCTTTCAGTCCATCGACCACGACGCCTCCGCCTCGGAGATCGACTCCAAGAAGGACGTCCTCAACCTCGCCGCCGAGATCTTCTCGCGCAGCTCCGAGATCACCAGCGAATCGCTTCGCGCTGTCGTGGAGCAGGGATCCAAGATCATGACAGGCCTCTTCCGCGCCGAGGAATCTCGCCGAGTCGGTCGAGCAGCGCAGGCTCTCCTCGCCGCTTCGGGAGGCGTACCGATGGACCCAGAGGACGAGGCCGAGGTGGAGACGTTCGCAGATGTCCTGCAGCGCATCTCTCGCTCCCTCAATACCCAAACGGCGCCGCATCGAGGTACCCCTCCGCCGACTCGCAACATTCCCAGCACGTCAACACTTCGCGTTCCTCCCCTCTTCCCTCCTCTACCTCCCACGGCCATCTCCTCCGCCCCTCTCGCTCCAGAACAGATCCCCATCGCCTCCTCCTTCGACTTTAACAATCCCTGGCCATTCCCGAGCACGACGAGCGGTGCCGACGACCTCTCGCTCTCCTTCTTTCAGGATCTCAGCGGGCCGCTGAACGGCGAGGCGCTCGAGTTTTGGAACCCGTTCGGCCAGGTGCAGGCGCCTGCTACGTCGTTCCAGCTGCCGGCGCAGGGAGCGGCGCCTGTGCAGGGTGGGTGGCCGGGTCAGCAGGAAGCGCCGTATCAGGGAGCACAGATTGGAGGAGGAGCGCAGATGTCATCATTGTTAGATCAGCTTGGTGGTGGGTGGTAATGTGAAGCTGTTGTTTGTCGACAGTGTCGCTCAGGACAAAGCGAGACTTCGACCTCGGCGCCGACCTCGTTCAAGTCAAGTTCGGCGAGCAGGGGCAGCTCTGTAGCCGAGCTTGTGAGGGATGTGTGCGGAGACATCACAATGGAGGCTACTTACTGCCTTGGTTGAGCTGGAGCACTGTACGCTGAACCAAGGAGCTGCCAGATTGCAGGCTTCGAATCGCCAGCTCGGCGCCGCCGGAGTTGAACCTCCCAGCTCCTCCGGTTTGAGGTGGGCTGCGGCTGCTGGGACTCGTACTATGAGAGAGAGGATCACGCTCTCGAGTGGATTACAGCAGCCGATCGACTGAGCTACGATATTACAGCGTTGAGAAGGCAAGCAGGCCAGAGATGACCCGCACAGAAGTCAAAGCGCCGAGGGGTACCAACGTCCGTGTGGAGGAGAGAGGGGCTGAACTCGCAGTTCGGCCCTTTTTCTCTCGGGATGTATGCACTCTAATGGTACAGGCAGCAGTTGGCAAAAAAATGAGGACTCGCGGTGCTTTTACGGCGCTACTGAACCCTACCGAACGAGCAAAAAGGTAGTCCCGAGAGCGGATTGAACGCCCGACCTGACGATGGAACCATCTGATCGCCCGCCTGTAGAGGTATAGAGTGGGCAAAAAGAGCGTTTCAGCCTCCTCCGAGCCCTAGGAGCTGCTCGGCGCCGAGGGAGCCAAAAAAGAAATGCAAGCCCCGAGAGCGGATTGAACGCCCGACCTGACGATGTACCATTAGCTGGAGTCGCCCGCTCTACCACTGAGCTATCAGAGCTCTTGATGTTTTTTGAAAGGGGTCGAAAAAGGCCCTACTCATGATCGTAAAATGCCACTTTTCGGCGCCGTCGCGAAAGTCGATTCGTCGCGATGTTCTCACCACCAGCTCGAAAGGTCTCCGAGGGTGCTGGGGCTCCTAGAAGCGATCTACAGGCCTTACAGCAGCTTCAGGCGGTACTCAGCTCCTTCGCAAGCCTCTCACTCGTTTCGACATGGAGGTGTCGGCCGAGCGTGTCGGTCATGGTAGAAGGGACACGCAAGCAGTAGGCTGGCAGACAGCAAGAGCACAGATTCTAACCGTTCAATTGAAGCTGACTGCAGTGACGAGGGTCATCCCATCTGCCAGAGAGTGTGTGCCGAGCCGCTGAGTCCAGTGCCGAGATCTCGCTCACTGGCCTCAGGGTCGGCCATTGACGCCTGATAGCACGGGTAGCTGTAGTGAGATAGACTCGAGTTAGCGCTGACCCTAAGGATCGCTCGAGACTAGCCACGTACATCATGATTTCGCAGAGTTGAAGAGCAACGATCAGATGCCGCTCCCGAGCACGGCGAGCTCATTGACATCCGTCTCGGGCAAGGCTCACTGAAGGCTTTGAGGAGTACAGCGCGGAGGAGCAAGAGGGTGCTCGAGAGGGATCGAGCGAGCGTAGGGCGTGTTGGTAGCGCTGAGCAGCTCCTCTCAGGGAACGTTGCTTGAGTCGTCGGCCTTGCGGTAGCGGTCGGAGCCGACGTCGGCCACGGGGGAATGATACACGTCGGCCCAGAGCAAGCGGATGCGGGTATCGGCGAGCGAGGTGTCGATGACCGAGCTCTGTGGGGGAGGAGATGAGCGAGAGTTAGTCGGATGCGAAAGTCGAGCTCGGCGATGAGGCTACTCGTAGGCGGCAAGGTACCAAGCACAGCGAAGACCTGCTCGTAAAGTAGCTTCTTACCGTCCAAGCCAACTTGTCTTTCCCGAAACCTCGAGTCGCTGAGGGGCGCACGGGAGCATGGCGAGAGCATCTGCGCCGAGCGAGAGGATCGGTATTCGCTGGCGGGCGAGATGGACGGGAGCTGGCGCATCAGTTCTCACTACGATGCTTCTGTACGTTCGTCTCCATCTTCTCGTGACCCAGGTCGCCGCTGGCTCCGGTCTGCCCGCTCTCCGGAGTCAGCCCCAGGGCTTCGCCGAACTCGGACTTGGGCGCTCAGGCGCAGGCGCTYAGGMGTTGGTCTTCCGRGACCTCAAGTCGGCTCTCCGGAGTCCAGYTCTACYCCGKTAGCGCTGCAGTTCCGGGCCCAGYGCCCTCGCTCTCTCCGGTCAACCACTGACCTCGAGCTCTTCGTCTCGCAGACCCTCGGTCGTCCCCTTCCTCTTCCTTCGCATGCCTCGAGCGCCCGCGCTTGGGCTTGTYWTGTACCYTGGTACGKCCGCTCAGGCTCCCGAGCCCGCACCGCAGTCGCTCACTTCCAACCGAGCAGCCATCTCACGCTCGTKTTGAGCGACAAGCCTCGTTGGCTCCAAGAGGCGGTCCAACTCGGTGGGCGACGCCAGTCGACTCTTCCTCTCTCTCCTCATCGTCGTCCGTCGTCGCTACTCCAYTGCAGGCTCTTCCTGTATGCTTTCATCTTAGCTCGGCGCTCAGGCTCCTGCTGACTTCGCTCTCGACGCACAGAMGCCCGCTCAAGTCGTCCGKCCTCCTCGAGCTCTYCTTCCGCCTTWCCTSGTCTCCTCGACGTAGGTCTTCGTTCGCTCAGCAGCTCAGGCTCTGTCAGCTAACGATCCCTYCTCCTACAGACCGCCCCCGCGCTCTCCYTCTCCGAGATCATCAGCAGCCTCAGCCTTCGCTTCGCTCACTCAGGTGAGCTCGCGCTGCTCGCGTGGTTGGTCACAGCTGTATCACAGCGTACTAACCACCTTCGCTTCGCTCACTCAGACTCAGAGCAGCGCCCTCTTCGCTTTTGATCTTCCCTCCCACCTCCCTCTCGCTTCGCTCGACTCTCCTTTCCTCATTTGTGTAGTTCTTTCTCCCCACTCATTCATTCATTTAGTTATCTCTGCGAAGCTACGCCTTCGAAATGCTCAGTAGGGACCAGTTTGGTCTCGTTTTGCGGTACACTTAGGCCGAACGGTGCTCGTTGTGAGAAAGAGGGTCAGCCGGGCTCAGCTCGGTCGACGCTGCAGGTACTCTGAGCTCACCCTAAACAGTAGTTTACTCTCGCAATGGTGTGAGGACTGAGGGGAAGTCCTACAGCTCTGCTCAGCGGCGAGTACAGGGCGAAGACGGCGGCGACCCTCTGGCGATGGGATGTGGGTCAGCTGTGGCTCTCGAGCAAGTCCTGACGAGCAGCAGAGCTACAAGATCAGCTAGAGAAGCGCTTGACTCACCTCCCCGACTGCTCGCTACTCGGATGCCACATACTTGACTTGAAGGAGCGCCCCGGCTGAAGCGGCAGCTAGCCTACAGACAGCGCCTCAGCACCCGTGCTACAGGCGAAGAGATAGCATGAATCCAGCGATGTCTCATGTGGCTAAGTAGCATCCTCGAATGATCGAGGCAGAGAGATGCGAGGTGATGGCAGGAGCGAGACCCTGGGAGCGATCCAATCCCTCGTCACTTCCTGCTCTTCTGTCCCTCGCTCTCCGCGACTTTGCTGTAGCGCGGTAGGGATGATCTCAGATCTTTTCGCAGCCGTCAAGGCTCTGTTCTGCGCTCTGGAGACCGCTCTCGAGGCTCTCGCACTCGTCGAGCTCGGCGTGACCACTGACCGAGCTGCTGCTGCCAGTCAAGCTCGCGCTTCTTGCTCCTCTTGCGGAGGGTCAGCTGTTGCGACGAGTCCAATGTAGCTGCCGGGTCCGAGCTCTAGCTCGGGCGAGGTGGCATGAAGCTGAATAAGGCCAGGTCTCGGAGTTCAGCGTTGGGGCTGGTCGCGCTCGCAAGCTCACAGCAGGAATGTCCGGTTATGCTCCCCGGCGTACCGCGTCGAGCTGTGAAGCAGGTTCGCTAGGGAGGACAGCGGCTCCGTGGGCAAGCAATTGGGCCGGAAGGCTGTTGATCAGCCTTCGCCAAGCTCCTCGCTCGCTCGCTTCAAGTCCCCCGCAAGTAAAGTGGTAAAGTGGGATACACGCAATACCATTCATCAAACTAACGTAGCTCAATATCTACCTCATCCTCCTCCCAACCCTCCTCCTCCTCTCCCTCCTCGGGGCGAGCGAACTTGGAGTTCCTCGGCCAGCTCAAGTCGAAGACCGCTGCACGCTCCTCTGGCGTCGTGGCCATGGCATCAGGTCGACCGATTGTGTACGACTCTCCGCGGTTGATGTCGGTCCTTCGACTCGATCCTTGGTTGAAGGTCGTGAGCGAGGAGCGGACCTCGATCGCTGCGTCGGCGGCGTTCATGGCGAGCGTGTAGGGGCGACCAGTCATCTCGAGAATCTGATCCTCGGTGAAATGATCAACGAGGTTGACATTGGCGTGAGTCCAAAGAGACGAGCCGAGGTAGGCGGTGGTGGTGGGAGGGAACTGCGAAGCGAGCGAGCGGCCGAGGTCAGCGAGATGCTCGCTGGGAGAGAGGTAAGCGAAAGAGGCGCACTTGGAGCAACAGGTTCAGCTCCTTGATGTAGAGAAGACACCTGTACTCCCATGCGAAACGTCCTATGAAGCGTCGGAGAAGCGGGAGAGTCAGCTCGGCTCGATCTCGAGACGAAAGCCGGCTCGGTTCAACGCACCAAGAGCCAGAATCTGACAAACTCGCAACACGTCGTTTTGGGTATCTTGGTGTTCTCGTGTCTTGACTGATCCTTGCCTGTCGGGTCCCTTGCACGTCGGGCATCTGCGAATCCTCGGAGGCGCGTTCCAGCAGGCGAGATCGCAGTTGCCGAACATGGCGGAGGGGCGCTTGAGGTAGGCCTGGCCCGGGAAGTACTTGTCCGCGTAGTATGCCATACGATCGCTGTGTAAGTGGAAAGCGAGTCAGCACAGAGCTCGAAAAAGTCGACCTCGGCCTCGGCGCAGGCGTGGGAAAAAGAAGCGACGGCAAGATCCACCACTCACGCGACAGGCTTGATGATGACTCTAAAGCGATGCATGTATTTAGATCCCGCTCGCCAGACAGTCATACTCTGTGAACGAGGTGGAGAAGGTGAGCGAAAGCTCGGCGATCAGAGAGGGAGGAAAGACGAGCTCACGCTTCGCTGCTGGGAGTGGTACCCTCCCGCATAGTTAAAAGGAAGCCCTCGCTTGATGTTCTTGCCGTTAGAAGCTACGCCATGGAACTCTCGATTCAAGCGAGCCAGCGTTCGACGATGTCCGCCGAGAATCGCCTTGGGGTTCGAGGCCGAGACGGCGACGACGAGTCGTCCATCCTCGTCAAAGATGAAGACACCGCTGTAGTACAGTGAGCGGTCAGCAAAGTAGAGCGAGAGGTCGAGGGGTCAGACGCACGCTTTCGAGTACTTGATGAGGGTCGGCGATCCATCGAGGGACTTGACGAGGTTCGGGCGAGCTGCGAAGCCCGTGGACTGGCGACGGGTATCATCGACAAGGGACGAGGTGGTGGCGAGGGTGTTCTGGGACTTTTGGTTCTTGCTCGCTCGGTAGCCGTTCTTCTTGCGCTGGTATTTGCGCTTCTTGCTGCGAACGCCGAAAGGTCAGCTCGTCCAACCTGAGGAGGTTCGGCTCAGTCCTAGAGCGCGCTTACGTGCTCTTGGGCTGCTGTACGAAGTCCCCCTCTTCTTCCGAACCCGCATTGAGTCCTGCGTCCAGCTCGAGTCGCGCATCCCAAGCTTCGCGCTGGTCCGAGTTCGGCATGTCAGTAAGCCGCGATGGCTTTACATCGAAGCACGAGGCGACTCACCAAGATCTCTGGAGGACCTATCTCATTCCACGACGCCGGCCAAGGGTAGGGGCACTCGCACATCAGGCCGTCCTTCTCCCTCACGAGCGGTTCGGCGACGGTAGCTTGGACTTCGGGCGGCTCGTCCACCCACTCATCTACAGAGCAGAGCATAGGTCAGCTAGCTACTCGCTATGCCCACGCGTTTACGCGCTCTACTCACCTTCGTCATCCGCTTCTGGTCGCTGAGCACGCTCCTCCTTTGAAAGCTGGTCGAATGCTGCCGCCGCTTCTTCGGCTTTGGCGGCCGCTTCTAAAGTCCTAGTTGTGCTCCTGGTAACGATGTGGCGAGCTGGAAGGGCTGCAGCCATGAGCGAGGTGATGTGACGGAGAGAGAAGGGCAAACGAGCACCGCTCTGAGCTCTGAGCGATGGTGAACTTGGTCGCGCCCGAGGAGGACTCCTCAGCTTTCCCTCGTCCGAATCACTGCTTGTAACCGACCTTAGCTCTGGGAGGTTCTTGACGGCTCGCACTCATCCCACGGCTCCTGCTCTCCTTCCCCCCACCCCCCTCCAACTCCCCTACGTCCCTACAGCTCAGGCGGAGGCGAGGTGCGCGTCCGGTTCGGTCAGGCCTTTCTAAGGTGCCGGAAGGCTCAATCTGGCGAGTTGTTAGCAGCACGGCTGGACATTCTGCACCTCTCCAACCCACCGCCTTGATCGCTGTAGGTTGATGGGGCTGTCTTTCGACGCGTCTCTCTCCGCCTCGCGCTCCATTTGTTTGCTACGCGCTCGTCTACTTCGTTACCCGCCTACCGACTCGCACGCACGTCAAGATTCGCTTGGACGCCATGCTGTTTTCATGGATGTGGAGACAGGGGTGCTGGTGCTCTGGGAAGCGCGTCGGCGGAGCTGGTGGTGTCGGAGGGGAGGGAGGCGAGGGGAGCGTGTCGAAGAGCACGGGAGTGCTAGGTTATGGATCTCGTTCTGGCTTACTGCTTCTATTGCTCTCTCGAGGCTTCAGGTGGTCTTACGGTGAGTACCTTGTTCGCCGAGCTCGACGACCGCTCCTCGCTGACCTCGTTCTCGCATAGAGGTCACACGAGCGCAAAGCTACGACTACATCGCCAACATTGGGATTGCTACTGGACATTTGAGCCGTCAAGGCGTGTCAGAGGTGAGTCTGGAAGCCTCCTCACCTCCGCCGAGCCGACGTTGACCGAATTTGTCTCCGCTCTGCAGGCTCACAAGTCTCGTGCTCGCATACGCCGCTCTGGTGGTACGTCGTCTCCGTCGATCCTCCCATCGCTTGACCGACACCGTCAGGCGGTAGCTGACTGCCACTCCCTTAGCAGATCGGCAGCTCTTGCTTCGCGAGCGCCTCTTCAGGACCTCCAAAGTGCGCTTGGAAGCGTCGTAGGTCTACTCGCAGAGCGCCCAAATGCGAGCCTCGGCAGCTGACGCCCCTTCCTACCTGACAGCACCCTTGGTCGTTCGGGGTTCGGATCTCTCGGCGCTCGCGTCGGCGTCATGCAGAGCTATGAGCTGCATGGGAGATGCCAGGGGGTTAAAGACGCTTAGGTGAGTCTTTCCGCTCCCTTGAGTCCTCCCTGAGCTCCCCGCACCGAGATCGGAGCTGACCTTTGCGCTCCTCGTCGAACCCCTTCTGCCCAATTTTCGCTTCTCCTCCAACAGCAAGGTCTGCAGTAGCACGAGCTAGCTTGCATGCAAAGAGCCATCTCACTCACCCTCTTCAGAGCTTCGCGCCCAAGCCGAGAGGATGACGCCCAAGGATCAGCGAGCGACTTAGGACCTCAGCTTCGCAACCCAGCTCGATGAAGGTGGGGTATAGGTGTATCACAACGTCTAGCCACATCTACAAAGGGGTGAGGGCTCTACTCTAGTCCATCAGGAGGTACCTCTCGCGCAGATCCTCCGCCGCCTGCTCGTATACCCCTGCTCGCTCCCGCCACAAGGTGCGCTCCCACTCCGTCTCAGCGTCTTTGTCCTTCTCCTCCCTGGCCATAATCTTCATCTCCTCCTCCGAACGCCGACGCGCCGCGTCCGACCTGTCTTCGGCGCCGACGGAGTGCGAGACCGCCTTCGTTCCCGGCCTCCTCGACGGCGCTCCACCACCCTTCCACATGCAAACCGTCTTCCACGCACACAACATCCACAACACCTCCTCCGGACCTTCCTGCTCAACGAGGTCGTCGATGCGATCGAGCCAAGGGGAGAGGCAGCCGAACCTCTGGCACCTCGGCTCGGTGCATCCGAGCGTGACCTCTCCGAGCCTGCCGTTGAGGCTGGGAGCCCAGCGAACCTCCTGGAACTCGCTGGGGACGGGCTTGATGGAGACGGAGAAGACGTTGGGGCCTTTCGAGAAGCATCCGAGCTTCGGCCGAGTGGTGGCTGATGCGGAGGAGTCGATGTGGAGGGTGTAGATGTGGACGGCGTCGACGGTGGCGCTACGGAGAGTGTGTTTGAGGTTGGTGAACATGATGCGGTGCCTCTTGAGGTCGTCGTCGAGACTTTGCGCCTTCAGAGAAGCGGAAGCCTCGCGAGCTTTCTTGGCGGCGATGGAGAACCGGTTCTCGGCTTGGATCTCCTGCTCCGTAAGTCCGACCTCCTCCAGCCTGTTCTTGACGTACTCCGACTGCTGTGCGCGGCGGAGGATGGCGAGGTGGAAGGCGCTGGGAATGCCACCGTTGGCGAGGAGGGCTTCGGTTTTGGCGAGGGAACCGAAGCGGTAGCCGGACCGGATGGCAGCGACATCTCGGGCGTGGGAAGAGTGGTAAGAGGGTTCCGAGAGAGGCTTGAAGTGGACTTGCTCGGTGAAGGAGCGAAGGAAGGGTGAGGCGAGTTGCCAATCGAAAGCCTTGCCGGTTCGCTCCTCCTCGGCGATGATCGAGTAGATGGTCGCCCATGGATTTTTGGAGTCGGCGTGGATGAGGTGGGCTCCATTGTTGACCATGTAGGTTGGTGCCGAGGCGAGGAGGAGGTAGGTCGCCTGGTTGGAGAGCTTGGCGCGGTGCCAGTCGGCGAGCATGGTGTCCGATTCGGCCGAGGCGGGACCGAGGAAGGAGATGGTCAGAGCGATCCTCTCCTGCGCCTCGACGATACGGCGGAAGTCGGCCTGGGAGCGACGCTGCGAGTCGATGCCGCAGGGGTGCGCTTCGAAGGAGAGGAGGACGTCGAAGCCGGCTCGGCCGAGGAAGTCGAGGACGAAGAGCATGGGAGTGCCGAAGGGGGTGAGGTCGGACAAGTCGAAGACGTGGGTCCTCCACCAGTAGTCGTTCTCCTCCTCCGCTCCCTCGCCCTGGAGATCCTTCCAACCCTCCCCGCTCGGCTGCTCCTCCGCCCACGAGTACTCGGCTTTGCTTTCTGGCGCTCTCCTCCTGTACCATCTTGGCGCAAGCTCGCGCAGCAGCCAAGTTCGGTTGGCGGCCTGCGCGATGAGCTTGTGTCGTGCAGGGACGGCGAGGAGGAGCTTGAGGGAGAGGCGAAATTGGAGGTGTTGACCTGGATCATGCCGGTTCGTCTTAGAGGAAGCGTGTCGAGGATGCCATACCGTGTCGTTCCACCAGATACTGTCCTTGTTGGCGGGTGAGAGCGGTGCGAAGGTCTGCTGAATCGAGTTGCTTGTGTGGCAGGGTCGGCGGGGACGAGGGCACGAGCGGGGAAAAGCAGCATTTGGCGATGCAGAGGTGGGAGCGGTGGGTGCTGTTGGTCCGACGTGTTTGTTCAGCACTCATATAACTCGTTGCGAGCTCCTGACTAAGTAGGGCGCTCACCAGAGGCCGATGAAGACGGGGGAACGAAGGGCGTGCCGGCCGAGCTTTCTAATGTCGGCGCTGAGGATGTAGGCGGTCCTATAAAATAGACGAACGCGGTCAGCTTTACTGTAGCTTGCTGTGTGCTAGCCCAGTCGAGTGAAGAGCTCACCAGTAGGCGAGGAAGGAACAGCTGAGCCGAGAGCCGAGCGCGCCGAGTCGCCGGCGGTCGGTGAGGACGTGGATGGTGATCCTGCAGGACCGAGAAGACTGATCAGCTGGTCTGTAGCTTAACTAAAGCCTTTGGGGCTAAGCTAAGAACTCACCAGGTGCAGAAGAAGGTGGAGAAAGCGAGCCGAAAATCGAGTTGCCTGTCGTCGACGAAGGAGCGAAAGGCGATCCTGTGGGGTGAAGAGCATGAGCTGGGTTCTATGTATCACTGAGAAGAAGAAAAGCGAGCTCACCAGTACGAGAGCTCAAGGAAGCTTCCCCTTTGAGCCTCTCAATCTCGGCCTCGGCAGCGCCGAGAGCGTCATCTCGGGCAAACATGTGTCCGGGAGCCACGGGGAACGTCAAATCTCCCTGCACAGAGATGCACAGAGATTGTGGTGCCGACTTCGTACTGGAGGGTGCCCCTCGGGTCGTCCATGCTGCCGAGAGAGTACTGCACTTCGGGAGCAGCGCGCTGGCGAAGCTCGGGCTCCGCCTCGACGGCCTCCGCAAACTTGGTCGTCCTCCACACAAACGCAGCGTCCATCTCTTCCTTGTTCTCCTCCGTCACGACCTCTCCCCCTGCCTTCGTTCCCTCCAGCAAAACTTTGAGTCGGCGCCGAGCTGCCGGGTTTTGGTCGAGCTCGTGGTCGGCAAAGGTTCGCGTGTCGAAGTTGAGGAGGAGGTCCGAAGAGGTAGGAGTGGGTGTGTCGGAAGGATAGTCGGCCGAGTGGGTGAGGTTGCGTCGAATCGAGGGAAGGCGCTCGAGGTTCTTCGACGAGAGCCCTCGCGGCATGTCCTTCGGATCCATCTTGACATCCTCCCCACAATCCGACTCGCCGGAACACTCCTCCTCTCCGTCCTCGATTTCGACACCAACAAACGGCAACCCTTTCCTGTCCTTCTCCCTCGACTTCCTCCGCGGCGCTTTGGTTGTCGGCGACTCGTTCGCTGGGCTACGCTTCTTGCGAGGTCGACGACGCCTGTTGCTGGAGGATGATGGGAAGAGTGGATTATCGGGTGCAGGAGATGTATGATCGGAGGAGGAAGGAAGCTCGGAGGAGGGGGAAAGGGTCGCTTCGAGGTTGCGGGAGGGCGGGGAGAAGGCTTTGTAGACGAGTCCGGGGAATGGGTTGGGAGGGAGGCCGGCTTGAGTGGAGGAGTGAGGAGGTGCCGATGGTACAGCAGGCTCGACGAGGAGTGGGAACCAGATGCCGGACGGATTTGGGAGTGGAGGAGGGGTAGCGAAGCAAAGGTAGAGTGGCGAAAGGCGACGCTTGAGAGGCTTTCCGAGCGCGGCTCCAACGTCTTCCGGAGAGTAACGCCTCGAGAGTGCTCCCGATGATACCTCTGCGTTGGCGACCTGCTCAACGCGCTCGGCGAGACGGCGAGCGAACTTTGCGGCGCGCTTTGGATCAATCCTCCTGATTTTGTCACGTTTCTTGTCGCGTTTCTCCTTCCATTGGAAGCCCGAAGCGATATCCCTAGGTCGGAGAGACGCTGCGAGGTCGATGCGAGGTAGAGAGGTGGCGCTGAGAAGGAAGGGGGAGATCGACGAGCTCGGCGATGCTTGGTTGGCGTTGGCGTTGGCGGTGGCGGCGGGAGGGTAATCCACTCGTAGCTTTTCCAAGGCGATGTAGCGGATGAAGGGCGCACCATTGCGCTGCGCCATGTTGGAATGATCGCCGAGTGTCGACCCAATGTTCTCGGCGACGGCGACGATGAGCGAGAGACAAAGCTGGGCGCGAGTGTCGAGGGTGAGGGCAGAAGATAGGTGGGAGAGGTTTGGGTGGAGGAAGAGTCGCTCGGAGCGGAGATAGTGGTAGAAGAGCTACGGGTGTAGGGTGTCAGCTGCGGCGAGTCGAAGGGCAGCCGCCGAGGCTCGGAGCTCACCAGGTTGACGACCATCTTGAGGAACTTGGGACCGTTACACAGCCCGATAAGCTTCCATGTCATTTCCTTGGAGCTGCTAGAGAAGGTCAAAGGGATCAGCGCTGCCCTCGAGGCCTCGCAAAGTCTCGGCGCTCGCAACTGACCTCGAATCCTCGCACCCAGCGCAGATGACCTCCACATCGAACGCTTCTCCGAGAGCGGAGAGGATCAAAGAAATCTCTTTCGACGAGCTGATGGGGTAGGAGAACTCGAGGGAAGTGGCGTAGGAGGGAAAGTTGGTACGGCCGAGCTCTTGGTAGCCGTCGATAGCGGGTAGAGGTAGAGCAAACTTGACGTTGACGGCGGTGAGCGCGGCGTGTACTTCTGCTCCATGTACGGCATGGAGTGCTCTGTGTTGGAGCAACAGCGAGGTCAGCTTGGTCTGCCTTCCTAAGCTCTGAGACACGCACCTCACGACTTCGCCGACATCTCCCCCGCCTCCCTGCTCGAAAGCTTTGACCATGCTGACCATGAGGTTCGTGTAGTGCGAAACCGTGCGGTATCCTCCACCCTCCGGAACGAGCTCTTTGGGAGCGCCTTGGATGAAAGCGAATCGAGCCAGCAAGTCGGCGCGTGGAGCGAGCGCTCGAAGGAAGCCATCAGAGCGGCCGGGAGCTGCTGAGGTGGAAGAGGAGGAGAGAGCGCTTCTTGATGGTGTAGAGCGTCCCGCTGGACCGCTCATAGCAAAGTTGCGGCTTTTGACACCGCACGACTGGGTCAGCGAGGCAGCGCCGAGCGGGAGGGTGCCGTGTAAGGGCTTACCAATGGCCACAGCACTGCACAGAGCACTACACGTAGTCCTAAGACGCGTCGAACGAAACTGAAGCGAAGAGGTTGAAGACAAGAGCAAGTGATGAGCGCGGTGTTGACGAGTCCTGAATCCAAGCGCTGGATGGAAGAGAGGGTCGAGCGTCCGTTTGAAGCCCTGAATTTCTGTAAGCTTTCCCTTCCAAAACCAAATGTACACTGAGATCAAGAACGTCCGCTTCAGACATCACAGCCTGAAGTAGAGGCCGATTGGCGGCGAAACACTTCCTCGGCGGTCTTGCTTCGCCTCATCGCCGAGCACGTCGATTTCACACTCATGAGTGAGCAAGGCAGCTTGTACTATCCACTGTAGTACTTTACTGCTCACATACTACGAAAGCGAAGGTTGTGGCACCCACCGGAGAGGTGCAGGCCTCTCTAAGGCGCCGGGAAAGAGAGAACTGAGCTGCTGCTGTAGGCTAAGATCGAGCAGGAGAGAAGCGGGGGTCCAGGGAGCACGAAACTGAAAGGGAAGCTCGGATGAGGCTCACATCAGGCAGGTGATAGGATGTCAGAGTGGGCTTCACGCCTTGTTTCGAAGCTCGGCGTTCGCTGAGCACTGTCGCCCTTCGCTGCTCGACTGCATTCGTCCACAGCTGCAAGACGTCGAGGGAAGAGGGTATAGTACTGCAGGTATGCTCATGCTCGATGACTAACGATAGAGTAAGCTCCCAGCGACCGAACGGAGGCGCTGCTGTCGAATCGCTCAGCGGAGCGCATAGTACAAGATGTAAGCGGACTTGGCCTGCGCGAACAGAGGGTCAGCGCGAGTCGCATACCTGCAGCGCCTACACTCACCGATTCCACGACTCGAGGATCGACCTGGGTGCACTTCGAGTCGCCGATGTTGTGCCATTCCCGTCCGCTTCGAACAAAGGCCGTACTGCGAGACGAGACGAGGTCAGCAAGAGCGCGAGTGAAATTGAAACGGACAGTGCGAACTCACTAATGCCCGCTGCTCAGGTTGCCGTAGTGGTTGGTGACGGCGAAGAGGTCGTAGACGTTGCCCTTGGTTGACGAAGACGGCGGTGGACCTCGCTTGTCGAACAGGGGTGGTGGGAGGTAGCTAGTGAGGTCGAGCCCCGAGAGCGGGAACTGGACTTGAGTCTCAATCTGGGTAGACGAGCGACAAGGGTGAGCTCGCGCCGAACGAGGGAGCAGAGAGGCGAGAACCAACCTTGTCGCTGAAAGGGCCTTTGAACGAGAAGCGCTTGAGGTGGATGACGAGGATGGGAGGTAGTCGAGAGAGCGTGAGCCTCTTGGATGCCTTCCGATTTGTCTTGCAGCGAGGACAGAACCTGGAAAGAGATGGTCGGTCAGCGCTGCGCCGAATCTTCGAGGAAGAGGAAACTCACCAAGCGTCATCCTTGTCCAAGATCTCTTCTCGCACGAACGCCTTGATACAGTCCTCGAGGCTGGCCTTCGTGAGCCCACGCCCTGATGGAATGGGGATCGAGAGGGGCATGAAAGTCTGCGAGCGACGAGAAGTCAGCGAGATGCAACGAGGCAGAGATTCATAGCTTGCTCACGTTGTAGGTCGTTGAGGTCTGGGAGTGTAAAGAAGGTCAGCGTCGACTACGGCGACGACGAAAGCACCGAGCTCACCTTGCCGCAAGTCAAGCACTTGAGCTGGTTGCGAAACTGTCCCTGGAAGCACTGCACGACGAAGCTGTCGTTACGCATGCGGTAGATCTCCCACTCGCGGTCGCTCATGATCTGCGGAGGGAGCGTCTCGAGGTCGTGCTCCCGGTCGGGGGTCATCTCGATAGGCTTCGGCTTCTTGACAACGTAGTTGAGGTCCTCGTGTAGTCCATCGAGGAGGAAGCCGAGGAACTCTTGCGCATCATGCTGATCTGACCCTCGGAATTGAGGCGCGACTCGACAGATGTTCTCGCGGAAGGTGACGGGTGAGAGGAAGGTGTACTGCTGAGCCCAGATGGCGCGGATGAGCTCGGCGACGGCGTCGGCGAGGGCTCCTCGAGTGCCGAGGGGGTTGACAGAGTTGATGTCGCGCTTGTAAGACCGATCTGTAGTAAGCGAGACAGTATCAGCTCAGCTTCTCAGCGAAGGGCTTCGTGAAAGGCTCGCCCTTGAAGTAGCGAGCGAAGGGGATGGTTGCCGACAAGCACTGGATCGTCGAGTTCATGTAACATGTGTTGCCGAGGTTCTTGAGACCCGTGAGGCCGATCGCGTTGTCGTTGAAGTTGAGGTCGGTTGGGAACTGCGATCGCGCAGACGAGTACGAGCTGACCTGATGCAGGCCGTTGAAGGAAGAGTTGGATCGCTGCGGCGCGGGCTGAACGGGCGGCGGTCGAGCGAGGGGAGCTGCAGGAAGGGGCGGAGGTCGAGTCGCCTGCGAGACGGGCGGTGCGGCGCGGTGTTGAAGTTGTGGATAGTCGATGGACGGCCGAGGGTAGCTCGTGAACGACTGTGGCGACTGGTCGTGCCCCTCGCCGAAGCCGCTGCGAGTCAGCGGGAGGGCTGGCGACGAGGTGGAGGTGGGCGACGAGTAGGAGCTGATGCCGTTGATGTGAGGCTGCTGGGGATGCTGGCCATACAGCGCTGTGCTCGACGAGAAGGAGGAGGTCGAAGAGTAGGCGTCGAAGGAAGGGATGGATCCTGAGCGTTGAGCGGCCGTCGGCGGCATGGCGAGGCGAGGCGAGATGACGCCCGAGCCGGCTAAAGCGTTGCTGCTGCTGCTCGAGTAGTTGCTAGCGTAAGTGGAAGAGGGAGGGAAGTAGCTCTCGTTGGCGCTAGAGGTCGACTGGCCGTGCGGCGAGGTGGGAGGTTGCTGTGTGGATCGAGAAAGGTCAGCAGCGAACGCCGCTCGAACGAGAATGGCAGCCACTCACCGAGTCGCTCGAGTTCTTGACCAGAGCAGCTCCCGAATATTCTCCCGGAACGATGGACGCCTTGCGATGCGCCTTCTTGGCCTCGAGCTGACCCGCCTCCTCCAGACTTGGCCGCCGCCGTGTCAGCTCGACAGCTGCCGGCGCCTCGCCGTCTCGAACGATGCCCTTTGCGCCAACGTACTTCTCCCACGCCTCCCAGCCTCCCTTCAGTAGCACCGGTTGTCGTTTGAGGCTCTTGTAGAACTCGCGCTCGTAGATGGCGCTGTTGAGGGTCCATAGCACACGTTGGGCCTCGGGCGACGTTGACGGCGGCACGGAGTTGGGCGTCATGAGAGATGCGCGATCGTAGATGACGACCATGTCGTAGCAGTTGCGCGCGGCGAAGAGGGCTTGCTCGTGCTTGGGCGAAAGGGAAAGTGCCGACTCGAGCGCCGCCGATGTGATCCTGCAGCAGGCGAGAAGGTCAGCGCGGCTTGCGACACGAATAAACTGAGGCTCGGCGCACCCAGGACGAAGCACCACTGGCTCCAAGCACACCGACTCGCCCATTACGCGGCCGCGCTCGTACTCGTCTCGGCTTCGAACGTCCAGCAGCAGCACTCGTGGGCCTTTCCCGGCCTCTGCTTGCGCAGTGACGAGGTAGCTATACAGCGCGTTAGGCGACACTTCGGTGGTGAAGGGAATGCCGAAGCTCTGTGAAGTCGAAGTGGGCGGCGGGAGGGGAGAGCGAGCAGGGGAGCGGCTGACCCCGGGCGAAGCGGTCGTCGAGTTGCTGTAGGAGGTGCTCGAAGATTGCGAGCCGCCTCCGGGTAGTAGCGAGCTCGGCAGCTCATCCCGACGTGAGGTGGCAGCGGTCTCGTTCGACGAGGAGCGGGCCATGCTTGCGCCGCCGAGCGATGCTGCCGCTGCGGACCTCTCCTTGTGCTCTCGGTCGAAGTCGCCCGTGTCGAGCTCGAAGGGTCGAGGTGGAGGAAGAAGTGAGCTGCGAACGCCTTGTGTTGGCGATGCAGATGGGAGGGAGGAGGGGACGGAGGGAAAGGCAAAGTCGAGGTTGGAAGGCGAGCCGCCCGACACCGTCTTCTCAAAGTCGTCGATGCTAGGGAAGAAGTTGGTGAAGGCGGAGGGAGATGGTAGACTGGCGACCTGGTCGTAGGGGCTGCTCGGTCCCTCGGTGGACCCGCTTCCTCGCCGCCGAGATCCTTCCGACCGAGAGTCGTCTCGGCCATTCGGCAGCGCCTGCTCCAGCTGTAGCCCCATCCCATCGAACGGGCCCAAGCGTCCAGACTCGGTTCGTGGGATCGCGGGTGGAGCGCTGCCTGTCCGCTGCACCGCCGAGTCCTCGACGAGATCGCCTTTGGCTCGAGCCTTGGGACTCGGCGGTGGCGAGCGACCCTGTAGCGACTCGGGCTTTCGAGGTATTGGTGGGCTTCCGGGCGCCTTGAGCGCGGCTTGGCGTGGTGAGAAACTCGGTGCAGTAGAAGGAGGAGCGTAGGCGGCGGGGGGAGGGTTCGTAGGGCGAGGGGCGGTGGGTCGGGAGAAAGTGCTGGTCGAGTCAACTCCTCGTGCACGCAATGCCGCTAGACGGTCTCCGATTGAGGTGAGAGGTGGAGAGACTGCCGGCGCGTCGACGGAGGGAGGACTGCGAAGATGACGGTCAGCTCGGCGCAGGAAGTAGCGCGGAGGACTTTGAAGCTGACGAGCGAGAGGATGATGCGTCCCCGAGTGCTGATGTTCTGTCGGACCCTCCCACTGCTGATGCGCTGCTGCCATTCGTCTGTGCGGCTGCCCGACTCGTGGACGCGGTTGAAGTAGCCTCGAGCTTGCTGTGGCGCTTGTTCCAATCTGCTTCTCGTTTCTCGAGGCGGAGCTTGATCTCCTCTTGGCTCTTGCTGGCCTGGGTGGCAAGCTGGACGACGAGGGTGGTCAGCGTTGAACGAGGCCGCGAGCTGCTTGGCGTCGACCTACTTGCATAACGCTGGCGTACAGCTCCTTGTCTTGAGCTGAGCGCTGGTCCCATCCAGGATGTGTCCGTACGTGCGCAAGAAGGCTGTAGGGAAGGAGAGCAACGGTCAGCGAGTGCGCTGACGAGGTAAGGCTGGCTCTGGCGCCCTCGCTGTAGGGCTAGCCGAGCCCTCTAACGACTGCTAGTACAGCTCGGGGTCAATGCTGTAGCCTGTGCTCTCCGCCGCATCCTCGTGGTCCAGCTCTCGCTCAGCTACCGCGCGGTGGAGCGTCATCCAAGTGCACTCGCTGCTACTTACAATGCACCTCGTCGGAAGGCGATAAAGGCGTCTTCCAGCTGAGTAGGATCGCCTTCTCCTCCGCGCCAGAGACCTGCACCTCGTACAAAGCTATCCCGAGCAGCGCTGATCCACGAGCGAATCGAGTACTCGTAGGCGGGGCCGACCTTCCTGGCGCTCTGCTCCTTGAGTTGATCTAATGGTGTAGGCTGCCGCTCCGTGAGCTTGTACATCCTAGCAACGCGAGTGTCGGAGGTGCAGAGACGATGAGCAAACGAGTGGTGTGGCGGAGGGAGAGCGAGCCGCGCTCTGGCCAAGTCGAGCTGACCCGTCGGTGGTGCTGGCAACAAGAAGTTGTTGGGGGGGGCTGTGGTGCCGATGGTGTTGCACTGAATCCACATCGAGACCTGCGAGCCAGGGCAACTTGACCTGCACTCTCTACAGCTCTTCGCTCAGCTCCCTCAAGGCTTCGCCGAAGGGGCTCCACACTTTCGCCTATATCCCATCAGGCCCTCTTACTCGCTATTCTGCAGGTGCTGAACGAATACCTACTTGCCAGATGTGAGGCTCGGAACGATAATTGGCTCGGAAGCCGAAATGAGCGTGCGCCGAGCTCTGTCTTCGCCGAGATGAGGGATTGCAGAGGTGTCAATGTCGAGAATACGCTTGAGGTGCAGAGTATCGTCTCAATGATCCTTCGTCTCTCGCTTCGGAGTCACCCCAGCCCTCAGGGATCTCGAAATATGAGAGCGAAGTGAATGAGACCAGCTCGGCGCAAGCAGGTCCAGGGAAGGAGGGGGCAGCTATCGTTTCCAGTGGAGCTTACGTTGTCAGCTAGAGGAATGACCTACATCTATACAGCCTTCCCCTCTGCTCGCAGCTGTGTCGAACAAGCTACATCCGTCCTCAAGATGAGCGACGCCGAAGCGAGGAGAAAGGGAAAAGGCCGACTTTGAGCGAAACGAGGCTCTTGCTCCTGCCATCACCTCGTCTCGCTCGCCTCTTCAGATCGCTCAGCTCGGCACAGGCTACAGGACAGCACGGCTCTACAGATCTACAACACGCTCTCCTCCCTCTCGCCCGCCCTCCCTCCTCGCCCTTCGTCAGCGCCAAAGCTCGCTCCCCCTCCTCCGCGCCATGTCAACACAGGCGGACAACCTCGCTTCAGCACCTGCAGTTGAGCAGAGGGATGCGCCCTCACTCCCTGTTGAGCTACATCGTCGAATCCTTCTTCTCGCCCTTCCTCGACTCTCGCTCGAAACCTGCAACGAGCGCTACCAGCTGCTCTGCGCCGCTTCGCGGGTCAACACAGCTTGGAGGAGGATCGCGATGAGAGAGCTCTTTCGGCACGCCTACCTATGGAGCCTTCGAGCTAAACAACAGTTCCTCGAGGCGGCTTCAAATGTCGGTTCGACTTGTTCGGCGCAGGAGCGCGAAGGCGGGTTGGTCGGGAGCTGGGTGGAGACTGTGTCGGTCGTCCATGTGTTCGGTGGGTGGGAGATCAAAGCCGAGGTCGGCGATGTTCTCAGCGCTTCAGGTGTATTCTGGGTGTGGAGTCGGGTCAGCACCTTCGCAATGGCGCCGTTCGAGGTTACGCCGAGTGAGCTTATCGTCCCGGTCACTAAAGCTCTGCAGCTTGTGTTGACCCCTCCGTCGCGCCGCAGATATCAAGGAGCTCTTTCTCATGGACTGCGTCGACAACCCGCCGATCCTCGCGACCAGCACCACACCCTTCGCCCTCCACACCCTCGCCGTCTGCCGAACCACCCGCATGGCCGCCTTACCCTTCTCCGATCTCGCCACTCGCACGCCACTGAGACACCTCATTCTACGTGGCTGGTTTGTGCGCCGCCAGGGGCAGGAGGAGCTCGCCGCTCATATTCGGGAGGAGGAGGAAGACATGGCCGAGTTCCTCGCCGGCGCCGAGATTCTCTTCCCCCAACTCGTCTCGCTCAACTTCGACCAGCTCTCGTGCGTCCATGCCGGAGAGTGGACCTGCCGCATCCTTCGACATGGTCACCACCTCCGCCACCTCGGCTTCGCTTTGCATGGTTGGCAATTGACGCTTAGACCCTTCCTACAAGCCCTTCCTCCTTCAGCCAAGCTCATCACTCTCTCCCTTTTCTGTGGACGCGACTTTGTATATGGCGAGATCGTTGGCACGCTAAATCACCCTCCACCTGCGGTCAGCGACCTCCAGCGCCTCGTCCTCACGATGGAGCCGCGCAACGACCTACCTCCCGCTCGCGCAGTGGCACCTTGGGAGGAGGGGGACGAGGAAGATGGTCTAGAGCAGCTTGAGGATGTCTGTCGAGGTCGGGGCATCGAGCTGTTGGTGCGTTTTGTCGGTAGAGTGGGCCGCGAGGAGCAGTGGGAGCTGGACGTGACCGAGATTCGCGCCGAGGTGAGATTCATCTCCTCGCTCTCGCGCAGGTCGACTGTACTGACCGAGCACACCGCTTTCAGATCGCTTCGACAGAGAGTAGAATCTGATCCCTCTCCCCGTTTGTGCAAATTTTGAGCTGGAGCATCGCAAGATTTGCTGAGAGGCCGAGCAATGCGACGCCGGGCAAATGTCACGTCTCAGCGAATCTGCCGCCAAGGAGACACGTTTTGGACCCTCAAGAAGGTACATGGTGTGCTCTTCTATTCCTCGTGTGCCCGCTCACTGCTCTCTTGGTCATCAACCGCCGCTGACGAGCTCATCCGAGGCGTCGATGTCGAAACGAGTGAGAGGCTTGCGAAGGAGAGCGAGGAATGCTCATACCCACTAAAAGGCCTGTAGATCGCTTCTAGGAGCCCCAGCACCCTCGGAGACCTTTCGAGCTGGTGGTGAGAACATCGCGACGAATCGACTTTCGCGACGGCGCCGAAAAGTGGCATTTTACGATCATGAGTAGGGCCTTTTTCGACCCCTTTCAAAAAACATCAAGAGCTCTGATAGCTCAGTGGTAGAGCGGGCGACTCCAGCTAATGGTACATCGTCAGGTCGGGCGTTCAATCCGCTCTCGGGGCTTGCATTTCTTTTTTGGCTCCCTCGGCGCCGAGCAGCTCCTAGGGCTCGGAGGAGGCTGAAACGCTCTTTTTGCCCACTCTATACCTCTACAGGCGGGCGATCAGATGGTTCCATCGTCAGGTCGGGCGTTCAATCCGCTCTCGGGACTACCTTTTTGCTCGTTCGGTAGGGTTCAGTAGCGCCGTAAAAGCACCGCGAGTCCTCATTTTTTTGCCAACTGCTGCCTGTACCATTAGAGTGCATACATCCCGAGAGAAAAAGGGCCGAACTGCGAGTTCAGCCCCTCTCTCCTCCACACGGACGTTGGTACCCCTCGGCGCTTTGACTTCTGTGCGGGTCATCTCTGGCCTGCTTGCCTTCTCAACGCTGTAATATCGTAGCTCAGTCGATCGGCTGCTGTAATCCACTCGAGAGCGTGATCCTCTCTCTCATAGTACGAGTCCCAGCAGCCGCAGCCCACCTCAAACCGGAGGAGCTGGGAGGTTCAACTCCGGCGGCGCCGAGCTGGCGATTCGAAGCCTGCAATCTGGCAGCTCCTTGGTTCAGCGTACAGTGCTCCAGCTCAACCAAGGCAGTAAGTAGCCTCCATTGTGATGTCTCCGCACACATCCCTCACAAGCTCGGCTACAGAGCTGCCCCTGCTCGCCGAAGCAGCGCCGAGGTGGAGTTTCGAGCCTCCCCTACCTCCCTCGTAACCTCTGTTCACTCATAGACTGATGAGATATATACTGTCATTTTATTTCTGCAAGCGCCTCTCCGGAGCTGGCAGACGAAGGCCGAGCTCGGCGCTTCTTTCCACCGCTCTTCCCGCTGACGGCCGAGCTACGCACAACTCTCAACACCTTACTGTTAATTGTCACTACTTCACCTCATGCTCCCTCTCAGATTCGAAGTTGCCGTCGCTCTCCAGCTACCCCGCGATTTTCGGCTGCTGATGATGCGAAACTCAACCTCCGAAGCTCGACCTCTCTGGCTCTGCCACTCTCGCCCGTGTTGCTCTCTCTCGTCTCTCGCTGTTCCACTCTACGCCTGTGCTCTACACACCCATCTACATTACAGCCATGTGAGTCCCGAGCTGTTTGTCAGCACGCTCGTTTCGCTCACCTCGCCCTCCCACAGGTCCATCCCCGCTACTCACGCTTCCTGGAGCATCCAGCACCCGCTCAAGGCCGACTTCGCCAACCTCGCCCTCGGAAGTCGCCCCACACCTAAACCTACCGGCAAGCAGGTCCTCATTCGCGTGAAGGCCGTCAGCCTCAACGCGAGGGATTGCCAGATCGCTAGCGGAACGTATCCAGCTCCCATCCAGGTGTGTGGTCTCTGATGCTGGTGCTATGCGACTACAAGCTGACTTTGCTCTGCCTCAGGTGGAAGCCAACATTGTTCCCGGTTCCGATGCTGCTGGAGATGTCGTCGCGGTCGGCGACGAGGTTTCGCGAGTAAAGGTGCGATTTCGCTGCAGAGACGACCGAGCTGTACCTAACGAACTCCCTTGAACAGCTCGGAGATCGCGTGATGCCCATCTTTGCCCAAACCTTCCTGCACGGCGATCACGACCCCGACTACCAGAAGCAAGGGCTCGGCGGAGGAATCGACGGAGTGTTGGCCGAGTACTTTGTTTGCGATGAGGTGAATGGTCTGCTCTGACAGGCAAGCGTCTTAGCTGACCCTGCACTCTCTCAGGCCGGTCTCGTACACATCCCCGAGTCCCTCAGCTACATCGAAGCCTCCACCCTCGTGGTCGCTGCTCTCACCTCCTGGCACTCGCTCTACGCCCACCCCGGCGCCGTCCTTCTTCCCGGAGAGACGGTCCTAGTACTCGGCACAGGTGGAGTCTCCATCTTTGCCGCCCAGATCGCCCTCGCCGCCGGCTGCAAGGTCATCGCTACTTCGTCGAGCGACGAGAAGCTCGCGAGGGCCAAGGCGCTCGGTGTGCAGGGAGGTGTCAACTATCGTACGCACAAGGAGTGGCATGAGGAGGTGCTCAAGCTCAACGGCGGCCGAGGAGTTGATCATGTCATTGAGGGTGAGTGTCGGCTGGATCTCGCATTCGGCGCTCGGCGCTGACTACCCGGTCTCTTTTGCTCTGTAGTCGGAGGCAAGGGCACCCTTCAGCGCTCTATTCGCTCGACACGTCCTGGTGGAAACGTGTGGATCATTGGGTGAGCTTCCTGCATACTTCTTGCTTGAAGCCCGCTTCTCGGCGATGAGCTGACCTCCTTCCTCGATTTGCCTTTCTGCAGCTACATGAGCGACTACAGCGAAGCCGAGGAGGAGAAGGTCGAGTTCGCCAAAGGGATCCTCTACACCCAAGGTGCGCTCGCTGCTTCTCCCCTCGCTCATCCGCCTCGCTAACCTCGCTCTCTCTTCCCAGCCGTCGTCCGCGGAGTCGTCTGCGGCAGTCGCGACATGTTCGAGGCTATGAACCGTGCAGTCGAGGCTACAAAGCTGAAGCCCGTCGTCGATAAGGTGCGCTCCCGCCCTCGCCCTCGCTCGAGCTCCGCAGAGCCGAGCTGACTTTCGCTGAGAATCGCACAGGTCTTCAAGTGGGAGGACACGATCGAGGCGTACCGCTACCTCGATAGTGGGAAGCACTTTGGAAAAGTGTGCATCGAGCTGGCGTGATGGATGTAGAGCATAGAAGACTCGAGCAATAGACTTGCAGCTTCTCTCAGCTCCTCCCGCGATGCCAATGCGCTCAGCCAGCGCAGAGGATTACGGAACAGACACAGATCAGATACACTACGCTTTCACTGCTCTATGGTGATTGCCCAACGCCGGCGCGCCCTTGACCCGCTCCCCATTCTCCACTTCGCCGAGCACCCACTCGGCGAGACATCCCCTGCTTAGCTCCATCGTTCCCTTCCTTCTATTCCGGTCCCAGAGGTCCAGCTCAGACGTTCTGCTCCGCTCGGTGATCGTCAAGGTGCAACACGCAAAGAACGGTGTTCTCAAGACCTCGGCGTCGGGGGCTCTCGCTTTCTCTCTCCCTCCAAAAGTCAGGTAAGGTGGATTTCGCGCTCTCTCTCGCTGCTCATCCACTCTCGCGAGGAATCGGTCATGGTGTGGGTAAAATCAAAGAATCGACGTTGCGTACGGCTGAGCGAGGGCTAATCAATCAATCAATCAATCAAGCGAGACGAAGCGAAGGGGGAACCAAAGGAGGGCACTAAAGCGAGGCGAGGCGAGGCGTAGCGAGAGAGGGGGGAAGGGAGAGACTATCAACAGAACTGGCTCCTCTCCTCGGTTGTCCGTTGTCGACTGGGCGAGGCGAGGCGAGGCGAGGCGAAGGAGGAGGGGGGAAAGTGGGGAGCGGATGCGAGGGAACGACGATGCGAGCTGAGTGGGAGAAGCGGAGGTGGAGGAGCGAGAGGAGGAGAAGAAAGCGGAAGCGGGTCTACATCTTGATCGCCTCGGCCCAGTGCCAGCGGTCCTGTTCGAGGGGAAGGGAGAGGGGGGGGGGGGGGGGGG
>BCKL01000027.1:273288-347644 GCA_001600635.1 Leucosporidium creatinivorum | reverse complement strand
GGGGGGGGGAGAGGTCAGCTCGGGTTCGGCGACGAGGGAGAGGGAGAGGAAACAGGGAGCAGGAAGAAAAGGGGGACGCACCTCCTCGTATCCGCGCAGAGTGTCGTCGAGGAGGATCTGACACCGCTTGGAGACGTAGACGGTCTGTTTGAGCGAGAAAGAGAGTCGGTCGGGGAGGGAGGGAGGGAGGGAGGAGAAAGCGAGGTCAGCGATCGCTCTTGTACAGCTCGAGACGAGACCAAGTGAGAGAGAGAGAGAGAGAGAGAGAGAGAGAGAGAGAGAGAGAGAGAGAGAGAGAGAGAGAGAGAGAGAGAGAGAGAGAGAGAGAGAGAGAGCAGAAACAACGCACCTTATCCGTAGTCTGCTGCCTCAACTCTGCAATCTTGTCCTCATCCAACGGCTTCTCCAACAACTCACTCAACCCCTCCACCGCCGTCTCCAGATCCGCCTGATTATCCTCAAAAATGGCCGTATGGTTATTCTTTTCCAAATAAAAGGCCATGGCGTAGGTCCACTTGAGGACCGTTCGGCATTTCGTGAGGGTTTCGACCGCTTTGGCGAGGAATTGGACTTCGATCCAAGAGAGCGACGAGTGCTCTTGCATCTCTTCCATCTTCTTTTCCATCCGCAGCGCGAGTTCGTGCTCCAGTTTGATCGATTGCTCGTGGTTGGCGAAGCGGTTGTAGTACTGCCGGTTCGAGGTGAGGTCGGCGCGGGGGTCAGCTCTCCCTCCCTTCTTTCACTTCTCCCTCGGCGCTTTCCCAACAACAACAACCCTCGACTCGACGAGACGCATAACAGCGCGAACAAGGAAGAAACTCACATGAAGGTACCTCTCCAAACTGGCCCTACTCTTGCTCTGCGCATCCTGGTTGACGGCGTCCCCTCCCTTCTCCTCGTAGCGCGAGCAGTTGTACCACGCCGTGCCGTGCTCCGACCAGGGGCCCATGCAGACCCAGCAGAACTCCTGTGAGGCGGTGAGAGTGGAGTGGAGGGAGGGGAGAGAAGAAGGCGGGGAGAAGGCGGGGAGGGAGGAGAGAGTGGGAGAAGGCGAGCGAGGAAGGCGAGACGGGCGAGGGGGTGAGAGAGATGGGCGAATGGAGAGAGAGAGAGGATGAAGCGAGGGGAAGGAGGAGGAGGGAAGAGAAACGGTGGTCAGCGATGAGCGAGAGAGAGGGGAAGAAGCGCGCCGAGAACGGTCGAGAAGAGGGGGGAAAAAGCCGAGCTCGGTAGAAGCCTCGCGCCGGTCGTCGGTACGTACCCACTTGCACGACTTGCAGGTCATGTGCTGTAGAAGTGAGAAGAGAGTCAGCTGCCATCGTCCACCTCGTCGCACCTCGGCGAAGAGAACAAGAAAAAGAAACAAACTCACATTACAACCCCCATTCTTCTCAATAGTCGAATGACACTTGGTACACTCCTTGGTATTGGCGCTAATCCAATTACTCGTCTCTGAATCATCCGCGCACTTCTTGGTCCACCGCCTGACAATGGGACAGCAACAAGGGCGATGATCGGCGTCGCCGCAGCCGAAGCAGAAGGTGTGGGAGCAGGTGCATTGGACGGTAGGGATGATCGAGTCGAGTTGACGCGGGAGGATGTGGCATTTGAGGGCGTAGGTGCAGTTGGGGGCGGGGCACCAGCGGAGCGAGGAAGAGTCGTCGACGTAGGTGCGGTTTAGGAGGGTGCGGTAGCTGGTTGTATGATGGAGCAAGTTCAGGTGGGTAGGAAGTGGTAGTCGAGTCGAGGGCAAGGTGCGAGGAAATGAGGAAAGCGAGGCGAGTCCAAAAAGTCAGCTCGGCGCTCCCCTGCTCGCTGCCTCTCCCGGCCCCTCCTCCCACGCCCAGCCCAGAGATGCGAACTCACCGTTCCAAAACCCCCTCCTCCACCAGCAACTCGACCGTCTTCTCATCGACAATGACGCCGCACTTGGACCCCATGCATTGGATCCTTCGGGACTCGCCTTCGTCGACAATCTTGGAGGTGACGTATTGCGCGTAGCAGGATTTGCAGACTGTTGTTGGTTAGCCGTACAGGTGTGGTAGTGGAGAGAAGAGAAGGGAGGAGGAAGAGCGGTGAGAAGGGCGAAGGAGGAAGAGGGTCAGCTCGGCTCGGCTCGGCGTTCCCCTCGCGCTCCCTCCTCCTCGCCAAGCAGAAGCAAGTAACGACAACTCACATCGATGATCACAACTCAGCGCCAACGTCTCCTGACTCTCCTCCTCATAGCACACCTCACACACAAACCCTCGGACCCTCTTCAAACGGGGTTGCGCGCCATTCTCGTGGATCCCGGCGAGGTGCAGCGTTTGCTCGGGGGAGTCCATGTAGGTCTGTTTTTTCGTGTCGTGGGGGTGAGGTTAGCAGGGAGAGAGGGAAGGAGGGGGGGAGAGGGGAAAGGAAGATGGAACCAACGGACCTCGACGAGCTTCTCCTTCTTCCAGCCAAAGTAGCGCAGGAGCACCGCGGCTTGCTCGCTCTGTGTGTAGTGTATCATGCTCCGTTAGCTTCCCGACCTGCCCTGCTCTGCGTTTCTCTTCCCTTCCACCAAACGCGCTCCGCTCCGCACGCGTGACGCACTCGCCACCCACTACTTAACTCACCTTCAACTGCAACATCTCCTCTACATAGCCAATGCTCGTCCTCTGCTCCTCCTTCAATTTCTCATCGCTCAATACGCGGAACTCGACGCTCCCGGGATGGCTGTCGAGGGTGGTCATGCCGTCAGTCGCTTTGCCCTTGCCCTTGTTGCTGGCGGAGGAGGGGAGGAGCGAGGGGGATGCCGGGGAGAAGCCAGAGTCGGAGGGGGAGGAGGCGTCGAGGTATTCTACTTGTCACATCAGCCAGGCAGGAGGAGAGCAGAGGGAGAAGGAGAGGGAGGAGGGACACTGAGTCWGCGATGGCCGTCTCTCAGAGCACGCGCCTGGGAGCTACAAGGCTACAGAGAGAGAGAGACAAGACGGACCAGCATCCATATCCTCCTCGTCAGGATCAAAAGTATCCGAATAAGCGTCGTCCGAGACGTCAGTCATAATCTCATTCTCGCTCGCCATGGCTGCTCTGCTCTGTCGCGCTGAGGGGAGAGAGAGAGAGAGGTGTAAGGTGTAGAGAGGCGAAGGTGTGGGACGAGAGTCGTAGGAGGGTAGAAGGACTGAAGCTGTAGTCGATTCGAAGTGCGTAGGGCGAGAGATGAAGAGACGAGGGAGCGAGCGAGGGGGGAGGAGGGAAAGAGAGGCGCGCGAGCTGAGCTTAACTTCGAGAACAACGACACCGAGGGGGTCAAAGGCTCGGATTCCGGTCGTGTAGCAGAGTAGGTGGCAGTCGAGTCGATTCACGCTCTGATGTACATTCGTTCCTTCTGCTCTGCTCTGACTCGTCTTTGAGCAGTACGCCAAGCAAGCTCGCTTTCTCCTCCTTCGCCGAGCTGCTCAATCTCGGAAGCTACACTCAAACACGTCCCTCCTCGCTCTTGCAGAGATATCACGCTTTTTTGATCGTACTACGGTATACAGCTGTCCTCTCCTTCTTCTCTCCCGTCCATCCATCCTGCCTTCTCCCAACTCGGCGCGCGCCGAGCAACCCCCAGCAGCTCTAAATCCCACGCCCCCTACCTCCCCTCGGACCTCCCCTTCCTCCTCCCCTACCCCTTCCGCCCCTCATCTCGGGCTTAGCGCCCCTTCCGCGTCCGGCTCCAGATCCTCCCTATTGGTTAACGTGAAGACAGCACAGCGTCAGCTCGCGCGCGTGGGATCGCAGGGCGAGAGGGGAGGGGGAGAGAAGAAGAGAGAGAGGGGGGCAGCACAGCACAAAAACGTACATCCTTCCTCTTCTTAGCCTTGGGGGCATCGTCAATCAACAGGGTATCAAGGGGGAGCGAGTCGGGCAGGATGTAGTAACGAATGTTGTTGCCCCTGATGCTCAGCGAGTCCAAGCTCTGTGGCTCCCGGTTCCGGACAGTGAGTTTGACGGATTTGAGGTGCGTGTTCATTGAGAGGTCCACCGCTGGAGTAGCAGAGCGGAGCAGAGAGCAGGGGTTAGCAGGGAGAGGGAGAGGGAGAGGATGGGGGGAAAGGCGAGACGAACCGGTGATAGTCCCGTGCACGGTGGTGCCATTCTTCAATTCAATCGTCACAGTCTCGTTGTTGAGCTTCATCTGTAGGAGGTTAGGGAGACCATTGGAGGAGAGGGAGGGAGGGAGAGAGAGAGAGAGAGGATGCGAGTCAGCTTGAGTGAGCGCTTCCGATGAGCTACACCCGGGTATGCGAGGGAGAGAGAGACGTACGAGGAACCTAGAAGGGTACAGCAGCCGTACATGAGAGGAAAGAGACGACAAGAGTCAGCGATGAGCTCGAGACGAGGGTATGCTGAGAGGGCGTTGCAGTCGTCTGCTCTTGGCTTGTGTAGCACGCTACGACTGGTCCCAGGGCAATTACCAGGCTACAGCTACTCTACAGCAGCCTCTCCGACCTCGGTCGCCCAGCGAAGAGACGAGCAGAGCAGCAGCCCCGCTACGAGCGACGAGAAACACAGGGTGAGGGTGAGGGCTTACCTGACGAGCTTCATTGTTGGCCGTGTGTTGGAGGGAGTGTAGGGTGGTTAGTTGGGCGGAAGGGGTGTACGAGGCGGCTGAAAAGAAGGCGAGTTTAAGTGATGTAGCCGAGTAGATTGTGAGGGGGAGGGTAAGCCTTGGAGCGCTGGTCGAGGTCGACGTCGACGAGCTCAAAGGGTTAGACTCTTGCCGCTTATCCTCTGTGCTCCTCGTTAGGGCGCTGCTCGACTCGCCTACAGCTCTACAACTCTTCTGCACCCTCTACACACTTTCTGCACCTCATCAACCTCCCCTCCCTCCCTCCCAATCGAGCCTAACAGCGCGCGTTCCCCTCTCGTCCGCCTCGTTGGCCGGGAATGGCTACACCCTCTGCGGCACCGCCAGCTCCAGCAGCAGCACCAGGAGACGATCAGCTACAGCTACATCAATTTCAGCTCACCTCATTGGACGAACAAGGGGTCGCCTCCCTCTTCGCCTCGCTCGGCTTCCCCTTCTACCAAGCTCAACTCAAAGGTAGGTGTCCTCCCTCCCTTTCTCTCCTCTTCCTCTCCCTTCCCCTGCTGACCCCGCTGTTACTGTACCACACGACACACAAGACCACGGCATCACCGGCGACATCCTCGTCCACCTGGACCACGAAGCCTTGAGGGACGTTGGCATCCATTCTGTTGGGCAGAGACTCGCCATTCTCAGAGCAGTCTATAGGTTGAAGGTCGAGCAGAATATACCGGTAGAGGAAGGGGGTTGGGTCCCGCCTTGTACGTTTCTCTATCTCGCTCTCGCTCACTCAGGTGGGGGGCGCGCGTGCGCGGGGGAGAGAGAGGGATGCGCAAGCTGATGAGGATTGTGTGTGTGGTGGTACAGCCGAGGAGATGGAGGATATGGCGCTGTTTGATTCGCCTGTCTCGATGACGGGCCATGGAGGAGGAGGAGGAGGACCGCCCACCGCGCAGATGATGAACTTGCTCGGCGAACGAGGTGAGTCTCTTTCTTTCGCTGCTCTTCGCTTCCTCGTGCTGCTGCTCTCGCTCCAGGGAATAAACGCTCATATTCCTGCTCATCCTCGCTCCGCCCTCCCCCCCTTCCTTCTTTCCTCCTCTCACCACCCCTGCCCACCTCCCACACCCCTCGGCGTCGAGCGAGCGACAGACGACCGGATACGAATCCTCGAATCCGAGGTACAAAAACTGCACGACACCCTCCTCACCATCCGGGAAGATGTCATGCGTCCTGCATCCAAGGTCAGTCCTCTCCTCCACCATCGTCGCCCTGCTCGCGCGCCTCGCTGATCCTCTCTCCTCCTCAGCCTCCCCGTCCCTCCACCTCCCTCCGTTCCCCCACTTCCACGCTCTTCCCCTCCTCCTCCTCCTCCTCCTCCTCCCACACTCACCAGCACCCCCACCCACTCTCCAACCAATCGACCCTCTCGCGCAACAACTCGACTTCCTCGACCGCCGTCAATATCGGTCTAGCGGGAGCGGCAGGAGCGGGAGGCGGGATGCCAGATAGTCCGAGAAGCCCTATGGAGAGCCCTCGGATGGGCGGCTCCCACCAGCAGCAGCAGGAGGATCACCCCCACCATGGCTCGAGCTCGGCGCCCCTCGCGGGACCGGTCACTCCCACCACTCCCACGGCACCGAGTTTGCTGGGGGGGCTGGGAAGTGAGAGAGGAGGAGGAGGAGATCACTACTACTCGAGCTCGAGCTCGAGCTCCCAGTCGACGCTCCTCGGTAACCCCTCGAGCGCCGCTGGAGGAGGAGGTCTCACCGTCCCTAGCTCGCGACCTACGACCGCGACGACGGGGGACCATCAACCGCGGGAACAGCATCCTCGGGACGTCTCGTCCTCCTCCTCCACCATCTCCCATCACCCTTCCCGCCACACGACCGACAAGGACCGCGACGCAAGCGCCAAAGCCCAAGCTCAAGCCGACAACCCCTACCGTTCCTTCCGCGTCACGCTCGAGGATCCATGCCATAAGGTCTTGCCCGCCGCGTTGAAAAAGTACAAGATTAATGATGATTGGAGGCAGTATGCGCTGTTTATTTGCTATGGGAATACTGGTGAGTTGCGGGTGTTGTCTCTTTCGGCGCGGAGGGGGAGAGGAGGGGGGCGCCGAGCTGAGAAGGCCGCGCTGCGCGGACGCGACGCGAGGAGGGAAGAAAGGGCGGGCGGGGCGACAAGGCGGCAGAGCGACATGTCTGACCCTCCTCAACGCAGAGCGCTGCCTCGCCTACGACGAAAAGCCCCTCCTCCTCTTCCAACGGCTCAAAGAATCAAACAACAACCCCGTCTTCATGCTCCGGCACATCAAGGATATCAAATCCCCCATCGCTGTGGCCAGTGCCAAACACGCTGCGAGGCGCGAAAAGCGTGGAGCAGGCGTCGGGGGTGGAGTCGAGGGCCGACTGACGGTGAATCGGGATGGAGTGAGTGTGCAGGGTGGCGGAGGGGCAGGGGCAGGGGCAGGGGGGAATAGGCCGACCAGGTTGCATCATCCTCCGGTGCTTCTTCCCGTTGGCAAGGATAAGGAGGCAGCGGAGGGGAAGAAAGACGAGGGAGCGCCGCCGCCGCCTAGCCCGAGGGAGGCGCCGGGGTACTGTATCAGTATCTACCCGTACTTGGCGGAGAGGGAGTGAGTTTGCTTTTTTGTTTTTCTCTTTGCGCGCCGCGCTGTTGAGGTGCAGCAGGAGAAGGAGGAGGATGGGAGAGCGCCGAGCTGACTTCTGGCTTTCGTTTCGTTTTCGTTTCGTCTCGTCTCGTCTCACAGGGACGAGTTTGATGTGACTGTCGGCGATAGTGCGTCATCTCTTTTTCATTCATGTTTGTCTTTTCGTGGCCACGTCGAGCTGTAGCTAACGCTCTCTCCTTCTCCCCACCCCAACCCAACCTCTCCGAACTTCGCCCTCGCCGCGGCTCAGCCTTCGTCATCATCTCCAAAACCAAAGGCTGGTGGGTCGTGCATCGCGACCTACCCCCTTCCCCCAACGACACCACCCCCCGCAAATCCGCCTGGGTCCCCGCCGGCTGTCTCCTCGAAACCTCGGTCCCTCCCCTCTCGCTCGCTCCCCCATCTCTCGACCTCTCCTCCCTCCCCCCAGGAAACGCAGCGACCGTGCCCATCGAACCGCAGTATGTCGTTAGTGTGTCTACCCCTAATGTTGCTTTGATGGATTATGAGAAGGTCGGCAGTGATGAGTTGGAGGTGAGGAAGGGGACGGGGGTGAGGATTTTGAAGAGGTATAATCATTGTGAGTTGGGCGCTGCGCTGTGGGCTGTGGGTGAGGAGGGAGAGAGGGAGAGAGGGTGCTGACGCTTGGGCCGATCTGTAGGGAGCTACGCGATCAAGGAGGATGGACAGCGCGGATGGGTGAGTTCATTCTTCGCTCGGCGCCGAGCTGGCTTTCGTTCTCGAGCGCGAGGAGCAGGAGCTGACCAGTATCTCACTTCTTCGTTCAATCGCTACAGATCCCCAGCTGGTACGTCTCTGCTTCTCCCCCTCCCACCCTCCATCACATCCCTCCACCTCGACCCAGCTCAAGCTCGGCGATCGCCCGCCCGCCCGACCGACCGTTGAGACGGGCTCGGTCTTTCGGCGACCGACGTTACTTACTGACCTCTCTTCCTCCTTCCTCCCTCTCCGTCCTACTTCCTTCTGCATCATTCTGCTCGTCTCATCTCGCCCCTCCCCTCCGTCACCCGTCCCTCCCCTCCCCTCCTCCCGCCGGCGCCGAACACTAAACCAGGTTCTGCGGCCGCGCCTCGCGCACCGGCGACGGAACGCCCACGACTCCTACCACCGCCGAAGGACGTGCCGCCACCTCTGACGCCCGAGGTCTGTCGAGAGCGGCCTCCTCGGGTGGGAATGGGAGGGAGAGGAGTACGTCCTCGGCGGCGACGAAGGAGAGGGAGAGGGTGACGGGAGAGGAGGATGGGGAGGCGACTTTGGTGGGTGGGGAGTAATAGCTGTGAAGAGGTTGCTTCTTGGTGTAAGGGAGTGATCTCGTGCTCGCGCGGGATTGAGGCGCAGCGGGAGCCGAGCAGAAGACCGAGAGAGGTTCGGCGTTTCTACTGCTCTCTCGCTGAGAGAGAGGGTGTACACTCAATGAAACGCGAGAGGTTACAGACAGTCATGCGGGCCGGAGTGTCCTGTAAAACAAGCTCCGACGAGCCTTCGATCGTTCGCCTCAGCGAGGGACGGAACCGAATTCAAGTCGTCGAGGAGCCGTTGCTTGCCCCTTTGCCTTCGCACTTCTCTCTCGACACAGTTCGTATACGGCTACAGAACACACCAACACCAGGTCGAGGCTCTTCCTCCCTCCTCCCGCACCTCCACTCCACACCCACGAGCTTGGTTCGCTCCTTCCGGAACAGGGAGGCAGCTCTCAGTCGCAGTCGCTTCTCCTCTCCTCGAATCACCGCCGCTCCGACCAAACATCTAACAGCAGGCAGCGCTGAACTCGCTCAAGTCCTTTCCTCGGGTACGGGCTACATCCCTCTTCCTTGCCGCACCTTCCCCGGCGCGGCTCCTCCTTGTTTTGTTCGCTGACCCGCTCCTCTCTCCCCCTCTCTCTGTACAGACGCTCGTCGACTCGTCGCAGGAAGAAGAGATGAAGGATGCGGACGTTCAGGAGATGCTGGATCGTGGGACTAATGTCGTGGCTAAGGAAGGAGGAGGCGGAGGAGGAGGAGGACAGGTTGCCTTCGCTCCTCCTAGAGCAACGAGCCAGCTTAAAGTCCGCTGGGCAAAGGTGAGTCGCGCTCAGCAGTCGGGGAATAAGCAGATATTGACGATGATCTGCTACAGATCAAACGGAGGATAGGCAACGGCTCGGCACCAGGTCAGTCTCTTTCGCTCAGCTCGCCACCCCGCGCCCGGCTGCGTGTTTGGAGGAAAAGGACGCGCCGGCGTTCGAGCTTGTACGGCGAGAGCTTGTTGCTAATCCTTTCTAACGACATACAGACGAATCCCTCGGCGAACCAACCAACACGACCGACGCTACCTCGAACGACGGATCCTCGGTCGGCGCCGGCGGACGGCGATGGGGTCGGCGAGGGAGTAAAGATGGGATTATCGCCGTAGGAGGGCAAGGCGAGGAGAAGGAGGAGAAGGAGGATATGGTAGATGAGGTGGTGGTGGAAGCGACGGGCTCTCCCGAGTATTGGAAGGCCTCGGCGCAGCCGGGAGGGGGAAGTCAGAGGGAGGGAGGAGGAGGGACCTCGGCGAGCCCGGGGACGGCGTTGCAGGGGACGGGGATGCAGAGTGAGGGAAGCTCGTTGAGGGCGACGGCGTATGATAATACGTCGGGGATTATTGGGACGGCGGGCAACTTTGTGCGATATCGCGTCTGGCCGAAGATCGTGTAGGTCCTCGTCTGGTACTTCGAGACCCATAGCTGATCGATTTGCGTCTCGCAGCAACTTCTTTGAACCCCGCTACCACGACCCGGAGGTCGAAGAGGCGTACCAAAAAGAGTTGTGGTACACGGGCAAGTCGACGACCATTTTTGGAAGTTGCTTCCTCGTCTTCTCCTGGGTCCTCGCCATCTCCCTCCTTCCTCATCCATGGTCCACCTTCAACAAAGTCAACAACTACGCCCTCGGACCCGTCCTCTCCATCCCCCTCGTCGTCATGGCCGCCTTCGACTTTCCGAGACGGCACAAGTGGCTGTGGCAGATCTGGGTCGTCTGCTGTACCTGGATGTCGGCTGCCGCTAACGTCATCGATATGCATGTCTGCGAGTGCGTACACGAGCAGATTCGGGGGGTCGTGCAGAGCTGACTGACGGTTCTCGGCGCAGGTTCTACCTCCCGACTCGACACTGCGCCAACCGCGACTTCATGGGAACGTTGTACTACTGCAGTGCGGGTCCCGTGATCGCCCTCTTCGCCCTCAACCAACGCCGCATCATCATGTTCTCCGCCTCCCTCGCCTGGATCCTCCTCGTCTTCGGCCTCATCATCCCTTCTCGCCCGAGCTTCATTCGCAACATCCTCAACGTCGCCCTCTTTCAAGGATTCGTTCTCTTCATCCACTACATGCAGGAGATGGGATCGAGGAGGATGTACACGCTTCGTGCCGAGTTGAAGGTGAGTCTGAACGAGTCGAAGGACGCCCGAATCACAGAGCTTTGCTGACCTGCCTCGCTACCTTTTCTCGCAGGTACAATTCCGCGCCAAGCAAAAGAGCCAGATCAACGAACGGAAAGCGATGGATTCGAAGCGAAGGGTGAGTCCTTGAGAGAAGAGTTGAGGCGTGACGAGAGCCGAATGACAGAGAGCTTCACTGACCTCGCTTTTTCATCCAGTTCTCGAGCTACATCTTCCACGAGGTCCGAGTACCACTCAACACCGCCCTCCTTGCCGTCCAGAACCTCGAAGGGGCCAACGTCTTCGACAAGAACTCGGAGCAGGCCGTCGAGTACGCTGCGCTGGAAGGCTCGCTGCAGATGATGTCGCAAGTTCTGAACGTGGGTCATCTGTTCACACTTCTTTGAGCTGCGCTGACCTATTCTACCGCACAGGACGTCCTCGATTTCTCTCGAATGGAGCGCGGCGGCTTCTCGTCGGTCTCTCGCCCCTTCTCCTTCCACAACGTCATGCGCTCCATCTTTGTACCGCTACGGATCGACACGAACGCTCGTGGACTTCTCCTCGAGACGTCGCTGGACCCGAGGATCGACGAGGTGGCGAGGAAGGCTGCCTTCCCCGAAGAGGACGGAGCGATAGTGCAGGAGGGCGACGGGATCATGCTGGGCGACGAGATGCGACTACGACAGGTCATCAACAACCTCGCCTCTAACGCCGCCAAGTTCACCTCGGCCGGCGGCAAGATCACAATTCGCACGACGCTCGTCTACCCTCATGATGGACTCGCTCGCTACGACGCCGCTGTCGCCACCAACAACGATACGGCTCATTCGGACACCACCTCTGCGACCGCTACGCATTCGCCTCGGCTCTCGCAGAACCGCCTGCTGCAGCACGAGGCCAAAACGTCGGAGAAGAGGGAGGGGGAGAACGTCCTCGTCGCTCGGATAGAAATTACCGACACGGGAGTTGGTATCAGGAGTAGGGATATGGCTGAGAGTCGACTTTTCTCGGCGTACGTTCTTAACTTTCATCTCGAGAGCCTCGGTCGCTAATCCTCCTCCCCTTCTCACAGCTACGTGCAAACGGAGATCGGTCGCAAGCAGGGTGGAAAGGGTACTGGACTCGGACTCTCCCTCGTTCGCCAGATCGTCATGCTCTCCGGTGGTCGGCTGGGAGTCAAGTCGAAGGTCGGCCAAGGTTCAACGTTCTGGGTCGAGTGAGTCGCTTTGCTTTCGGCCGTGCTTGTGGAAAGATAGTTGACCCCATCTTCCTACAGAATGCCTTTCGTCATCGGCACCGAAGTACGTTCCAGCGACCACCTCGAACCTCATCGTCGAGTCAGCTCGACCCTCGACAAGGAGCTCAACGCCCCCTCCGCCTCCTCCGAGCCTTCCGACTACCGCTTCCTTCCTTCCCTCACCTCTGGCGCAGAACCGCGACGCACGAGCGACCCCACCCTCAGCTCCATCGGCGAAGGCAACCACTCGGAGATCGAGATGACCCCGACCCACTACCGCTTCTCGTCACCGCCAGGCTCGCCCGCTCTACAGGCGCCGGCTGCCTTCATTCCAATGGACGGCATGACTCCCCCCCTTACGAGCACGCCGAGGCTGGGAGGCGAGCCGAGGCTGGGAGGCGACTCGTCTCAGACTTCAACGCTGCAGGGCGGCTCCGACCTTCTAAGAAGGCCATCGTTCCCTCCGCGACAAGAGAACCTCTCGTCGTCTTCGGCGCCACCAGCCCTACCGCCTCCACCAACGCCAGCACCAGCAAAACGGTCCCAAGAGTTGGAGTTCCCCGATGGCCCAGTGAGTCGCCCTCTCTGGGCTCTCTACGCTTGACTTGGGCCGACGCTGACCTCCTGCTCCCCCAGCTACGAGTCCTCATCGTCGACGACGATGCCCTCACTCGACGCCTGATGGGTCGCATGATGCAGCGCCTTGGCTGCAAGGTCAGCTTCGCCGAGAATGGAGCGGTCGCCCTCGACATGCTTCTGGCGCACGACGAGTCGCCCTCGGGCTCGGAGGATGGCATCGACCCTCGGTCTTCGGCACCGCAGAACTACGACATCACCTTCCTTGACAACCAGGTGCGTTTTGCAGTCGACTCTAGAGGGCGAGCGTTCGAAACTGACTTGCCTTGAGACGCTGCAGATGCCGGTCATGTCGGGATTGGGCTGCGTCAATCGCCTGAGGTCGCTCGGACGAGACGATCTTGTCTGTGGAGTGACCGCAAAGTACGCCTTCTCGCTGGCCGACATCTGGTCTTCAACGCTGACTTCTTGCTCTCTCCGCCGCTCGTCCCTTTCGCTCGCCTTCTTCTCGCTCCCCTTCCACAGTGCTCGTGAGTCGTCGCTTTCAACTCTCCTCCATCGACCGCCGAGCTGATAGTTCTCCCCTTCGCAGTCATCTCCGACCAACAAGACTACATCGAGCAAGGCGCCACCGCCGTCCTCACCAAGCCCGTTCTCGAGGGCGACCTCCGTCGTTTTTTAATCATGGCCGATCGTCGTCGTAGCGAGCGCGAAAACGGCTCTGGCCGACCCACACCCTCTGGGACCATCTTCCCTCCTCCAGTCCTCCTTCGCACTCGCGAGGATGATTGAGTCCTCCTCTCGCTTCTTCTCCGTCTGCTACTCACTAGGGTTGTCTCGCTTAATTAGGGCTGTAGTAGTATTGTAAGATCATCTTTAGTTTGACCCATCGAAGCTCGCTGCGAGGGAAGGAGAGTGGCCGCTGTGCTCGGCGAGCGAGTCCAGTCGGCTGGTTTAACAGCGCTGAGCTTCGTCGAGACACGTAAGGAGCCCGTCCATTCTCTCAAGAAGCATATCAGGTATGCAGTTGAGGTGCAGAGACCCCAGAAGCGGTTTCGACCAGCGCGTAAGATAGATTTGTGAGGCTCGGCGGAGACGCCTGCAATCTCGGGGAGCGCTGTAGCGGCGTAGGCAGAACGAGAGCTATTGTGTAAAGAGTTCTGGGTTACTTCCACACATCAGTAAACTCTGCAGGAGACCGCTCGGCGTCTCCTCCAGCTTCCGTTCGAGCAGCCTCGGTGAAGGTCTCTCTCATCTCTGCCGGTCGCCGGAGCTGGCGCGCCGCTCACTACTCCGTTCCCCGATAGGCAGTGCCGATGATCTCGGACACGGAACCAGCCCCCGACGACCCAGTTCGGCGGAGGTGAGCAGCTTACTCAGGTGCTGAGGCTTAGGCAGCAGGTGCCTGGGCCAGCCGCCTGCCTTCGCAAGTCCCCCAGGCGTTCAGCGGACTACAAAAGGGCTCCGCTTGGCTCTTCGACTCTCTTCCTCCTCATCCTCACTCGCTCATCACGACCAACATGCTCTCTGACAAGCACATCCTCGTCTTTGGCGCTACAGGTGAGCTCACCGAGTCGGCTCTTCATCTCATCGCCGAACATGACTGACGCCTTGCTCTTCTACAGGCAACACCGGTCTCCTCCTCATTCAAGAAGCTCTCTCCCTCCCTTTACCGCCTCAACTCACCCTCTACGTCCGTACACCGGGCAAGCTCCCTGCCGGCATCGAGGAGAACAAGCGAGTCCGAATCGTCGTCGGCGAGCTGAACAAGCGGGAGAAGATTGAGGAGGCCATGGAAGGAGTGGATACGGTCGTCAGCTTCCTCGGCGCCTATCCTGATCTCAGTGCATTCGTCGCAATGTTCACGAGGTCAAAAGCGACGGTAAGCCTTCTCCCGCCCTCTTCTTCGCCGAAAAGCTCGTCGCTGACATTCTTTACCTCACTACAGCCCATCGCCAATTCCTTCAAGGTGGTGACTGAGGTCATGAAGGAGAAGAACGTCAAGCGTATCCTTGCTCTGTCCACGCCCAACTTTTTCGTCCCCGGCGATCAAGTGAGTTCTGCCATATCGTCCCTCTCTGCTCCGAGCTTCTCCGCTAACTCTGTTCCCTTTCCCTTCCCACAGCGCAACTGGACCTGGGCCGCTTACCTCGCCATGATCCGCTTCCTCATCCCCTCCGCCAACGCCGAAATGTCGGCTATGGCTCGCCTCGCCGTTGACCCTGCTTTCGACTACACTGTCTTCCGCGTGCCGCACCTCAACGATCTTAAAGCGGAGCAGAAAGTGTGGGCTGGTCCCCTCGGACCGGAATGGGAGGGCACGAGGGAGCTGAGTCGGGGCAGTCTCGCCAAGTGGGTGCTCGGCGAAGTGGAGCAAGGCCAGTGGGTCAAGGGCGCGCCGGCGTTGGGCAATTACGAGTAAAGTAGCATAATCGCATCGCAGAGAACCTGTACAGCTACCTAATCGCAGTACCTTTGAAGTTCATCAAGCTCGAGTTGCGCCGGGAAGGGAAAAGAGCTGCTTCGCGAACGAGTCGATCGTCTCGTCGAGGCCGATATCTGCACCGAAACGAGTCATCAGCTAGCCTGCACGCTCTCCAGGAAACATTCCACGACCTCACAAGTGAACCCAAAATCCCTCTCCGCTTCCCCAGCATCAAATCTGAGCCTCGCCTCAATCTTCGGCGCTTGCTTGGGTTGGGGAGGGAAGCGATGAGCCTGTTCGGGGACTGCCTCGCCAGCCAGTCGGCCGAGCTCTTCGTTGGTGAACTGTCCGGCGACGAGGGCGTAGCGTTTTCCTGCTGCTGCTGGAGTGGTGAACGCGGTGATGTGGGAGCGGGCGACGTCCAGGACGTTAACGAAGAGCTGCGAACGAAGTGCGGCAGGCTGAGGGTCAGCGATGCAAAGAGGGTGGCAGAAAGAGCTACTCACTCCAACTGGATGAGGCGTATAAGCTGGTGCATCGACGAGGGCCGTGGTGAAGCCGTAAGAAGAGGTCGCCGAGGTCCAGCTGAGGGAAGGTGCGCTGTTGTGGCCGAGGATGAAGGCGGGGTTGATGCTGCGCAGGAGCGATGCAGTCAAGCTCTGCTCTTAGCGGGAGAAGAGGGAGACAAGGGAGAATGCGAGGGGACCAACCTTGTCAGGGTAAAGTTCGGCTTCTCACGCTCGACGTAGTCCCATGCAGCTTTCTCGGTGAGCATCTTGGCGGCGACTGGTGAAGAAGAAAAATAGGCTCAGCAGAACATCGACTGAACGGTGCAAAGCATGACAGCGTACAGTAGGGAAGGCGACCGACAACTTGCGGCGCCCAGGCAGCGACCTGCTCATACTGTCCGACGAGAGATCAGCCCAAGAGACTAGAGGAAGTCAGAGCGAGGAAAGGGGAGCTTACAGTGTAGGGAGCCCAGTCCCTCTCGGTGATGAGATAGTCGCTCGGCGGTAAATCGGCGAAGTTGATGTAGGAGACGATACTGCAAGCGGCTTGGGTCAGAGGAGCAGTGAGCTGCAGAAGAGACTCATCTACTCACGAGGAGGTGATGACCACACTCTTGACTCCCGCCTTCTGCGCACTTTTGAGCACGCCGAGCACTCCTTTCAGCGCGGGATCGAGCAAATCTCGCTTGATGTCCTACGGGAAGGGCCGTTAGCTCGTCTGCGGGCTTATATATACATCAGTGATCACTCACTTGTGGCGCAAATGCCATGGGAAACGCGCAAGCAGCCACAAAGTCCACTCCCTTCGTCGCCTCGTCCAGCGCTCCCTCGACCGTGAAGTCGGGTACTACGATCGTCTGAGTTCTCGAAAGATGCTCAGGATACTTCTCCCGCCACTGTTCGACCTGCTCAAGCTTGCGGAAGACGAGGCGGATCGAGTAGCCTGCTCGAAAAGCTTCGAGCGCGACCTCGGAGCCGAGATAGCCTGAGGCGCCGGTGACAAGTACGAGAGGGCATTCAGAGGTACTGGTGCTTGTCATGTTGTGGTTCCCGGTGAGTTTGTGAGAGCAGGGAGCGAACGAGACGAGAGAGGAGGAGGAGAAGGGCTTCCCGTGACTTTCGCCTCTCAGGTGGGGTCGAGACGATCTCGGCGATAGATGAGCTTGTCCCGGGCACGTGAGAAGGCTCTATATGCTACACAATCACCTCTATCCATCTTCTAGGCTTCCTCCTCCCTGTAGAGATCATCGCCCAAACCTCCTTGCGAATCTTCTCCTTCTTGACCTCGCTAATCGCCTCCCCTTTCCAGTCCACTAGATCCCTTCTCATCCCCAGCTGCCGCAAACTTGGCCACTTTATATCCCAGTCGACGGCTCGGATGAGGATTGGCGGCCAGGTCGTGTAAGAGAGGTCGACCGAGAGGAGAGTGGGCGTCGCTGCTGCTAGACGAGGGAGGAAGGTGGATTGGGGAACGGAGGACGGATGGTCCAGAGTCTTGCCCGCGAGTGAGAGGTGTCGGAGTGAAATGAGGAGGGTGAGAAGGGCAAAGAAGGCTTCGGTGAAGTGAAGGGAGGGGGTTGCGGCGAGATTGAGATCAGATAGGTGCGGGAAGGTGGGAATGGGCTTGGAGGGATTGCATTGGTTGATGAGGAGGGATCGAAGGAAGGGGAGTTTGACTGGCGAGTAGGCGAAGTTGAGAGAGGTGAGGGTTGCGAAGAGCGAGAAGCTGCCCCGTCCATCGCCGAGCCTGACGTCCCAGGATGCTGACGCGCCTCCTTGCTCCTCCTCGTCCTCCCAATCGCCTTCCGACTCGTCTACATTCAGCACCGAAGCCTCGTCACTTTCCTGTCCAGTCCAAATCCCCGCTACTCCCTCCGCCGAACCCTCGTCGTCCTCCCTCAACAGCTCCACGATCGCTCGCTCCTCTAGCGGCCAGCTCGAGGCTGCGATATCAATAACACGCAACCTCAAATGCGGCGGCAGGAGGTGGACATGCTCCAGGAGGAGCGACGCGGCCGGCGGGAGGCTCAGATCGCAAGCGATAACCTCCCCTACGCACTGCAGAAGGCTCGGCGGGCGTGGGACTGCACAGTACGCTCTTGTCGTATCCTTGGAGTCGTCCAATGGAGCGAGCATCCGCTCCTTCGTCGGTGAAGGTCCCTTGCCGCTGGCTTGAGCCTCACGGATCCAAGTCCCGCGTCGGTTCTCGCCATCGGTAGCAGCCGCAGCGATCCATGACCGGGGAGGAGGGGGACCTGGAGCACTCCTTGTAGGCCGAGCTTCGACTGCCGGTGCCAGAGGCGGTAGAAGGCGAGGGCGCGAGGTGAAGGCGATGGACGCGGGTGAGTCGAAGCGGCGCCGAGCTCCTCGTTGTTCCGAGCGAAGACGAGCTAGGCGAGCAGAGATCGTTTCTGGTTGCGGTACATCGACTGTCGAAGTGTTGCGCCGAGCAGGGATCATTGGCAAGAGGCAAGAACCGACATTCGCTCCTTCGCCTCCTTCGTCATTCGTTCGCCATTCTCGCCTCGACTCGTACACTGCTACAGGCCGCTAGATCTGCTTCTCGTGCTTCTAGAACCATGGCTGCTCCTTCTCCTCCCAAACTCGTCGGTGAGTTGCGCTCGCCGGCTGTGTCAGATTCGAGCTCACTGTGCTTGCTTCTACAGACATCGGCAGCAACCTAGGCGACCCAGTCTTCCGTGGAAACTATCATGGAAAGCAAGCTCATTCAGGTGAGCTCGTACAGCCTCTCATCCCGCCTTCAAAGCTCACTCTCCGCCCGTGCGCAGACGACTTCCTCGAGATCCTGGAGCGAGCTCGAGCAGCCGGTGTAGGAACTCAACTGTTGACGGGAGATTGCTTGAGTGGGAGCAAGGAAGTGATCGCGCTGGCGAAGGAGCACGGTGAGCACGATTTCGGCCCGTCCTCGGCGCTCATGAGCTGACCTTCCCCCTTCAGCCGGCCTCTACGCGACGACTGGATGCCACCCGTGTCGAGCAAAGGAGTTTGACGAGTACCCTGGTGGACCCGATGCGTATCTCGAAGCTCTGGCAAAGGTCATCGAGGAGAACAAGGGTCCGGAGGGCCGAGTGCTGGCTGGTGAGCTTCGGTTTTCTCCCTTGCTCCCCAGCCCGCACGAACTGACGATCTCTAATCCTCCCAGTCGGTGAGTGTGGACTCGACTACGATCGCCTCCACCTCTGCCCGAAGGACGTCCAGCTCAAGCACTTCCCACCTCAGCTCGAGCTGGCCTCACGCTTCGACCTTCCCCTCTTCCTCCACTCCCGAGCCGCTCATCGGGACTTTATCGACATCATCAAAGCCCACGGCAAGCCTTTGCGGGGTGTCGTGCACTCGCATTCGGAGAGCTTGGAGCAGGCGCTGGAGTGCATCGAGCTCGGCTTCTACATTGGCATCAAGTGAGTGTCCACGAGGCATCGCGATAAGCGTAGAAGAACATCAGCTGAACCTACTCCCTCCTGCAGTGGGTGAGCCTGAAGCTGAGACCTAGCGCCGTCTCTTCGCCGAGCCTGAACCTCCTCCCCTTTCGCAGCTGCTCGCTCAAGACGCCCGAGAACGTCGAGTGCGTTCGTCAGCTACCTCTAGACAAGATCATGATCGAGTCCGACTGCCCATGGTGCGAGGTATGCTCTCCGGTCTTTTTGCTCTTCTCTCGCCGGCTCGTCCTTACCCTGTTGCCTTCGCAGATCCGACCCTCCCATGCCTCCCACCTTCACCTATCGACGATCACCTCTTCTACCACCCACTCTCATCTTGCGCCTCTCTACATCCCTCCGATGGTCAAGAAGGAGCGCTGGGTAGCAGGCAAGGGCGTCAAAGGCCGAAACGAGCCTTGCTCGACGGGGCAGGTCGCGTGGGTCGTGAGTCAGTTGAAGGGAGTAAGCGTGGAGGAGGTCGCGGAGCAGACATATAGGAATACTTGTGCGCTGTTCGGGATCCCAGAGTAGACTTGATGGTGGGAAAGGGAGACCCGAAGGCGCCTTGTCGGCTCGGGCAGAGCTGTGATGAGAATGATTGGACTCGAGGAAGCAGCCGAAGCGAGAGCGCGAGCGGAGACGGGCTGTACGCCAGAGCTGTAGTCTCCGAGACCAGTGGATGTCCGCTCGCTAAAGGCAGCGCCGAGCCGAGTCGAGCCGAAAGCCGAGTTGATCATTCGGCGAACTCATCCGCGGCCCCAGCTCCATCTACAGCCCCAAACTCCTCCCCATCCCCATCCAGCTCTTCCCCACCCACTCAGCAAACTGACCCGCTCCCTCCACACTCTTCTGCATCGACCGAGACCGCTCCAACAGCGTATCGACGAGTTCGAGAGTCGATTCGACGCGCTCGGCCGAGGTGAGAGCGTTGGAAGGGGAGAGAAGGTGTAGCTCGGCGAGGCCGTAAATTGTGCCCAGGCGAGAGCGCGTGAGGTACCAGTCGGCCTGTGCGAAGGAGAAGAGATCAGCGAGGGAACGCCGAAGCGCGGAAAGGGGAGCTTACACCCTGGGACTCGTCGCCTGAGACTTTGGCGAGGTCGTGTGCGATCCGAGCGACGTGGGTGAGGTGTGGTGCAGGTGAGGGGAAGGGGAGGAGAGCGGAGGGAGAAGAGAGGGCGGTGGTGGTTGGTGCGCCGAGCAGCGCGAGAGCCTCCGAGAGCAGGAGCAAAAGGGTCAGCTTCCTGTATCTGTATCAAGATAATGAGACGACTCACCTGCACCAATTGACCGAGCACCGGCTCGTTGTATCGTACTCGCTGCCTCAGTCCCTCCCTCACGCCTGCCTCGCCCCTCAGCCCGACCTCTCTGACCCTACCAACCATATCCCTCCTTCCCTCCTCCAACCACTCCTGCACCAGCGCCCTCGCCGGTCCCACGCGCTCTCCTTCCAGACTCGCACCCTGAGCATCCGCCTTCAATTCCTCCCTTGTAAGCGAGCGCGCCGAACTAGCAGGCAGTGGCGGAGGCGAAGGAAACAGTCCGTTGAGGGTTTGAGTAGTGTAGCCTGGTGCTGGCGGCGTGTGAGGGGCTGGGAGCGAGAGAGAGGCGATTTGAAGCGCGTGCGCGGTGAAGCCTGATTTGGGGATCAGAGGCAGGGCGAGGCGTAGGAGCTGTTGAGGTACAGAAGCTGCCATCGTTTTTGCGAGTTGTAGCTGAGTCTGAACGAAAATCTGGTCGGAGGCAGGCCCTTCTCAGCCTTTCTCGGTCGTCGGCCTTCGACCTTCGACTTGGCGAGTGGTTCGACTCTCTGTTTCCTCCGTCTCGCTTGTCTCTGCTTTCTCGGCGCTCGCTGCTGGCTGGACCTTTCTAAAGATGTCAAAGGAGACGGTACGAGTAGCGGTAGTCGGTACAGGGTAAGCTACAGCTTCGCAGCGCTTTCAACCCCCTCCCCACAGCAGCAGCTCACCCAGGCGCGTCCTGCTTTTCCCAGTCTCGCTGGCCTCGTCACCGGCTACCTGCTCCAAACGCTACAGCTGTACTCCAAGGATGGTACTCTACTACATTTCCACGTCGAGCTCTTCGAAAAGGTGAGCTCACGCGCATCTTCAAATTGACGCCGGGCGCTGACCTCGAGCAACTCGCCGTCAGAGCGCTACCTTGGGCATGGACAGCAGCTCCATCTCCGTAGAAGCAGAGGGATATTCGTTCCGACTGGATACACCTATGCGGTCTATCAACGGAGGTGAGCAATACCCTGCTGCTCCTCCCTGTCGCCAGCGCCGGAGGTCACCTGCTGAACCTTCGCTCGTCTTCTCGCAGGCTCCCACAGCAACGTGCATTGCCTGTACAAGCATCTAGACATTGCTCTCCGCCGATCCGACTTTTCCTACTCCTTCTCCCGCCTCGCTCGCCTTCCTCCGAGACCCACTTCGCCTCCTCCGCCTCCGTACTCCGACGCTGCACCTTCTTCACCACCACCGGACATCACCGAACCGCCATTACGACCAGAACAGACCTCTTGTTACCTCTACGAAGGATCAAATGGCCTCAAATTCCCTCCCCTTGCCTTCCCCTCACCCGTCGCTTCGGCTTCCATGTTCACTCGCCTCGCCTACCTCTTCCACCTCGCTCTCCTCTCACTCAGCTACATCCACCTTCTCCTCCTCGCCTTCTTCTACGACTCGGCTGGTCTTCTCCGCCCCTCTGCATCGAGAAGAGCCGAGCCGAACTGGGCAAGGCGGATAGCGGACCTGCTCGGCTTGAGCAGCGTAGCCGACGAGTCGCTCGAGAAGTGGTGCAGGAGACACTGGGTATGGAAAGGGATGCAGGATGAGGTGCTTGTACCACTGTATGCAGCGGTCAGCACTGTCGGGAGGAAGGAGGCCAGGTCAATGCCGATCGCCGAGTGTCTCGGTACGCTTCTGTCCCAATTCCATTGGCTTGCGATTGGGCTGAAGCTGACGCGTTTTGATCAAAACAGACTACATCGTCTCTACTTTCGGATCAAGCCACTACGTCGCCGAAGTCGGGGTCCGACAGGTCGTCCAGCGGCTGAGCGCTCCGATTCCATCTTCGGCGATCCATCTCTCGTCGACCATTACCTCCATCGCACGCACCAAATCCCCGGCCGGGCGCTCTCAGATCACGCTCACCCTATCGGACTCTTCTGCACCTCAACCAGCACCATTCGACCACCTCATCTTCGCAACCCAAGCGAACCAAGCCGCCTCGCTCCTCTCCTTCCTCCCCTCCTCTTCTGCGCGGGAGACCCTCCTCAAAGCCCTCAACACCTTCTCCTACATCCCCACACTCGTCGTCAACCACACCGACGAGTCCATGCTCCCTCCCAATCCTCTCGACCGGCGGGACCTCAACCTCGCTTCCTTCGCCCCTACCTCCTCTCCCCTCGAAGCCAAGCTCGATGCTCTGGACCAAGGATCGGAACGCACGATGCCGGTGCATTCGATTCAAGCGACGCACATCATCTCGCGTACGCATCCTCGGCTCGCCTCTCCTTCTTCTTCCTCCTCGAGCACCCCGCTCCTCCTCCTGCAAACAACCAACCCCCTCCTCCCCATCTCACCATCCCACATCCTCTCCTCAACATGGTACGAACGAGCCTACATCACCTCCTCCTCTCGCTCCGTCCTTCCCGGCTTCCTTCTCTCCTCCTCTGCCGAGCCGAAGCAAGGTGGCTTGCAGAATCTGGAGAAGGGGGTCTGGTTCTGTGGAAGTTGGTGTGCCGAGGGAATACCGCTGCTGGAAGGATGTGTGAGCTCGGCGAGGGAGGCGGTGAGGGGCGTGGTGGAGAGTGAGGAAGCGGTTTGGAGGGGAGTGGGGTGGTAGCCAGCGAAGGGCTGCTCGAGGATACAGAGAGGAGGGTTGCGATCGTAGAGTATGTATGAAGGTAATAGACGTGTTTGGTACGCTACAGAGAGTCAGCTTGGGAGGTAGAACGCAGCCGAGATGAGAAGACGAGCTCGGCGCAGAGGAAGGAACGGCTGCTTTCGCCGCTGGGGCTTGGTGCAGGCTTCGGGACAGCTCCGAGGGGGCAGTGAGATAGCTTTACGCGCCCTCGGACTGTCAGGGCGCGTCAAAGCCTGTCTATTGTACCGCAACAGCGCCCTTAAGCCTTCGGCGCTCTTGTCGAGCTAGCTGCCCGAATAACGCGTGTCCTACAGCGTCCTTCCAGCTGGAGGTCATATCAAGATGTATCTCGGGCTCTGAGTGAACTGCAGTCGATTCCATCAGTTTTCAGTTTCAGTCGGAGAGGAGCTCGGACGCTCGACCCTCCGAGTCGACCGTCCTCCCGCTCGAAAAACGACCTGACGCCTCTTGCCTTCCTGCCACACACTCGCTCTCGACTCGACTCGACTTGAGCAGCTCGAATCGACTCGACACAGTACAGCACAGCAGTACTCGCTTACACCTCACCACCTCCTCAAAAACCCCCTCACACGACACAGCATCATGTCGACTAGCGCTGGCAAGGTCTCGGGAGGCAAGGGCAAGGCCAAGGGCGAGGGAGGGAGCGGAATGAGCATGTCTAGTGAGTAGCAGGATCGCTCTCTCGTTTCTGCTGCTCGTTAGGGACAAGGGGACACGAAGAAGCGTCCAGCAAGAGGGTTGAGCACTGCTTCAAAAGCTCAAAAGCGGTGACGACGCCACTTCAGTCGAGCTGATGGCTCGCAGGCGGTCTGTAAATGTACTACAGATGTGCAGACGAGGGTGTCCGACTGTGGTAGAGCTTAGGGTGTGGCAGAAAGTCCCAGGGCGGACGGCAGCTGACCTCGGCGTTGAGGGGCCTTCGCGCTGCACCTTTTGTACCGAAGCGAGCTCGTACCAGCCTCGCGCGCGATGTAGGCGTCTAGACCAACATTCCGAGAGCACCTGATTGTCGTTCTAGGGAATGAAACTGACAATTCCGGTCCAATTCGGCCCTTCTTTGCCGTCGTAGCCAAAGCTGGCTTAACATTCCCAGTCGCTCGAATCAGGAGGTACTTGAAGAAGGGACACTATGCCAACCGCATCGGATCTGGTATGTACTACATCCTCCCACTCGACGAGATCCTGTACGCTCTTATACTGACCGAATTTGACCTTCGGAATCGCAGGCGCCGCCGTAAGATCTCGCCGTCTCTTCGCCACGATGATACGAGCTGACCTCTAGTCTTGCAGGTCTACATGTCGGCCGTCCTGGAGTACCTCACTGCCGAGATACTCGAGCTCGCTGGTAACGCTGCTCGGTGAGTCGAAAGAGGCAGACCGCTCGGCGCCGAAGCCGAAGCTGACCCTCTCGCGCCCTCAGCGACAGCAAGAAGTCTCGTATCATCCCTCGTCACCTTCAGCTCGCCATCCGCGTCAGTAGCGGCAGCTTACAGCCTTTCGAGTCGAGCTGATCTCACTCGGCCGAGCAGAACGACGAGGAGCTCAACAAGTTGCTCGCGCACGCTACGGTTCGTCTCTCTCGTCCTCCCTCGCCTCTACGCTCAGAGCTGAACCTCTCGTCCTGCAACAGATCTCGCAAGGTGGAGTCCTCCCCAACCTCCACCCCGAGCTCCTCCCCGCTGCGAGCAAGAAGAAGGGTGCGAGCAAGAAGAAGGCCGCCGACGAGGACTCGGACTGAGGGACTGTAGGGCTCCCCCATTGCTTGTGTGTGTCGCTTTGTTTCGTTTTCGTGTAGCTCTTCTTTCGTTCGAGATCCCCGCCCCCCTTTTGTGCAACCGAATGAGTACCAGAACGACTCGGCCGAGGCAAGGCCGAGTGATAACGAGAACGAGGCGAGGCGATCTGCTCCTTGCTTCCTCGCTTTACACCTTCGCAACCTCACTATGGACTCGCCAATCCCTCTGATCGACTTCAGCACTCCTCAGACCTCTGGGCAGCTCGCCAAGCAGATTCTCAACGCGCTCTCATCGGTCGGCTTCTTGCACGTTGTTGGCTTGCCGGGATTGGACAAGGAGACGATCGCGAATGCACTCAGTATTGTGCGTGCTCTCTTTTGATGTTCGGAGCACGGCTGACCCTCAGTACAGCACAAGGAGCTTTACGACTCGCCCGTCGCCGAGCGGCTTGCCTGCCCGCATGACTTTACCACTCGCAATGGGCATCAGCGATTCAAGGACATGTCTCTAGGAGAAAAGGGAGGAGGAGCAGACAGCAAGGAAGCGTTCGTTTACGGCCATCACGGCATTGAGCTCGAGGAGACGGATCAGCCGCTTCCGCCGGCGCTGGAGAGGAGGAGGGAGGAGGTGCAGCGGTTCAAGGAGACGTGCCATGCAGCCTTCTGCGAGTTGTTGGACAAAATGAGCATTGCGATGAAGGTGAGTCGAGGACTTCAGTTGCAGAAGCGGAGCTGATTTCGGCGGTCGTCCTCCAGCTCCCCGTCAAGTTCTTCGCCGACGCTCACTTCATCGGTAATAACTCGATCTCATTCATCAACTACCCACCTATTGCTTCAGATGAGAGTGGGTCAGCGTCGGCTGAAGGGTCTCGTGCTGGAGCGCACAAGGTCAGCTTTCGCATTTCACTCGGCGCTCGGCGTTCACCTCGCTGACGTCTCAACCTCGCCAGGACTGGGGCACGATCACGCTACTCTTTCAAGTAAGTGGAGGACATCGAGGAAGGAGGCGTCGAAGCTACAGCTGACTCCTGCCTCGCTCTGCAGGAGGAAAATGGCACGCCGGGCCTCGAGGTCTTCCTCCCCGACGCCGACGTCGTCGCAGCTCAGTCCGACAAGCCTTATGTGCTCACCAAGGACACTGATTTGAGTAGAGGTACGCTGATGACTTGCTCAAGCTCGACTAAGAGGAATGACTGCAGCTAACGCTTCTCGGCGCTTGCTCGGCGACAGGTCGATGGGTCGCTGCGCCTGTCATTGCCGGCTCGGTCCTCATTAACGTCGGTTTGGCGCTCGAGACATGGACGAATGGTCTCTGTGCGTCGCGTTGCATCCGCTGCGACGACTAGAACAAGCTAACCCTTGCCCTCGAATCTGCCCCCCTCTCACTACTCACCATCAGACAAAGCCACCCTCCACCGTGTCGTCTTCCCCTCCACATCCGAGTCGAGCGGATTCCCTGGTCGCCGATCCATCGCCTTCTTCAGTCAACCGAGGCTAGAAGTCGTACTCAATCCGGTCGGCGCAGATGGCTCGGTCGCCGAGACTCCGGGCGCGCTGACCTCGGAGCAGTTCTTCTTGGAGCGGATGAAGGCTGCTGCTGCTTATTGATAGCGCGAGATGGAACCGAGAGCTTGTACATATCAGCGCTACCGCCGCTAAAGGCCACACCCAGCAGCGGAGCTTCCCAAGCCGAGTATGATCTGCGAAAAGTCCTGTCCGTCTTGCGCATATCTACAGCTACGACACCTCGTCCACACCGCTCACCAACCGCTGAGCACCTCGTCGAACTGCGAAACACCCGCCATAGCGCCTCCATCAATCCCCGCTCCCGCCAACAGCGATCCATCGCCTCCCACATCCAACCAGCTCCAGTCAAACATGCCCTCCGTATATGCAGGGTCGTAGGTACCAGGGTAGTAGCCACCGCCGTTGACTCCCTGCTGAGGTGGAGCCGCTCCGAACGGCGCGAGAGTCGGGTCGTAGCTCTGGAAGGACTGCGAAGGCTGTTGTTGCTGCTGCTGGTGCGAAGAAGGGGCGACGGGGCCGGGGTAAGGAGCGGAAGAAGAGGGAGGGTAGAGTGATGAGGCTTGGGCGGGTGGAGCCCGGTGGTTTTGGGGAGGATAGACCTGGGCCGAGGCGAACGGAGCGAGCCGGTTTGCTGCTGTCGCCTGCAGCGGCTCCTCGAGATGTGAAGTCGGCTGGGACGGCGATTTCGGGTCGAGCTCGCGCGTGATCTGTTGCAAGATCTATAGAGGAGTGAGGGAAGGTCAGCGAGGTTTACAGAGCCGGCGAGCGAGCTCGGATGCTCACCTGGGCGAACGTCTCGGGCAAGGGGCCAGCGGCGCTGTTGTCACGGATGTGACGGCGCTTCTGCTCCGCCATGAAGAGCCCACTGAAGCGCATCGGCAATATTAGCGAGCTGGACCCTAAGGACGTGCGAGGAGACTCACGAGATGACCTTCGCTCCCTGCTGAGCAACGCCTCGAAGAATAGACGACTCGATCTCGTGATGACGGGAGAAGATGACCGAAGCGAGCACGAGGAATTCACTGCGAGTGCGACAGGTCAGCTCGACTTTCTCCATGTGGTAGAAAAGAACCAGAGAGCAGCGCACCTGCGCTTGTCGAGCTCGGCGGCGGGTAAGCCGGTGTCGATGGCGCTAGATGCGAGAAGGGGGTCAGCAGCTGCAGGAGAAGACGATTTTTCGGACGGCGCCGTGAAAGGGATCGCAGAGAAGTGACGACTCACTTGAAGAGGTCGGCGAAGAGGATGAGAGCAGCAGCTGCGAAGGGAGAGCGGTCAGCGAAAGCTCGCCCGGTAGACGGGAACAGCTCTTCGAGAGAGCTTCAGCTTCAACTCACTCAGAGCATGACTGTAGCTAAACCAGATGCAGTTGGTGACGTCCATGATTTGATGATGCGAGCTGATGACCACCCGAGCGGAAGCCACGCACTCCTGTATTCGCGCACGAGCTCGTCAGCACTCTACTTACATCGATTCAGCTCAGTAGAAGACATACCTCGGACGAGAAGCGGTACGGCGAGCCCTCCTGGAAGCCCTTGGTGAGAAAAGGGCGATGGAGACGAGCGAGGCGGTTGTGGATGGCCTCCTGGCAAGCATGGCGCTTCCAACGCATTTCGGGCGTACCGAGAGGAGCGCCTGGCGGTACAGGCTGCCAGACCGAAGGAAGCTCAGCGAGGACTTTTCGGTAGTGGGCGTCGAGGCGGAGGATTTGGTCGTAGGAGAAGGTCGACTTGTTGGTCAACGTCTCGAAGATCTCAAGAGCAGCTTCGATCATCCTCCATTTGGCGAACTCGAACGAGGCGTCGGTGATGACATCGCGGGAGAGCGGTTGAAGTTGCCAGTCGGTCGGGGAGGCGGCGGGGAGGTCGATGTTGTCGATGGGAGCAGTAGTGATGTGGTTGGGGTTGAGGAGCTGTAGTAGGGGGTGACGAAGTGAGCTCGGCGATAAGCTGTAGAACGCTAAGGGCTCACGTAGGCTCGGTAGCGACTCGATGTTGAGCTGTAGACGAGCAGAGATTAGGAGAGTGTGCGAGAGAAGTCGACGATAGCACATACTAGTCGACAAGCCTCAGACTCGAGAAGACTGCAGGCGGTGAAGGTCAGTCAGCTGCGCGGACGAAGGCTTGCTTCGGCGACTTACGCCTCAGCGCCATCTGCCTTTTGCGAGCGTTCTTCCCCGGCGGCCAAGCACGGTCGTCCGGTGGCATGATCTCGGGATCCTCGCCAAGTTGGTGCAGGCCGAGAGCTTGAGCGACGCGGACAGCGCCAGCGAGCCAGGTGAGAAGGCGACCGGCCTCGCCGCCGAAGGAAGCCGTTTGCACCCACTGTTTGTAAAAGGGCATCAGCGAGTGACTTAAAATGAGAGAGAGAGCTCGACTGACCTGGCACATGAGCACGACAGTTTGGATAGTCCTGACTCTCGGCGCACCACTCCAGTCGCCGAGGTGGAGAAGCCGACGAGCAGCGCCGTAGAAGACGGACGAATGAGGTCCAGTGTACGACTCGGAGACGGGCTGCTCGTCGCGAAAGCCTCCTCCGCATGCAAGGGCGTAGACCATGAAGAGGACGCTGAGCCAGAGGCAATCGACCTCGAGCGATCGGCCTTGCTCGACCATCTCCCAAAGTCGCTCGTGCTCTGCGAGAGGGCATCAGCTAGGTTCAAGATGTCAAGGGAGATAGGAAGACTCACCAGGATAGAAGAAGACTGCATGAGTCGAGTTGAGCATCCACGACGGACTGTCGGCGAAGTACCTCTTGACGAGGGCAAACGAGTCCTCCTTTCTCGGCAGCAGCTTCAGGACCTCGGCCAAAGCTCGTCCTCTCGCCAAAGCGATATCCTCCTCCTTGGTATACAGCAGGTCGAGTCCCATCTCAGCGGCACAGCTCCACCAGCTTTCGATCGGCGGCGCGAGGATGCTGGTGTAGGCCGAAGTGAGCTCCAGCTCCTCGGGACCGCCGCCGTTGCGCGTCAAGCGCAGGACGGATGCGCCGACTTGGTTGTAGGAGGTGAGGTTGTCGAAGAAGGGGAGTGAATCGACAGCGCGGTGGTTGGCGGCGCCGCGAGAGTCGTAGGCCGCTGCTTCGAGGGTCGTGGCTGCTCGCTCGAGGTTGCTGACATCCGGGTCCGAGTCGAGCTCGTCGACTTCGTGCTCTACGCTTCCAATGGCGGCGGGAGAGTCGCGGTGAGGTTGCTGGAGGACAGAGGGAGTAGCGGGGTTGGAGTGGGAGAGGTCCGAAGGAGCGCGGCGAGGCAGGTGAGGATTGGGGTGCTGTTGCTGGAGGTGCGAGTGTGGTGTAGTCGTGGCCGATGCTGGAGTGTTGGACGAAGGGTTTGGTCGAATCTTGAGCATCTTCTCGACCTCGACCAGTCGCTGGGTGAGTCGGTCGACGTCCGAAGCGAGCGCGTAGTTGGTTCGGCGCGGTGGGCGAGGCTTGGTGCTTTCCGCACTGCAAGAAGCGCTGGTTCCACGTCTCCTACAGTTGCCGCACGGGACGAGACGATCGCACTGTGCAGCAGCGAAAGGTCAGCTTCAGCTTGCGAGCGCTCGAGCGAAAGCTGGGCTCCTCACTTTAACCTTCCTCCTCTGCTCAAAAGGGAGCAAATGCATTAGAAGGGGAGTAGGATGGTCAGCTACATCTCACGCTGTTAGCTCGGCTAGCTAAGACTCACCTTGCATTCCTCACAGCTTCTTTGCATCTGCCCTCCTCCGCCCTGCTGGTCTCCGGCTCCTCCCATGGGCTTCATATCCTGATCCTCCTCTCCCTCTCCATCTTCGCCGCTGCTCCCGTCGTCTCGGGCCCGTTTCCTGCTCGCTCCGTCCGGCGTCGAATGATGCGACGAATGCATCGTCGACGAGCCAGCGACGGGCGAGGCTTGGTTGGACACTCCCGCACGAGCAAACTCCATCAGCAGATGCGGTCCTCCGAGGTGGTCCATTCCTGGTAGCTTGCAGAGAGCTCAGAAAGCCCGAGAGGTCGCTGCTTATGTCGCTTCGGGCTTGACGGCAGCGAGACCGAGGCGTGGGCGTGAGCTGGTGGAGTTGTGGCCGGTGCTGTAGCTGTTGAGCCTGTGCTAGTAGTGTCGAGAAAAGCTGGCGACGAGAAAAGACGAGGTTGTAGCGAGAAGCGAAGAGAGGAGAGAAAGGACGGCGAAGACAAGGGATCCGGACTTGTGCAGACGGGGGCAGCAAGGTGCAGATTGAAGCGATACAGCACGTAGTGATATAAGTCGCCTCTTGGTGCTCTTGGAGGTGAGCAAAGGGCCCGAATCCCTTTTCGCTCGGCGTAAGCCTCTTCCGGCGACAACGCCGCTTTGCACCAGCAACAGCGAAGAGTGAGCCTCGCTGTAGCTCTGTAAGAGAGCGCTCGAAGTCACTGTATCTGCTCGCGTCTCTCCTCTTCCTTCTCAGAGTCAGACGCTCGAGCCCGAGCTTTTCGTCACTGAGCATCGCCGAGGTTCACTATGCAGCGGTACGAGTCGTAGGTCAACGGGAGTTAGGGTGCGCTTCGGTCCACTCAATCTGTATGATCCCGGGAGTAAAATTCAGCAATCCCCTCGCGTCCGGAACGTAGAGCTCGGAGCTCACCTCGTCAAGAATCTGCCCGAGCTCCTCCTCGAGGTCGGCATCGGCGGTGCGGCCACATGCATCCCTCTCGATCACAGTCACTCCGCGCGCTCGACAGATCTCTTTGATCTCCTCCCTCTCCTTGCTGACATCCCAAAGCTGTTCGCCTGCGATGGGCGGGCGCTGGAGCGGGAGGATGAGGCGCTCGAGACTGCTGAGGGCCGGAGGTGCGGCTCGAATGGCGTTGAGAATTGAAGGGAAGTGGCTATTGTGCGACCCGAATAGCGGAAGGCGAAGGCGAAGCGAAACGAGCTTCGCCGAAGGAGGAAGGGAGCGCAGGAGCGGACGAAGGAGCACCGGGTTGGAGTCATCGTCTTGAAGAGTGAGGTCCAAGTGGCGGATGGAGCGAAGGTGGGAGAACATCTTGCTCATCCATCCGGGCAGATCCCTAGCTCGGTGGAATCCCGCTCGGGACTCGAAGACGAAGGAGGAGAGGCGGGGAAGTACCCCCTTAGAGTTGTCGAGGAAGTCGCTCCAGGCGTTGTCCGCTCCGAGAATGAGGGAGCGTAGGATCAAGTTCTTGAAGAATGGAGCTGCCGAGGCGGTGAGCTGGTCCGTGGGCAAGTACCCGTGCTCGCCAGCGTCGTGGAGGGCGAGGGTGCGAAGAGCGAGCGGTGGTCCCTTGTAGCGAGATGTTGCTGTGGCTGAAATGACACCGCCAACACAGCCGAGTCCGAAGTATTCGGCGACGTCTACACGCATTGAGAGATCAGTCTCCAGCAAGCTGAGCAGACTGAACCCCACTCACTCGGCTGAATGACCACAGGCTCTTCGCCGGGGCCTCGGGCGACCCACACCTTTACCTCGTAGGGCACGGTGCTGCCTGCTTGCATCCCCATACACCAATCTTGCCCCTCGACCATCCACAGCGACTCGACCCATCCCTTCGGCGTTGGCTCGTCACTCCCCTCCGCCGAGAATCCGGGATCGACCTCAGACGCTATCTCGTAGAACATGTCCTCGGCGAGCATAGTCGGGAGGTAGGCATGCCTGATGAGCTCCCTCAACGCGATCCTTCTCCAGCTCTTGCTGACGAGCGAGGCGGTGCACAGCAGCTCGTAGCGCTCCTTGAAGGTGGCGAAGGAGAGTCGAGGAAGGGCAAGGAGGATGATCCGATGGTAGAGCTCGATAGGTAGGGAGGGTTTGCGCCTTAGTTTGCTTGGCGATGCTGCAGAGACTTGGTGACTCATTGTTGACTTGACACGGCGAACGGGGACGGGCGCTGAAGCCGAAAAAGTGAGCATGGCGACGCCCAGGACGAGGAGGAGGGGAACGAGATCGAGGAGCACGGCGTAGAGCTTCATTACGCTCTGAATCATTGTAGCTTCTGCTGTTGCCGAGCGACCGGCCGGCGGGAAGCGAGATGAGGCGATGGCAGGAGCAAGAGCCTCGTTTGCTCAAAGTCGGCCTTTGTCCCCTTCTCCTCGCTGCGGCGTCGGTCATCTTACGAGGAGGGATGTAGCTTGTTCTGCGAAGTTGCGAGCAGAGACAAGAATGTATAGCTGTGACCTAGTACTCTACCGGCCAAAACAGGCTCGCCCCAAGCGAGAGCTGCCCCTTCCCTCGACCTGCTTGCGCCGAGCTGCTCTGCTTCGCTCTGCCTGACCTCGACCATAGGCGCAGGCGTCGTGCAAGGGGGTGAAAGAGTCAAAGTATTGTCACGCTGCTTTCCTCGCCAGCTACCGGCACCGGTAAGCTACTCCCTCTCTCTGCTAAGCATCGCCGAGCCGAGCGCCGAAAGTCGAGCTTTGAGAAACGCCTCAGAGAATGCACTGTGCGACGAGGGAAGGTCATTGACGCTCTTGGTAGCGAGAACAGACGACTCACTCCATCCCTCCACCTCGCATGCTCTTTCGGCGTTAGCATGCCCGCTGCCTTCACCTCAATCGTCCTCGCCGAATCCGCCAGCTTCGGCCTCGACTTGTAGAGCTCAACCCAGTCCTCGTCCCTATCGAGCACGTCTAGCAAAGCTCTCAGTGCCCATGGCGCGATGTTCTTGTCGGGTCCGAAGGCAAGGAGTTGGGCCTGGAAGCGATCAGTCTGGGCGAGGAAGAAGAGAGCCAGGCCAGCCGAACCTCCGGCATCGAACGTCGTGCGAGCTCGGATGTGCAAGGGAACACTTGCAATCACCGATGTGATGTTGCTCATCCTGGAGGCGAGGTGGTGGAGCACGTCGTCCTCGGGCAGGGCGACCGCCGAGCGAACCTCCAGCAGTTGGGCAGGGCTCAGAGTCGACGAATTAGCGCGAAGCTCAGCAAGCTCGACGACGAGTATGTGGTCTTGCAGCGGGTGAGGGGTGTACAGGCTGGTTGCCGAAGCGAAGGCGGAGTGAGTGTCGTCGATCAGCGTGTCGATGAAGGAGACGATGCGCTCGTCCGCGGGGTGGCCTTTGGAGATGGTGCTGTCGTTTTCTGGGTGGAGGCCAATTGTGCAGGATTCGGTGATCAGCGCTCAGCGTGGGTCCGAGACAGCGCCGCACAGGGGCGAGGAGAGCGAGGACAGACTCACGAGACTTGTGCAAGAAGCAGAACTGGCGATGACTAGCGTATTGGCCCCGCTGGCACGTTGCGCTGCAGTATTTGGCATTCTTGCAGCGAGAGCAGAGCATGAGCTTGTGAGGAGGACCTGCGCGGGAGAGCGGTCCGCGGCGGCCGAGCAGAGTGAGCGCCGAGCTCGACCCACTCATCTTGCCGCATCCTCCGCAAGCGTCTTTGCGGTGCGTTCTCGAGCGAAGAAGAGCCACTTCCCGATACTGCGAGAGGTTGGCTCAGCGTTAGCGCACAGTCGAGACCGGCGTCAGCGATGGCTCACCTTGCCGAGAAGGTCCCTGACCTCGATGTAGCTCTCCTTCATACGAGACAGCCAGTCCTTAGCGATCGGAGTCATCTCGTCGTCTCTCAAGGCCACGCGAGAAGCTGTAGCCCCCGACGCTTGCTTTACCCTCGGCGGAGCGGCGGTAGCGACGAGCATTAGAGTTTCGGTCGTCTCGAGCGAGTCTGCCGCTTTCTTCTGCCAGTCTTCCAGGTGCAGCTTGAGCTTCTTCCGCTCGGCGAGAGGCAGGCCCTTGAGCGTAGGCAGTTCCCCTAGCTCGCCGATAGGCTTGACTTCGGCGCTGGCGAGGAGGTACTTGGCTGAGAGGCAGTCGGAGGGTGGCTTCGGGTGGATGCTGAAGGTGAGGTGTAGTCCATGCGTCTTGTTGATGAGCTGACCGTTCGGAGCTCGGAGCGCAGAGCCAAGGGCGTCGAGCAGAACGTCGCGGATCCCATCGTGCGAGAGCAGTCGACCAAGCTCGGCGCTGACGGGGTTGGGAGTCTGGTGGAGCGTTTACGAGTCAGCACAATTCGTCCCCTCTGCTCCGAGCAACAACTGCCTACCTCGTTCGAGCTCATCGTGTCGTTCTCGAGAAGCGCGTCCAGCTGCTCGGGAGTGCTCAAGGTCAGCTGAGATCTCGCTACAGTAGCATAACATTCACCAGCTAGTCCTGTACAGCTCGTTCAAGCAGCGAGCCAGCGAGTCGGGAAGCGAGCGAAACGAGGTGAGCGGGGAGAAGTAGAGAGGCAGCGAGGGCTAATTGGAGGAGTTACAGCTGAGAGGGGTCTGGGCAAGAGCTGCAATGGTGCAGAGGTCAGAAGGTGCTCTAGCTGCTTCTGCCACTTGCCTGCCCCCCTCATTGACTACAGATTCAGACGGCTACCTCGCTGCTCGGCGCGAAAGTCCATCTCCTTGCTCCCTGCAGCCGTTTCGCTTGCTTCTGAATACTAGTCGAGTAGCTCAACCTTCTAACATGCGCCCTCTGCTCTCCCAGCAGCCGAGCTTCTCCCCTTGAACTGCACTCTTGCCCCCTCTCGGCGCAACGCCCAAATTGGCTCTCGCTGCCAAGCCTTGTCAGTGCTATTGCAGTCCCTACAGGTCAGGAAACACTTTCCCGTAGGCCGAAAGAGCGTGTATATTCGGCTACCTCTGTTGAAGAATGCCTGAGGAAGCTGCAGTGAGATAGAGCCGGAGGAGAGCTGCTCGGCGCCGAAGGCTTGCTTCGCCGTTCGACAGCAATCTGTGAGCTATTGGAGGTCAGTGATAGCTTGAAGATATTGATGGGTAACTCGACAGTATTGCTGAGCTACAGCAACCCATCTACAGCGCACTATCTCCCTCCCGCTCGCTCTCCTCCCCTGCCGAACTCTCCGCCCTGCCTCCCCTCTGTACCAAGTCCCTGCTCTCCTCACTCTTCGAAGCACTCTAAATCCATCCCCTCCCCCTCCTCCATCTTCCCGCCCTCCCCATCCCCCCTTCCGGCCCTCTCCACCCCCTCCTCCCCGGCCTCGGCGCATCAAAAGTAGAGTTGCCAAGAGGTCAGCTATTCGAGGTGAAGGGTCAGGAAACGATTTGTAGAGGCTGCTGGGGAGTTGAAGGGGTTTGATGGAGAGGTCTTGGAGCGTTGTGGATGGAGGGGAGGCGAGAGAGAGTGGCAAGAGGTGAGGAGGAGAAAGGAGGAGAGGTTCGGCGATGGCTCTCGGCGGGGCTGAAAAGGCGTCTCGTAACGGAGGGATTAGATTGAAGTGGTGGGGTATACTGTGCAGCAATATATATCTCTGTCCACTCAACCTGCAGAACGAGGGTCTCGATTAGCGAGCGCGCGAATGCAGGAGACGATCTCGGCGCTCCAGTCCAAGCTCACCTCCTCACGAATCTCCCACAGCTGGTCCTCGAAGCTGAGGGGCTTCACAACCTCTAGAACATCAACTCCCCGCATCCAACAGATCCCTTTGATCTCCTCCCGCTCTTTGCTGACGTCCCAAGCCCCCATCTCCTCTCTGCGGCGTCGGTCGGCTTGAGGAGGGATGTAGCTTGTTCTGCAAAGCTGCGAGCAGAGACAAGAACGTAAAGCTATGACCTAGTACTCCACCGGCCAAACCAGGGTCGCCCCAAGCGAGAGCTGCCCCTTCCTTCGACCTGCTTGCGCCGAGCTCAGACTTCGGCGTTGGCTCTCGACGTCAGGAGGCCACCACAAGACTCGCTAGAAGCCCTCCAAGAAGGTCGATGAAGCATGCTTGAACTTCATTCAAAGCCTCTAAGTCAGGTCTACCCTCTCCTGCCGCCCTTTCTACTCACCCCCTCCCAATCGTCTAAGCCCTCCCCTTCTACGCCTTCATCCACCCAAACGGCTTCTCCAAATCGACATTCCCACCACTGATAATCATAACCACCGGGCCCTTGATCCCCAGCTTCTGGAACTGCTCCGACCTGACAGCAGCGAACGAGACGGCTCCACTCGGCTCGACGAGGGTCTTGACTCGCTCGAGGAGGAGGCGTTGGGCTTGGAGGATCTCCTGTTCGATAGAGGTAGAGGGAGATTTAGCGAGGAAGAGAGGAAGGAGAGGATGGAAAGAAGTACGTCTTCGCTGACGGTGATGATCCCCTTGACGTGCTTCTTGATGATAGGGAAGTTGAGAGCTCCTGTCGGAGTGCGAAGACCGTCGGCGATGGTGTTGGGTGTTACTTCTGTAACGTGTACGCCGGAAGCGATCCCTCGAGCACAGTCGTCTGCTCCAGCGGGTTCTGCTCGGCCGAAAGTCGGGGTCAGCTCGGCGCTTCGAGTCGAGCGACGAAAGACGAGCGATACGCACCTGCACCGTACACCGGCACACCGCTCTTATCAGCAGCGATACACACACCCGCCAACAATCCTCCACCACCCACAGGGACGACCACCGCACCCACCTCGTCCAAACTAATCCCCATCTCCCTCACCTGCCTCTCCACCTCCAACCACACCGTGCCCTGTCCCACAATCGTCCTCTCCGAGTCATACGGCGGCACAAAGACCGCTCCCGTCCTCTTTTGCACCTCGTCGAGCATGGCTTGACGTGCTGGAGCGGTCGGTTCGCAGAAGGTGATTTGGGCGCCGTAGGCTCGGGCGGCGGTGATCTTTGCCTGTGAAGAGTTGGAGGGCATGACGAGGTGGCAGGGGATGTTGTGGGTTGAGGCGGCGAGAGCGAGGCAGCCGGCGTGGTTGCCTGGGAGGGCGAGAGGGAGGAGGGTCAGCGAGTGAGCGAAGGGAGGGAGAAAAGGTGCTGGTGGTGCTCGGATTGCCGGGGAGATGAGAGCGTATGAGGTAGATTCTGAGTTGCTCCACAGGCTGCACTCCATCGCCATAGCCTGTGCCCGGAGTCGACTCCCGAGCCTTCGCCGAAGGGTGATTCGGCATTGAGCTTCTGCCTCCCGAGCGAGCTCTTCCGTCCGTTTCCTCTGTACCGAGACACCTCGCATACCTCTTCCTCAGCTTCACTCCCATCTACCCCCGGCCAAACCCCCGCCGTCGGCTCGGCCCGTCCAGCTGCCAACTTGGACTCACCACTCGAATGAGTGCAAACGCCCTTGTTCTTCTCCTCCTCCGTCAAGCAGCCATACACATTGTAAAACGCTCCTCGCGCCTTGAACGCCCCGCCTTTCTGTAGGTTCTCCGCCTTCCAGAGCAGTTGATTCGCGCCTGAGCCGGTCGAAGCGCTGAGAGAGCTGGAGGTGAGAAGGGGAGTTTGGTGGATGTGTGGTTGGATGATGGCGTGCGCTGATTCGATTGAGGAGCGCGTGAGAGAGGGAGGTGGGAGCGACATGCTGATGAGGTGCAGGAAATGAGGCGAAGGGAGAGAAGCGCGTGTGAGACGTGGGGTGAGTCGAGGCGATTGGGGGTGAGGCTCGAAGAGCGGATTCAAGCAAGGAGAGCGCTGTTCTGTAGCTGATCCAGCTGCTGCTGCTCTGCCTTGGCCAACCTGTAGCTCTTCAGCTCTCGAGCGCCGACAGAGGGAGGTGTCGGTGCGAAACGCGCCCGTCGTCTCTCTTCTCCTGTTGCCTTCGCTCGTCTGGGCTCGGCAGCAACCTGTCGACCTACAGCCCAGCAAAATGGTAACCCAAACGCCTACTCTCCGCTTACCGCCACCGCCTCCCCCTCCCAAGCCGCTGCATTTGACCATGTCGCTTCGCTCGCGCCCGTCCTCTCAGTTCGACGACGGAAGACGAGCGCCAGCAGCGAGCAAGAGCAGCTCCAGCTATCCCGCCATGCCTCGATGGAGTAGGGCTGAGTCCCAGCTGGAAGATGGGGAGGAAGACGATGAGCGAGCAGGGGGGACTGTGCGCGGAGCAGGGGGAGCCAGTCAAGCAGCCAGATCGGAGGAGCCTGAGAAGGATGAGAGCAGAGCAGCTGCTACTTCGCTGGACGCCCTCTTCGCCGGTGATGCAGCAGCAGAAGGTGCGAGCTGGGATACGCCGAGCTACTCGCAAGCGTTCGTCGGCGTCGAGGGTCGGAAGCTGAGGAGGAAGCAGGGTACCAGCGGCAGTGGAAGCTACAAGAGCGCTGTGGGGACGCTCACGCCCAACAGTGAAGGAAGTGGAAGAGGAGGAAGCGCAATCAAGCTCGCCGGCAAGAGGAACTCCATCTTCTTTGATCCGACATTGGCCAACCCGTTCCGGCCGGAGGAGGCTTCGACTTCCTCGCCAACATCTTCGCCAAGTTGGACGTCCCCCAGTCGCGCTTCACCGCCCAAAAGCCTCGCAGACGAACCCTCGGACGAGGAATTGCTCGCTCTCGCCGAAGCCGAGCTCGCTCAAGAGGCCGCCCTCTCGTCCTCCTCGCCCTCCGCAGCTCCGCCTCTCGAATTTCAACCCCTTCCAGCACCCTCTTCACCTTCCTCGTCCCCAGCCATCATCGACGACACTCCCTGCCTCGACATCCCTCCGATCCCGCTCTCGGCGCTCTCCCTGCACGCCTTCTCTGGCGAGACAGCATTCGGCGAACTCTCCTTTGCGCGTGGCGTGGAGCTGTGTATCGAGGTGGAAGACTTGGGAGGTGGCTGGAGTTTGGGTTATTTGAAGGATGAGGGTGAGGGTGGGAGGGGTTTGGTGCCGAGGGGATTCTATGCGGTGAGCCGACTGAGCCGTCTATAGAAGAAGGAGCCCGGGAATGAGTGCTGATCTCGTCGTCTTGGATTCTGCAGTACATCGAGCCAGCCGAGCCAACTCCCGCGCCCGAAGCGCCCACAGAATCGCTCCCTCCTCCTTCAACCACAGCCTCCAGCGCACCCACAGTCGCTTCTCGTTCCTCCCCATCTCCCTCGCCGAAATCCTCTCCTCCGACCCGCTCCCTTCCCATGCCTCCACCTTCAGCACCATCCCCTTCCTCCGCCGCCTTCTCCCCACCCCCGACCTTCACCCTTTCCGATCCTCCCCAATCACCTTCCTACGCCTCGCGCTCTCTCGGTCGAAATGTCATAGTTTCAGGCATCGAGTTCGAGCCCGCGGTCCCTGCTGCGCCGTCTCCACCCACTCCTTTTGTAGTAGAGGACTTCCTTGAACAGTTACGGGCGATAGAGGCGGAGGGTATTAGGAATATGGAGAGGGAGGAGCGGGAGGAAGAGGAACGGAGGAGGGGGGTGCAGGAGGCGGGTGGGGGTGGAGAGGAGCAGGTGCAGACGCCGAGTAGGGAGGAGATGAGAGAGTTCTTCGGCCCCTCCTCGTCCTCCTCTGCTCCACCTCCTCTCGCCGAATCAGACCTCCCCACCCTCCCGACCTCGCATTGGTCTCCTCTGCCTCCTTCCACCACCTCCGAGTCCAGCACCACCCGCCCGAGCAAGGAGAGCGAGGACGACGTCTCGGCTCGGTGGTCCGCGCTCGTTGAGCAGGCTGAGCAGAGGGCTAGTAGGATGGGAGTGGGGAAGGTGGATCTGTGGGGATCGTCGGATGAGCTTTCGGAAGAGGAGGGAGAGGTAGAGCTGAGCGAGAGCGAGGAGGAGGAGCAGCAGGGACCACCCGAGCCCGAACCTGAGACGCCGACGACCCTCGAGCCCATCTCGTCGCCACCTCCTCCTCCAGCGCCTTCTGCTCCTCCTCCACCCACTTCATCGATGCTCTACCGGCTCGGGCTTGGCACGTCTTCGCTCTCGCTCGCGGAAGGAAGACCTCCCCTCGGCCGTCAGATGAGCTCGAGCAACAAGGCTACGGCGAGGGGTGTGCTTGGGAGGGTGCAGGAGTGGATCAGGAATGGTGCGGGAGCTATTGGGGCGGAGGAGAAGGAGGGAGAAGCGAGGTGGTATATTGAGGTGAGTAGCCCCCACTCGACCCAGTTCGGCGATGGAGAGCTGACCTCGACGACCGACAGAACGGCCCAGCGTGGAAGGAGGATACGCCTACGTTCACCGTCGTCGTCCATTCTCCCGAGCGCCAAACCTCGTCAGGAGGAGACTATACCACCTACCAGCTCTCCACGCTCTTCCACTCCCCGCCATCGTCCCCTTCCTCCGACTCCCCTCCAACCTCTCCCTCGACTCTCACCGTCTCTCGCCGGTACTCCACCTTCACCCACCTCCACTCAACTCTCATCGCACGCTATCCACTCCTCTCGATCCCCTCCCTCCCCCGGGCAGCAGGAGGATGGGGCAAAGGTCGCTTCGAGGAGGAGTTTGTGGAGACGAGGAGAAGGGATTTGGAGAGGTGGTTGAGTCGGGTCGGGAGGCATGAGGTGCTGAGAGGGGCGGAGGAAGTGAGGGCGTTCTTGATGGTTGAGGAGGAGGAGGGGAAGGTGAGCTTCGCTGGGACGCGCCGAGAAGCAGTGGGAGAGGAGAGCTGACCCACTTTCTGAACGAGCAGGAGCTGCAGTCCCTTCTCGGTAGCTCGTCAAATCTCTTAACGGACACCTCCTTCCTCTCCCGCGTCTATCACCCCGAGTTCAACGTCGACGCTGCCGACAGCGCCGAGCTCCTCGAACGCTTCGAGCGGCATGCCAAGGGAGTCGAGCTGGGAGGTGGAGTCTTGGCGGTGGAAGATGGAATCAAGGGAGTCAGGGAGGGTATGCTCGGTGCGTATTTGTCTGCTTCATACCACCGCCAACGCCTCGCTGACGCTCCTCGCCGAGCAGACTCCTCCCTCCGGCAGCAGCAGCTCGCGCACTCGCTCGCTCGGCTGGTCGCTGGCGTATCACTCCCCCCTACTTCGCTCGATACGGTCGCCAACCTCGGAGACGACGGTATGGCAGATCTTGAGACGGCGCGGGATGGGGATGGGAAGAGGAGTCGAGTTTGGGGACTGCAGAATGGTCGTGGGGCGATGAGCTGGAGGGATGGCGATGATGGTGAGCGTTTCTCTTTCTCTTGTGAAGAGGGGGAGAGAGAACCAGCCGGCGCTGATCTCATCTTCGCCGAGCAGAAAGCCTCAGCACGACCAAGGCAGTTCAAGCTACCGCCGAGGCTATCAGCAAGGTCGCAAAGCTGGAGGAAGATAGTGTAAGTTTCTACTCGGCTGCTCCCGAGGCCTAGTCGAATGGTGGTGCTGACCAGCTGTTCGACTGCAGGCGCGAAACGACCTTCTCAGCGTCCAAGAGCTCCTACGCGAGTCGTCGTACCCTTGGACTCAGCACATGGTACGCCGCGCTTCGCTCACTCTCGTTGAAGCTCGTAGCTGACCCCTCGCCGCTTCCAGACCCTTTTCGAAGCGCACAAGCTCGCGCTCGCCGAACACTCGCTCCTCAGCGCCTCGCCCGAAGAGGATGAAGAGGACATCGCTCGCTGCGAGACGGTGTTGAACGTTACCTCTGCCGAGATTGATCGAGTGGATAAAGAGAAGAGGGAGGATTTGCAGAGGGTGGCGGAGCAGTATCTGGATGCTCAGATTGCGAGGTATGAGGAGGTGAGTCGGTCGCCCTCTTCTTGCCTTGTCCATTCCCGCTTCTCGCCCCCACGTCTTCACATCTCTGACTAAGCTCTCGTTCCTCCTACAGGCTCTCACCCACCTTCGTTTCGCCCGTTCCCACTTCTCCCCCTCGGCCTTCGCCTCCCTCTCGCAAACCGGCCCTCGTCTCCGTTCGCCTCTGCCTCTCGCACCACCTACCGCACTCGCACCTCTTCCCATGCCATCGACCTACGGAGTACCCTCTTCTATCGCCGGCCTCGGCGTAGGAGACGCTGTCGGCAGCGTTCTCGGGCTCGGCAGGTCGAACAGCGGGACTCGCAGGGCGAGTGCTGGAGGGTCGGGAGGTGGTTACGCTGCGACGGCGGGAACAGTGGGGAGGGGAGCTAGGGAGATGCTCTCGTCGATGCACGCGTCGGCGATTCGAGCGCCGGTGCTGGAAGAGGAGGACGAGGAGGAGCAGAAGCCGAGCGTGGCGAGGGGCACTTGGCGTGAGAGCTTCTTCGGGACGGCGAGGTTCTGGTAGCCTCTTCTCGGCTCGTAGTATGATCTGCACATCGAGCTTTGATTCTGCATCGCTGACGAATGTCTACGACTGGAGGCTGTACCAAAGGAGGTACGCCGATTGAGAAGCCTCGGAAACGACTTCTGCGTCTATCACTTCCATCAGCTCATCGTCCAACTCGAACCATTCGTCTTGCCTCTTGATCATCGCGGTGTCTGTGGAGAGCGGAGGTGTTAGCAGGCGCCCGGTATGAGATGAGAAGCTCGGCGCCGAACTCACAATGCCCCGATCCGAGCTCATCTCCTCGACGATGAGGATAGTGGTTGATGACTCCGAAAAGGGAGTAGCTCTTTTCGCACTCCGTGTCGTCCGGTATCGGCCTCACGACGCCCTTCGGTACCTTCGGCAGCAAGTCGCTGAGGTCCAGGTCGAACGGAAAGTCGACGGACGTCTCGACCTTCTCCGAGACCGTGTCGAACGAAGCGAAGCGCTTGAGATGGATGATGAGGATTGGAGGAAGGCGGGAGATAGAGAGCCATTTGCTGGAGGGCTGAGGCGAGCGGCAGCGAGGGCAATTCCTACGAGCGCTGAAGTGTTAACGGCGTCGAGCAAGAGGAGGGCTCGTTCGAATGTACCATGCATCCTCGCCTTCGATGACTTCCGACTTGAGGAACGAGTTGAAGCAGTCGGCGAGGTCGATATTGGGGTGCTGGCGAGTCGGCGTCGGAATTGGAAGTGAGAGCGTTTGGAAGGCGTTGAAAGTGGTGGAGGTCTGTCGATGGGCGGCAGGTCAAAGAGAGCTACAGGAAGGCCGAACCGAGCTCAGCTCACTCTGTTGCAGATCAAGCAAGTGAGCTTGCTCCTCAGTTGGCCTGCAAAGAAACGAGGGTCAGCTCGGAAGCGAGCGAGGTCGACGCTGATGAGAACTCACCCTGGAACAACTCTACCACAATCGAATAGTTTCGCTCAAGATACCTCTCCCAATCCAGATCGGCTCCAATGACCTCCGGTAGCCTCTCCAACCTCGCCTCCATCTCGGGCGAGTCGGGCGGCGGGGGCGGTGGGCGAGTGAGGACGAGATTGAGGTCCTCGTGCAGTCCGTCGAGGAGGTAGCCGAGAAATTCTTGAGCGTCGTACTGCGCATTGCCGTGGAAGTCGGGCTTGAAGATGACAAAGGTGTTCTGCGAATGGAGCCAAGGGTCAGTCGAGGAACCGGAGGAGTAGCAGAGATCTGAGGCTCACGCGGAAGGTGGTGGGAGCTGCCTCGATCATCTCTTCGCTTTGGAGGACTCGAACCAGCTGCGCCGTAGCCTGAATGATATATTCGTCAGCTCGGCGCTAAGGTGAGCTCCCGCCGTTAAGCAGCGAGAGGTGCGCGTACCCTCGCTAGCACGCCTCGAGTTCCCCATGTATTTTTTGTGTTGATCTCAGCTTTGTAACGGCCACCTGCGACAATGAGAGAAGCGTGAGCTGCCGACCGAGAGAGGCGACGAATCAAAAAGCGAGCTCACTCGTAAGGAAGGAGGCAAATTGCTCGGTAGCGGATAGACACTGCAGAAGAGAGCTCATGTAGCACGAGTTGCCGAGATTGGTGAGTCCGGTGATGCCGAAGAAGCCGTTGCTCGGGCTGGGGCGGGCGGCGGAAGACGGCGGGGCTCGGTTTTGCGAGAGAGGGAGAGGCGGAAGGCGCTCGGAAGCCGGACGAGAGTCGATCGAGAGTCGTTCCATCCCGTCCTCGAGGTGTCGAAGGGGAGGAGGCGGTGACTTCGAAGTCGGGCGAGGCGCCGAGGGAGCGATGAGGTGCGGAGGTGGCATTCGAGGGCTCATCGGTCGGCTGCGATAAGCTGCAGAGGGAGGCGGGAGATGAGAAGGAGAGTAAGGGGCCTGCTCTCGAGATGGGAGGTACGGAGTGGCGGTAGCGTAGTATCGATCCTCCTCGTCGACTTCGGCGTTCACTCGATGCGAAGGCGGTCGTGTCGTATAGCTGCCTGATACGTTCCGTGACGCTTGATAGATGCTGTAGCTGGCTACTCTTCCCGTTCCGTCCTGGTGAGATGATCTGGAGAGAGAGGAAGACCGAGCATGTGCCGGCTCGGAGGGGACTTCGGCGATGGTGGAACGACGGTTGAGGGAAGAAGGACGAGGTGGAGGCGAGAGTGGCGGTGAAGCAGAGGAATGATCTGGTGTGTATGTAGAGTTTGAGCGGGAGAGGGGAGGGGCTGTGGCGGAAGGGCGGGAGAGCGATCCTCGGCGCTGAGCAGAGCGGTCGACGAGCGGCTCGGGCTCTTCCTCGCTCTCGCTCGACTCTGACGACGACGGCTCGTTTTCCCTGGTATCTTGCTGCGTGCTGAGGTGAGTTTCGGCCTCCATTTGAGCTGACTCTGGCGCTGCTCGCCGACCCTTTGCCTCCTTGGCTTCCCGCGACTTGCGCCTGCCAAGCAAGCTTCCTAGTCCTAATCCCAATCGCTTCTTCGTCTCCTTATCCTGCTGCACTGCTTCCTGCACCACCCTCGTCAACGACGGCTGCCGTGTTATGGTGCGCGGATGCACTCGAGGTCGGCCTTTGTCCATCTTGCCTCGCTGCTCCCGTCCTTCGTCGATGACTGTCTGTACAGCGTCGCGCAGAGACGGATGGTGCGCTGTATCCGGTCGTCCGGCTGCTCGTTGCTCGACCTCGAACGGCGACGGCGGCCTGTTGCTGGCGCGGGGAGGAGCGAGCGCGGAGGGCAGCTCGGGCGGAGGCATTGGCGCCCTTCCTACGTCGACTGCTACTGGAATGGAGCGCCAGAAGGCCATCCTGTACTGTAGTCGAGTGTGTATTAGACGGTTGTTGATGTGGTGAAAGCGAAAGAGACAAAGCTGGAGCCTCGTCCGCGAGGAGACGGCGGAGGGCAAAGCCCGAAGCTCCTCCTTCGACGACTTGAAGCCGTTCGTCGCTCTTATTCCTGCCACATCTTTGCTCGAATGGACGACGACGACGGAACAAGCTGGATCAGCGACCACAGCGATAATGGCGACACGGCTGCACCCTCCCCCCCTTCCCCGAGATTCAAGCTGCCCTTCGACGTCAAAGTCCGGATCGCTGAGCTCGCACACGCCGCCGACGAGATATTTCGAACGCGTACTGGATGGGAGGGAGACAAGAGTCTTCCTACTATGAAGAGGGACGAGGCGGACGCTCGCGAGGACGAGGACGACGAGGACGACTACGCACGGTGGGATGAGTACGGCGAGCCAAGGCAGGAGAAGGCGGCGACTAGCTGGTGGGGCAAGGCGACAATCGCTCTCCGCGCCGTGGACAAGGAGTTCAACGCTATTGCGGCGCCTCTCGTCTTCCAGGTGAGTCGAACGAGCCATCAGAACAGCAGCGCCGAGCTGACCGAATCGCCGAAACAGACCATCAGCGTCTCGCATCCCGTCAACAACTTCTTCAGCTACTCCATCGTTCCCGGCTACTCCCAATACATCAAGAAGGCCGTGCTCCTGGACGTCGAACACGCGGAGAAAGCTGGGCAGCACGCGCAAACGATTCTCGCCAACCTCCTTCGAGTCCTTCCCCTGTTCCCTCGGCTGCAAGAGCTGGAGCTCGACCACGCCAGCGCTGGATGGATTGTAGAGTGTGAAGAGTCCGACTCGGGCACGCCGGTACCTCAGGCCGCCTTCAACCTCCTCGCTACCAAGATCGAACGCCTCCGACTCGTCAACTTCCCTCCTCGCTGTCTTCCGATGATGCTTCGCCGGTTCACCAGCCTCAAGGAGCTCACCATCCGAGGAAACGACACATTCCCCGCTCGTCCAGAAGACGAGACCGAGCACAAGGAGTTCCAGGATGCCTTGCGCAATCTCCGAGGTCTCGTCAAGCTCGAGCTGGGTATCGTCACCGACGAGGGAGGTCCTCTCCGCATGGAACACGCTTGGACGTCGAATTGGGCATCGTTGGGAAGTCTTCGCCACTTCGCCTGCAGCGCCGACGTGTTCACCGCCGAGCTGTTCATCTTCCTCGGCAAGTTGGCGCCAAACCTCGTCACGCTCAAGCTCAACTACGAGCACTTCGAGAAGCAAGCGTGGCACGCACTACTCAAGCTTCCCGACTTCCCCCATCTCGTCGACCTTGACCTCGACGGAGGCATCCTTCACACTCACGCGCTCCTCTCGGCATTCGCCTCCGCCCCTCTTCGCTACCTCTCGGTCGGCCTCTCTGCGAGTCTCCCCCAAGACGTCGACGACGGCGGAGATGTCATTTCGGCCCTTCACCAGCACGTGCTCCCTCATCTCCTTCCCTCGGGCGGCCTCTACCAACTCCTTTATCGCCGAGTCTTCCCTCTTCGCACCCTCCTCTCGTTGAAGTTTGGCGACAACCTCAGCTGCGAGGCCCTCCTTCCCCCGTCCCTTTCGGTCCATATCGCGCAAATGGCTCGGGACTTCGAGGTCGTCGCCGCTCCCACCGAGTACTGGAAGCGCCCGAAGCTTCGCAACGCCTTCGACGGACCGGGAGTTGACGAGTACAGGGAGCGCTGGGAGCCGCATACAGACGAGGAGGAGGAGATCGAGAGCGGAATCTGGGTGCAGGATGTGAAGGATACGTTGGCGTATGGGAAGAGGTTGAGGGAGGAGTGCGAGAGGACGAAGGACCGAGCCAAGTTGAAGGAGTTGATTGAGTTGGTGAGGCCTTTGAACTCTAGGAGGGAAGTTGAGTTGGACTAGTAGTGTGTATTCGATCTCTTCCTGAGCCTGGGAGTCGAGTAGCGGGTGAAGAGGCGAGCGAGCGACCGACCGAGAAGCGAGCTGACTGCGAAGAGCGGCTCAGTTCGCTGCCACCAGGTCTGATTGTCGACCCGTACGTCTATAATGCGATACTCTACTCGAAGTCCCCGTCGGCAAGATGCTGCTGCGTGGAAAGGGAGAGAGACGCAACTGGAGCCTCGTCCGCGAGCCTCGAGGAGAGGAGACGGCGGAGGGCAAAGGCCGGAGGCTTCCAGCCGTTTGTCGCTCTTCTTCCTGCCACATCTTTGCTCAAATGGACGACGACGACGGAACAAGCTGGATCAGCGACCACAGCAACGATAGCAACACAGCTGCACCCTCCCCCCCTTCCCCGAGATTCAAGCTGCCTTTCGACGTCAAAGTTCGGATCGCTGAGCTCGCACACGCCGCCGACGAGGCGTTTCGAGAGCGCCTTGGTGCAGGAGGAAACAGCTGCCTTCCAGTTGTAGGTGACGTTCCGGGAGCCTCGGGAGAGGAGTCGGATGATGAGGTGGAGAGATGGGACGATGAGGATGTTTCGGGCCAAACGAGACGCAAGGTGCTGAACAGCTGGTGGGGCAGGACGACCAACGCGCTCTTTGCGGTGGACAGAGAGTTCAACTCTATCTCCGCTCCTCTCATCTTCCAGGTAAGCTCGCCCGACCTCAAATCTGCGACTGAGCTGATTCGCCGAGAACAGACGATCAGCGCTCTGCAGCCCGTCGACAGTTACTTCAACTACTCCATCATCCCACGCTACTCTCACTACATCAAGAGAGTGGTACTCGTCGACGTTCGATCCGCAAGGTCGGCGCGCCCCGCGCGAGACATCCTCGGCGACCTGCTCCGAGTCCTCCCCGTCCTCCCTCGACTACACGAACTCGAGCTCGATCATGTCGGTGCAGGATGGCTTGTCGCATGCGAGTCTGGAGGCTCGGCTCAAGGGCAGTCTCGTACAGCACCTCAGGCCGCCTTCGACATCCTCGCCGCCAAAATCCAGCGGCTGCGCCTCGTCGAGTTCCCGCCACGCTGCCTCCCCGTGATGCTGCAACGCTTCTCCAACCTCAAGGAGCTCATTATCGAAGGAAACGACACCTTCCCTGCCTCTCCCGTCGGTCAAACCGAGCACAAGGACTTCGAGGCCGCGCTGCTCCAGCTCCGAGGTCTCGTCAAGCTCAGCGTGGCCATCGTCTCGGACCTTGGAGGTCCACTACGACTCGAGGAGGCCTGGAAGTCGGAATGGGCGTCGATGGAAACCCTTCGCCACTTCTCCTGCAGCACCTTCGACATGACCGACGAGCTTTGCGGATTCGTTGGCAAGCTGGCTCCAAACCTCGTCTCGCTCGAACTCAACTTCGACCATTTCGACGAACGCGTGTGGACGAGGCTGTCCAAGTTCCCGGACTTGCCTCATCTCGTCAGCCTCACCCTCGACGGCGGAGTCCTCCACGTCCACGCCCTCCTTTCGGCTTTCGCCGCCGCTCCCCTCCGTCACCTCACTATCGGCATCGGCTCCACCATTCCCCGTAGCATCGACGCCGGTGGCGACATCATATCTACCTACCACCGACTTTTCCTCCCTCACCTCCTCCCAGAAGGCGGCCTCTACCAACTCCTCCACCGCCGAGTATTCCCCGTGCGCACGCTCTCCACTTTCGAATTCGGCGAGAACCTCTGCTGCGACGCCCAGCTCCCTCCCTCCATATCGGTTCGGGTGGCGCAGATGGCCCAGGAGCTCGGAGTCTTCGCCAACTCCGCTGGGCCGTGGGGACGACCGAGGCTTCGCAACGCGTTCGACGAAACGGAGGGAGTGGACGAGTACAGGGAACGCTGGGAGCCGCATGCAGACGAGGAGGAGGAGATTGAGAGCGGGATTTGGGTGCAGGATGTGAAGGATACGCTGGCGTATGGAGAGAAGTTGAGGGAGGAGTGCGAGAGGACGAAAGACCGAGCCAAGTTGAAGGAATTGATCGAGCTGGTGAGGCCTTTGAACTCTAGGAGGGAGGTCGAGTTGGATTAGTACGATGCACTGGACACATTCTTGGGCCTGATCATCGATTAGCGCGAAGGGTCCAGCGAGGGGCGGACCGAGAAGCGTGCTAAAGGCGTTGGCTGCGAAGAGGCGGCTCGCTTCGCTGGCGTCAATTGTGACTGTCTACCTGTATGTCTATTGCGATGCTCTACTCGAGGTCCTCGCCGGCGTAGCTAGCCACCTTGGAGAAGAAGAAGGGCTTGGTGGGCTTTATGGGTAGACCCTCGAGCTCCAAAGTCGTCCTATGCTCCGTAGCCATCGACAGCATCTCTAGCTTGTTCCTGTGTGCAATGAGAGAGGATCAGCCGACGTCGAGGAGCGAAGCTGAGAAGCTCGGCGACTCACATCCTGCCCCTCGTCGAGCTCTTGAGCCGACAATTCACCCTGAACGAGTACTTCCTCCTGCTCTCCTCCACCGACGGATCCTCGAGTCCCCACAGCTCGACCTCCTCGCCTCGTAGCCGCCATCGGCCAAACGTAAGGCCTTTGACGCGGAGGGAAGGGTTGAGATTCCGAACGACCGAGCCGGGCGCGTCGGTGCTGAGAAGGGAGATGGCGAGCCCCTGTCGAGACTCAGAGATCAGCTAGGCCATTGGGGGCGAGGGGAAGATGCTGCTCACCGAAGCGTAGAAGCGGAAGTAGCGGTAGAAGGTGATGAGATGCGAAGGAGCATACCACGAGGCGCCCTCTCCTCGGCGCAGGTAGGTTACGACGCTAATGTAGCAGCCGTCGAAGCGTAGCCGAGGGCTGTTGTGAGAGGCAAAGAAGTCAGCGAGGTGTCGCTGACGTACAGCAGCCTACTCACTGCTCGATGAAGCATCGCCTCCAATCGCTCCCGTGCGACTTGACAATCTGGAAAGCATCCTCCTCTCGACTGATCTGGTGCGGCGGGACGTAGCTCTGTCGGCAGAGAGCTCGCCAGATACCCGAGTCGAGCGTTAGGATCCGACCAGCTCGGCACGTCCTCGCGAATCGCTCCAACGCCTCGACGTCCATCTTCCACGGCCGTTCGACGTCCTCCAGATCCAGATCCAGCTCGATGGCGCTCATCTCCTCCTTCAAAGTCTTCTTCCGAGCTCCTCGCTTGCTCTTGAACGGGGGCGCTCCCTCGTTGGTGTGCGATGGCCGAGGGGGAGGGATGACCGAGGTGAGGGCGAGGAAGCGAAGGATGAGGAGAAGGACCTCGCGAGGGAGAGCAAGAAGTGGGAGAGGTAGTTCTGGGTCTTCGGGGATGAAGGTGAGGTCGGCCAGAGCCTCGTCGGGGGTGGCAGTCGAGGGCGGCGCTTCGGCTTTGGCTTTCATCGGCGATGGCTCGACGGGCGGCGAAGTAGCGCTGGAGGAGACGTCGATGGCGGGAGCGGGTCGCTCGTAAGGATTGGCGGCGATGGACCGCATGAGCGATTGAAAGAGGAAAGTCGTGCTCGATGGGTGAGTGGTGTCCTCGTGCGCCGTTCCCGCTCCCATGCCTTCTTCGACAGCTGCTACGCTGCGATGCTCGGACTCGGCCGCATAGTCGGCATGCATCTGTAGCGTCCGCTGGAATTGGAAAGCGTGAGGATCGATCGGCTCCTTCTCCAGCAGCGATGGCTTCGGCTTTGGATCGGCGGAGGTCGACGTCGAAGTCGAGGGAAGGTGGCCATGTGGCTCGCTTCCGCGCGAAGCATGAGGAGTTACTACAGCTCGATGGTACGCCTTGTCGACGTCGGGGTCGAGTCGAAAGGCCTGGCGATAGCTCGATAGCGCTGAGGACGACAACAAGGTCAGCTCTTGAGCTCCAGCAGTAGAAGCGAGGGGGACGGAGCAGACAGCAGGTACATCGTCTTTGTGACATAACTCACCATCGTTAAGCCTGCCTTCCCGCTCAGAAGCGACGGCCACCGCGTACAGCTCGAGAGCGTTCTGAGGCGCCTTCGGCTTCCACTTCTCCTCGAGCACGGTGCCTTCCAGCCGCTCCTCGATTCCAGTGCTATCCCTTCGATTCGTCTTCCTTCGCGTTGGTGAGCTAGAAGTAGCAGCAGGCGGCGACGAGTCCTTGCCCGCCTGAGTAAGCTCAGCGGCAGGAGCGCGAGGAGGCGAGCGAGGCGTAGGGGCTTGGGGTGCAGCCTTGCGACGTTTGCTCTCCTCGATCCATTCCCTGCGGAAGTTGGACAGCTCCTCCTCCAGCTCGGGGAGCACTGCTTCAGGCGGTTCCGTTCCGGGTGGAGGCGTCATCTTGCGAGTGAGTGGGAGCCGGAACTGATGGTGAGTGTTTGGTACGTGGTATCGCGGTGTACAGCTTTAGTTAGAGTGCTCCTGTGCTGCTAGCGAGTCGGGGTTGATGACGAGCGAGTGAAGCAAGAGGCAGGGAGTGTCGAGCTGCCCCTCAGGCCAAGTCGTCCTTCGAGAGGGGTCTCCATGAAGATGAACCAGTCGGGCGTCAGCCCTTGCTTTCTGAGTGCATACGTGCTGTTGATCTCGCACATGCATCTCTCAGCCGAGTGACTAGACCAGCGAGCAACCTTCGCCGAGCTCTCCTCCGAGCGTGTCTCGCTCGCTTTCACGTCCCGACAGCTTGCTCGAGTGGCGTGAGGAAAAGCTAGAGTACTAATTTGACGCTATGTCTTCCATCGTGGCCACAGCCACGGATCTGAACCCGTCCTGCTCACCGCAAACTATCGCCGAATCGAGTGCCGAGTCGTCTCTCCCACACTCCTCCACCTCTTCGTTCCTCTTCAACCTCGACACGCAGGGTTTATGCGAGAGTGTCTACCTTACGCTATCCTCGCTTTATGCCTCCTCCCGCCAAGTCTAGCTTACAGTCCTTCCTGGGGTCGAGAGTCGTCGTCGCCGAGTCTGAACGTCCTCGTCTTCCGCATACTCCTCATTTCGCAGCTCCTGTAGGTTGTCGGCGTCGGTATCGCTTCAGAGGAGTCTACTCTATCAAAAACTTCTAGCAGTGATGGATGCTGCCGCACGACCTTCTCAGGCAGCGGAGACTCGATTCTCGGCGCAAGATCATCTCCGAAAGACCTCGCGCCTCGTTCTGCACCCTGTAGCCCATCATCGCTCAACTGAAGCTGGCATGCAACAACTTCACTTGCCGCCAAACAGGCTGCAGCTCAGTACAGACTCGCTGCCTCAGCACTTCGGCCGCGTGTCATCTGCATCGAAACATCCCGGGCGGTCTCTCCCCGATATCCTGCTGACTTTGCAGCAATCAGAGCCATGCCGACTCCCGAGGGTGCGTCAGCGAGCCGTCAAAAGATTGAGAGACGGGATTCTCGGATCTCGGTCCTCTCGGCGGCGAGGCATGAAAGGGTCAAAATCGCTTTCGTCCACTCGCCTCTCTTGTTCTCCGTCCACTCGCCTCACCAGCAACTTCGCATCTCATCAACCATGTTCGAAGGGGAATCACTCGCCCGTACTGCCTCGCAGGAGCACTCCGCCGCTGAGCTCTCTCGCCAGCGCTCAGCTTCGGCATCCTCTCGCAACCCGCCCTTCACCGCCATGGCGCCCTCCGCTTCTCGCCCAGCACCCATCGCTGAAACGTCGTCCAACCACTCTACTGCCACCCTGGCCGAGGTCGATATCGAAGCAGGAGCGCAGGAGAAGAGCGAGAAGCAGGTGGCAGCACCTGCGGCGCCGGAGGACGAGTTCCTCGTTACTCTGAAGGGCAGGGAGCACCTCAACCCTCACACCTGGAACACTACATATCGCTGGGCGCTCACTGGATTCGCCGGTCTCCTCGTGCTCAATGCCAGTGAGTTTGCCGCCTCTCTCCACCTCCACCGAGATGCCGCTGACATCAGCCCCTCCCCTCACAGCTTTCGCCTCGTCGGCTCCCTCCAACTTGATTCCTGCCATCATCGCTCACTACGGCGTCTCTGAAGAGGTCGGCATCCTCCTCATCTCCAGTGAGTTTTTTTCTCCTTGCACTGCACCTTTCTCCCTTCCCCAGCCTCGCATCGCTCTCTCGCCGCCTCCGACCAGGCACCCGTCGACCGACTCAGCTCTCTGACCAACTTCGCTCTTCTGTCCTCCTTCCTCTGTACAGTCTTCGTTGCCGGATACTGTGTTGGACCTCTCCGTACGTCTCTAGCCACCGTATCCGAACCGCCCGAGCTGACCTGTCGCCCTCTTTCGCAGTCTGGGGACCTCTCTCCGAGCGATATGGTCGCCGCCTCGTCTTCATCGGCAGCTGGATCCCGTACTTCTGCTTCCAAATTGGAGCCGCTCTTTGTACGTTGCTATCTCGCCCAGCCTCAAGCCGGCCGAGCTGACGGCCCTCTTCTCTACAGCGCCGAACATTGGAAGTCTGATCGTCTTCCGCTTCCTCGGTGGCATCTTCGCTGCTGCACCTCTCACCAACTCGGGAGGAGTCATCGCCGACCTTTGGGGACCCGACCAGCGTGGTGATGCCCTCGCAATCTTCGCCCTCATGCCTTTCGCGGGTCCGGCGCTCGCTCCCATCATCTCGGGTTACATGTATGTTACCGGCACCAACTTCCGCTGGATCTTTTGGGTGTTGACGAGTAAGCTACATCTCTCTACCGCTTTTAAGATCTCCCACTGACCTCGGCGCCGTTTCGCAGTCTTCGCCGGAGTATGCTTCATCGCCATCCTCGTCATCCTCCCCGAGACCTACGTCCCCTACATCCTCTACAAGGAGGCCAAGCGTGTTCGCAAGGAGTCTGGTGACACTCGCTACCACGCCGCTCTCGAGGGAAACGGAGCCAAGGAGACCGCCTCGCAAGTCCTCGACCGAACCGTCCTCAAGCCCTTCCGTATGATTGTACAGGAGCCCATGCTTGCTGTCATCACCCTTTACAGTGAGTTGTGCTGCACGGTCGGACGAAGGGGGCAGAGGAGAGTCAAGAAGACGAGCTCGGCGCCTCTCTGCCTCGCGACCGATCCTCTCAGCCTTGAGATCTGTAGCTGACTCGCTCTCTCACAGTGTCCTTCGTCTACGGCATTGTGTATGTTCTACGCTCGGCTAGTCTATCGCAAGGCATGTAGCTGACTCGCCCTCTCACAGCTACCTGCTCTTCGAGGCCATCCCCATCATCTTCGTCCAGCAGCACGGTCTCAACGCCGGCGAGGCTGGACTCGTGTTCCTCGCCCTCCTCTTCGGTGGTGTCTGCGCCGTCCTCCTCTACATCTTCTACTTCAACCCCGACTACAAGAAGATTCACCACTCGCTCAACGGTCGCTCAGTCCCACCAGAGGTTCGCCTCAAGGCGCTCGCCTACGCTGCACCTTTGATGGTGGTCGCTATCTTAATCGTCGCATTCACCTCTTACCCCCATTTGTCTATTGCTGGGCCCATCATCGGAATCTGGCTGTTGGGAGGCTGCGTTCTGTGAGTGGACCTCCCCCCCGTGCTCGGCGCACGCCAGAATTGACCGCCGTACGCTCCCACAGCTTCGTCTTCCTCGCCTGCTTCAACGTGAGTATCATACACAGTGTTCACCGCTTCTAATCCCCTCCAGCAGCCTCTACGGCGTCTCTACCCTCGACAGCAAGCTGACTGAGCTCTTCCTCTTCCTCAGTACTTGATCGACTGCTACCTCATGAACGCTGCCTCGGCTCTCGCCATCAACACGGTAGTGCGATCGACATTCGGAGCTGGTGAGTCGAGATCAAGGCTTCCATCCGGCCCTTGCGTTGTCGGGTCTCGAGGGTAGAGCGACGATGCTCGGCGACGGCGCTACCGAGCCCAACTCCGAGCCTAAGCACACTACTAACCTATCTTTGTCCCCTTCCTAGGCTTCCCACTCTTCGCTGGTCAGATGTACCGTAAACTCAGTACACCAGGCGCTTCAGGCCTGCTGGCCGGCCTCGCTCTCCTTTTCGTCCCCGTCCCCTTCCTCCTGATGAAATACGGCAAGAAGATTCGCGCGTTGTCGAAGAATGCGTACGTCTTTGCGTCACTATCTTGCTCCTCCCACTTCCCTCTCAGTCGCCTCGAACCCTTCATGGGCGAGAACCCGCGCGAGACCTCCGCCGAGCACCTCGCTGACTTCCCTCTTCCCGTTCTACAGCATCGTCCGTCCAGACGAATAAGCAGGAGGACTTCTTTCACTTTCTCTGCACATAATTCGCTACCTCTCTACACCCTCTCAACCCTTCCGCTTAGCCCTCGGCATTTTACCCCTCCCTCGTCGTTTCACTCTCTTCCCATACCACCCACGCACTCACTATAGAAGCAGTCACACATCATACTCGGTTTAATAGAATGACAATAAGCAGTTTCAGCATGTCACTGAGCAGGTTTAGACTGGAGAGCAGGCAGCGTGGGAGCTCGGCGAAGACTGCTCGCCGGCTCAGACGAGTGCAGAATGTCGTCGAGTGAGCTGCGTGTGGCATTGCCGGGCTACCTGAGCATTTACTCTGACCCTCTCCCGTCGCACAGTGCATTCCCTGAGGCGTTTCTCGAGATCCCGCTTTCGGCGCTCAATTCGGCGACGGTCGAGGAGCACGGAAATAACTCGCGAGAGATTGTTGTTCGGGACGGCAGATATTGCAGTAGTACCTCACCCTTTCCTTGTACCGTGCGAGTCGAAACGAGGCCTGTGATGCGAGAGTGAGCGAAGGAGAGCAGCTCGGCGCAAGCAGGTCGAGCGATGGGCGACTTCCGCTCCTAGTGAGCCTGAGTTGCATGCTGAAGTATTCAGCTCATGGTGTGCATCTCTGCTCCCTGCTTGTAGCTTTACGGAACTCGCAGAGCAAGCTACATCCCTCCTCAAGCCGACCGACGCCGCAGCGAGGAGAAGGGGAGAAAGGCCGACTCCGAGCGAAACGAGGCTCTTGCTCCTGCCATCACCTCATCTCGCTCCCCGTATCGTCGACTTGCTCGGCTACAGCACAGGCTACAGGACAGCTCAGCTCTACGATCCTACAGCACATCCTCCTCCCTCTCGCCAGCCCTCCTTCACCCTCCCTGCGCCAAAACTTGCTCCTCTTCCTCCACGCCATGTCAACACGGACGGACGACCTCACTTCAGCAGCAGAAGTTGGTCTGGAGGAGGTCGGCGAGGAGGTGAGCCCGTCGCTTCTGTTGTCCTCGACGTCCTCGCTAACCGAAAACCTCGCTCTACAGGTCGCTTGGACAGAAGAATGGGTAGCTTCACAATAGACTTTGCGCATTCAATCTCAGCGTGTGTTACGTCGTATCTGCCTCGCCGAGAGCCATCGCCGAGAAGCGTCGGCAGGGTCTACTGCACGCTCCTCCATCGTTCTCGTGGACAGGACCGCGCCGCAAGGTAGCGTACGTCGTCTCGACCTACCGGGATGTCGTACTGTCCGATACCGCGAGCCTGCACGCACTGCTCGGTTCGGGGTTGATCAAGCGCGATCTCGGACTCGCTCTGTCTGGTCGCTCGCTCTCCCCTCCCTCTTTCGTTCTCGCCTCCATCTCCAATCAAATGGGGATGTTTTCCGATCCACAAGAACTACACAAAACATGCACAAGCGCGCGCGCGAGGCATTGCCCGAGCAAAGAGAGAGCGAGAGCGTCCGAGAAACCTAAGCCTAAACTGAGAACAAAGATGTGTATAGAAAAATGGGGGTTACAGCGAAAGAGCGAAGGGGGGTGGTATGAGTCGAGGTCCGATGGGAATGAGTGGGATGCGAAGGGGAGGGAGGAAGCGTTAGACCGAGGCCTGAGTTGCTCGGAGCTCGTTCATGAGTTTCTGTCGACGAAAAGCGGTCAGCGAGTCGCTCGAGACTAGGCGAGACGAGGAAGGAGGCTCACGGCGGAGAGTTGACGACCTTGGTTGGCCTCGAGCGCCTCGCCGGTGAGCATTTTCGAAACGCGCTTGAGGAGAGCCTGCATCGTCTCGTCGTCGATGGTGGGGAGGTCTGCACCAAAAAAAGAGGGTCAGTAATTGCTCGTCATTCGTCGCCCATCGCCATCGACTCACCCGACTTCTTGCTGTCCTCCCTGCCCGCCGACTCTCCTCTCCTCCCCTCCCCTCTCAAGAACGGCGCGACCAACAGCTCCGGAATAGTCATCCTCTCCCTCTGATGAAACCTCAAACAACTCCTCATAGTCTCCTTGACCTCCTCTCCGACCCTAACCTCAAGCTCCTTCTTCTCGACCCCTCGCTCATCGACGGGACAGCTGAAGTCGGCGAATTGGATGACGTGCCGAGGGTTCTGGATGGCCATGATCTTGTGCGAGACGTCGCGCAGGTGGGAGAAGGGGGTGCGGCCGTAGACCATTTGGTGGAGGATGCAGCCGAGGGACCAGACGTCGGCGGCTCGGCCGAGCTGTAGTAGGAGAGGACGAAGCACAGAGGCGCGTGAGAGGGCGAGAGTGAAGGGGAGGGGAGGAGAAGAAAGGGGAGAGGAACGTCAGCGGTCCATCCTTGCTCTTCACACCGCGCTCTGCTCGCTCGAACCGAGCCTCGAAACCCACCTTCATCAACCTCTTGCCATCCCTTCCCAACCCCGAATCAATCAACGCTTCGGGCGGCATATAATTAGCCGTCCCAATCTGCTGATCCCTCCCAATGTTGGTCGTATCGTTGGCGATGGCCTTGGAGATGCCAAAGTCGATGAGCTTGAGCCGGCCCTTGACGAGGACAAAGTTGGCGGGCTTGAGGTCCGTGTGCACGACGTTTTCGTCGTGGATGACTTGGACCGCTTCGAGCATCTGTTGCGAGCGAGGGGCGAGGAGAGAGAGCGAGGTCAGCGATCAGCGATCGGCGAAGAGAGAAGCCAGCTCGACTCGACTCACTTGCTCCCAGATGTAGCGAATGAAGTTCATGCTGATGGCCTTGCCCGAATGCTCGATCAAGAGGTTGTTGAGGTCCGTCTCGCCGACTTCCATGACCTGTTGCGAGATGGGCGAAGATGCGGTCAGCTCGGCTCTCCTCTCCTTCATCGCTCAAGAAAGTCAACTCGACAAGACTCACCATCAACAGCACCTTCTTCGTATCATTAATCTCCGAGTCGACCAGTCGAATAATCTGCGCGTTCCCCCTCAACTTCTCGAGCAAATGAATCTCGTTGATGAAGCTCGCCCTCGACTCGGCGTCATTCTTGGAGATGTCGACCTTCTTGATGGCGAAGAGGTTGTTCTTCTCGTCCAACACGCGGTAGACGCGACTGGAACCGCCCTTGCCGAGAATACCGGCGCGGGCGTAGGGCTTGCCGTTGACCTGGGAGTGAGGAGGGAGGAGAGCGGAGGAGATGGGAAGCCGCGCGGGGGAGGGGAAGAGAGGGGGCGAAACGAGTCGGAGGGTGGCAGGGACGAAGGGCGAGACGAAGAAGGAGGACAGACGTCAGCTCGACTCTCGGCGCCTCCTCAGCTCCGCCCACCTCGTCGCCCCAAACTGCTCGAAACTCACCACAATCACCGCCGGCCCCTTCTTGACCGGTTTCTGAATCGGCACCTGATACTCCTGCTGGCCCATCCCTCCTCCCCCCAGTCCACCAGCATACATGGGCGTCTGCTGCCCTCCTCCCTGCTGATACGGCTGCTGAAACCTCTGCTCCGAGACCTGCTGACCAACATAATGTTGCTGCTGGTGCGTCATCGACGGAGTGGCGGTGGACATGCTCTGGTGGGGTGGGGGCATCGAGTATTGCTGCTGAGGCTGGGGGTCGAGCGAGGGAGGGGAGGGTTGGCGCTGCTGTTGTGGAGCGTAGTGGTCGACGGAGATGCGCTCTTTGGGGTAGCCGTTCTGCTGGTGTTGAGGAGGAGGAGGAGGAGGAGCGGGATTGGCGCGGTACGTCTCGGCGAGGGGAGTTCTCGCCGAAGCGGAGGGGAAGGGAACGGCCTGAGCCTGCTGCTGCTGCTGTTGAGGGTGGGGGCGGTAGTCGTTCTCGTCCCCATAGGACGACATCGCGGACCCCGCCCTCGGGGGATGGTACGCCTCTTCCTCCTGCGCCTGCGCCTGAGCCTGAGCCTGAGCCTGAGCCTGTCGCTCCCGCTGCTGCTGAGCGACGAACGACGCCGACTGGCCGATCCTCGGCCTCGCCTGCTGCTGCTGGGGCTCCTCTCGATCCCGATCCCGATACATAGCGGTACTACTCCCCGGCCGAATCGTCGGCTGCATCGTCGCCTCCTCGCCCCTGCCGGTCGAGCCATTGAGCGTCGCTCCACTCGCGCTCCTCGACAGACTCGCTCCTCCCGCAGATCGACTGGAGGCGATCGCGCTACTCCCAAAGTCCAACTCGCCCGACGAATTGCCAGCGAGCGAGTTGCGCTTGGCGTAGGGGACCATTTTGGGGGAGGTTCGGCGTTCGTCTCGCGTGGTCGTGGTCGTGGTGGAGGGAGGGTCTTGGGCGTGGGAGAGACGGGAGGCGGTCTCCTCCATCACTTCTTTGCGACGTTGCTCGCGGTCTTGGGAGGAGGAGGAGAGGGAGGAGGAGCCGGAGGAGGGGAGGCGGTAGGAGGGTTGGGAGGTCGAGGTGGAGGAGGAGAGGGAAGGTGAAGGAGTTTGGGAAGAAGAGAGGAGGTCGGGAGAGGCGTTGGCCGACGAGGAGGAAGAGTAGAGCATCCTCTGCCGCAGCGCCGCCGACGACTGAGGCTGCATCTGCGCGTGCGAGCCGTGGCTGGGGTTCCTCGACCTGAGTGAACCAGACATAGCGCTCCCTGGCCTCTGCACGCCCAACTCATACGCCCCGGGACTCGTCTCACTCCCCTCGGACGGTCTCCTGCCATAACTCCCAGCGAGCGAGCTGCTCGGCCTCCCCAACCCAATCCCCGCGCCGACATCATCCCCGACGAGTTGATGCTTCCGGAGGTAATCGCGCGAGGAGATAGTCACGGTCGAGGATTCCCGAGTGGAGGATCCTTGCGGTGGGACGCCTTCCATGCGGGGGGACGAGGGGGTCAGCTCGGAGCGCGAGCGGCCGTGCATGACGGGGGAGGTGGGTGGGCGGCGGGGGTTGGAGAGGTGGGAAGTGGAGGAAGGAGGGAGAGGTGCGGGATGGTCGGGTGCTGTGGAGTGCATGGGAGGGTTAGCTACCGCCGGAAGAGACGCCGAGAAGAAGAAGCCGAGAGCTTACAAGTCTCGCTCTGGCTTGCACCACCTCCGTTATCCTCCATCTCACTCCCACTCATCACCGACGGAACCTCACTAGCCACCTGCGTCGGCGGAGCCCTCTGCGCCCTCCTCGCGACCTTCCTCCCTTCCCCGGCAGCAGCCGCTCCACTCCTCGCCGTGCGCTCGAGCCATGTTCCCGTAGCTTTCCCGAGGAGACCTTGGCGCGGTAGACCGGGAGTGGTGGTCTCTAGCGAGGTGGATGAGGCGGGCTGGGAGGAGGAGAGAGCGGAAGAGGTGGCGGTGGAGGAGGGGATTCGGGGACGGGCTGAGGTGGTCGAGGTGGTCGAAGACGGGGGGAGAGAAGCGCCGAGCATGGGTGGGGATTTGATGACCTGTTCAATCAGATACGGCGGAAGAGAGTTAGCTCCACTCTACAGCCCTACACGCCCCTTCCTTGCATCCTCAAACATTGGGAAGCTCGGGCTCGGCGGCGAGACTCAAACTCACCGCATTGACCGTCCGATCCTCCTCCTCGCCCTCACTAGCGCTCTCCCCCTTACTCTTGATACTCTTCGCATCGGCCGCACGTCTGCTCGACGCGCCGGTCAGAGCATCTCGTCCTTTGGCCCAAGTCCTGCCGAGGGACGATTTGGGCGGTGCGGCCTCGGTTGAAGTGGAGGAGGAGGTGGCGCTTCTGCTAAGGAAGGTAGATTTGGACCTCGTAGTAGGTGCTTCCGTGTCCAACGAAGAGCGCGGTGAGCCCGCTCGACGCCGTTGATCGAGCGAGGGTCTTTGCGTCGTCGCGTCGAGTTGGGTAGAGTAAGGCGAAGCGTTGCCGACGGTGATGCGCTCTCCTGTACTCCTCTGTAGGTTCTTGAGAAAGTCTGATTCGAATTGAGGGAGTTCGAGGTCTGAATCGTCGTCCTGTGAGCCTGAGGCTGAGGAGCTGAGGCCGTTCAACGCGGTTGCGAGTGGGAGGGTCGAGGAGGATGCGTTGGAGTGTAGGGAAGTAGAGGAAGGCCCTGATCCCAAGCAATGAAACGAAGAGCGAGAGGAGGAGCGTCGGAGGGAGATGGAAGGGGAAGGGGAGCGCGATGAGGTGCGGCTGTTGCTGGTGCTGTTGTTTGACGACGAGGAGAGAGGCGACGACGAATTGGGCGTACGCAGCTTGTTGAACAGCTTGCCCACTAGTGTAGAGGATCCTGTACGTCCTCCGGGCGTCGAAGGCTGAGCCATAGCGAGCCTACTATGCCGAGCTGGCGGGAGGGAGGAGTGGGAGAGGGTCGAGTTGAGTGATGCGCGTAAGAGGCTGCTCTAGTGCATGAGGCCTAGTCGGGTACAGCGATAGTCGATCCTAACGTAGCTTTTGATGCTCGGCCGTCGCCTACAGATGTCGAGAATGGAGAAAGCCGAGTGAAAAATGTAGCACAGGAGCAAGGAGACTGACAAGCCGAGGAAGGGGGGGAGGGATCGTCTGTTTGGGACTTGTACTTGGACGAAACACGTGACTTGCACCTCACTGCTCTGCTACCAAGCAGGATCAGACAGCATTTCTAGAGCACTGCAGCCTCGGTTTCGCTCGCAGAGACCTTGCGCCGACCGACCCCTGGCTGCCATCGCCGAAGGTCGCCTTGCGTGCTCTCGTCCACAGCAGGGGAGGCTGCACGTCCCTAGAGCTGTAGAAGAGCAACGCAGGGCATCCTAGCTCATTTGGCCGTCCCTTGGCTCTCTTGTCTGCCGCTCAGCGACGCTCTCGCTCGACCTCGGCGATGAAGGATCCGCCGAAGCTGGATCTCGCTCAATGGATGCTGAATTGAGCGTCACTCTTCTGCACAGGACGCAAGCAAACGATGAGCACTCCTCCTCCTCCACCAGCTCTCCACCCCCGAGACTCACCTCTACTACTGCCCTTCACTCGGCGCGAACTCGACCCTCCACTCCCCACCCTTCCCCTGCTCTCTAACCAGCCTTCCACTACCTTTCAACGCCTCCCCTACATTACCCACCACACTCGCTTGCTGCCCCTTTCCAACTTTCTCCACCCCCTTCTTATCCTTCAACACGACGACCACTCGACTGCCCTTCGCGAGGAAGTCCCTCGCTTTAGACAACTTATGCCCCAGGTCATGCGGCGTTACACCCCAAGTCAAGTGCACTTCTTTAGGAGGTCCTGTAGGTGCTTTGGCCTTGGGTTGCGGCGCGTCTCCCTCCCCAGCTCCGGCGACAGGCTTGCTCTTCTTGCTCTTAGCCCTTTCGAACTCGGCCTTCTTGTCGACTATCCTACAGACGGGTACCTCTGCCTTGGAGTCGACGAGGACGATGGTAAAACGTGTACGATCGAGTTGGACGAGGATGTCGTGCAGTGATGCTGGGGGCAGGAGGGACGAGGTGGAAGGGTCGACGAGGGTGATGAGTTGATGGGGGATGTCTTCGTCTCGGAGTGTAGTAGATTTCTGAGGTGCTTTGGCTTTCTTGTTGGTGCTGCTGGAGGAGGTCGAAGCTGGGCGGGAGAGAGGTCGAGCGATGGCAGAGGGAGTGGGAGTCCAGTGCGAGGAGAGGAGAGGTCGAGCGAGTAGTCGTGTACGTGCTAACATTCCTTTGCAGCACAGTCGAAAGCGTTAGGAGACGAGCGAGGTGGAACAAGAGAAGGAGAGCCAGAGGTGCGGGGTCGAATCGAATCTCACAAGTTGGCCAGAAAAAGAGGGGCTCAGCTCCAAGCGGGTCTTATGTACAGCTTCAGCGAGCTTTGAACGGCCTCTGTCTCCTCTTGCACTCAGTCTGCAATTTCAGCCCCCCTCCGCCGACTCAGACTCCTCCCTCCTCCTTTCGCCGAGCTCTTCCCGCTCCTGTAGCGCACTGGACTCGGGAGTCAGCAGCGCTCTCCTCCACTCCACTACACGCCATCCTCCCCGGCTGCCTCATCACCACCACCACCTCGCGCCCCTCCTCACAAATCTCGGCGCAACGCAACGCAACGCCCGAATTGGCTCTCGCCGCCAAGCCTTGTCAGTGCTATTGCAGTCCCTACAGGTCAGGAAACACTTTCCTGTAGGCCGAAAGAGTGTGTTACACTCGGCCACAGCTGTTGAAGAATGCCTGAGGAAGCTACAGTGATGTAGAGCCGGAGGAGAGCTGCTCGGCGCCGAAGGATAACTTCGCCGTTCGACAGCAATCTGTGAGCTATCGGAGATCAGTGATAGCTTGGAGACATCGATACACAGCTCTAGAACACCTTTCAGCTACAGCAACCCATCTACAGCGCACTATCTCCCTCGCGCTCGCTCTCCTCTCCGCTGCAAACTCTCCACCCTCCCTCCCCCTTTCCCCTCGTCTCTGCCCGCTCCCCACTCTCCAAAGCACTCTAAATCCATCCCTCTCCCCTGCTCCATCTTCCCGCCCTCCCCATCCCCCCTTCCCACCCATCCCCACCCCCTTCCTCCCCAGTCTCGGCGCATCAAAAGTAGAGTTGCCAAGAGGTCAGCTATTCGAGGTGAAGGGTCAGGAAACTCTTTGATGGGAGTGCTGGGGGGTGGAAAGGAGGGATGGAGAGGTGTGGGTGGGAGGGGAGGCGAGAGAGTGCGGTGAGAGGGTGAGGAGGAGAAGGCAGGAGAGGGTTCGGCGATGGCTTGAGGAGGGGGTGAGATGGCGTAAGGGAGGGATGAGATTGAAGTGGTGGGGTCTACTGGGAAGCTATCCGTCTTTCCGTCCATGCAACCTGTAAAATGATCCGAGATTAGCGAGAGCGAGAGCGCCAACGAGAAAGAAGATGCTCACCTCCTCGGCAATCTCGCGCAGGACGGCCTCCCACTCTACGACTTCATAAGGATGTGTGCTTTAGCCGAGCGAGCCGACGAGACGTCGAGGTGATGGCAGGAGCAAGAGCCTCATTCACTCAAAGTCGGCCTTTGCCCCCTTCTCCTCGCTGCGGCGTCGGTCATCTTACGAGGAGGGATGTAGCTTGTTCTGCGAGTTCCGTAAAGCTACAAGCAGGGAGCAGAGATGTTCACCATGACCTGAATACTTCAGCACGCAAGTCAGGCTCTCTAGGAGCGGAAGTCGTCCATCGCTCGACCTCAGGCTCTTGCGCCGAGCTGCTCTCCTTCGCTCACTCTCGCATCACAGGCCTCGTTTCGACTCGCACGGTACAAGGAGAGGGTGAGATACAATACTGCAGCATCTGTCATTCTGAACGAAAATCTCTCGCGAGCAGCTTCTGTGCTCCTTTGACCGTCGCCGAATCGAGCGCCGAAAGTCGATCCTCGAAAAACGCCTCAGGGAATGCACTGTGCGACGAGGGAAGGTCAACAACAGTCGTGAGAGTGATATGAGAGCGACTCACCCCCTCCGTCCACCTCGCATGCTCCCTCGGTGTCAGTGACCCCGCTCCCTTGACCTCAACTTTCATCGCCGAACCGCGCTTCGAGCTGGGCTCAGCAAGGCCGAGGCTCTCGAGCGTCGACGGAGCTGAGGGTACATACTGTCTTCTCGTATATAGTGTCAGAAGCAAAGCTGCGGACGAAGGTGTGTGTGAGACAGTATCATCTGCAGCTCTGCTCGCGCCGGCTCACCAGCCGAGACGAGAACACGACGACGGGGACGCTGAAGCGGATGCTGCTGCTTTCGCTCGGCCGGGAGATGAGAAAGAGGGAGGGTAAGCGCAGCGGTATTGAAAAGCGGCGCCGAGGGGAAGCGAGGGGGCACGTGGCTCAGCTCTCTGCATCGACGAGATGGCGGTGGCATCTCGACTCGGCTGTGAGGTGGTGCTCGATGATAGGAAGAAAAGCTGTAAGCTTCGAAGATGGATTATTGCATAGCGCTTTAACAGCCGAGGGAGATCGAGAGAGGAAAGGAGCGCGGAATGAAGGCTCATACCGTGTACCGTCCTGTAGGTCCCGTTCCGGCTGGTTGACGTTGCTCGGCCTGCGTGAAGGGGAATGGGCGTCAGCAGCTGTTCGTAAGACGAGGGCGTAAGGCGAGAGAAGCGGACGCACCTCGAGGGCCAGAGTAGCTCCTTCGATGAGGGCGCGCTTGATCTCCGAGATGGCATGCTTGACCTATAATGAGGGAGGAGGAGAACAGGTAAGCTTCTCGTCGCTCACGGAGACGGAGGTAGCGAGAGCGACTCACGCGGAACTCCTCGTTCGACTCGATGAGGAGGTGAAGCTTAGGGAGCTCATCGGGTCCAGGCTCCTTGCCAGGCTCGTAGTACACACCCTTATTTGTGATAGAAGCGCCAGTCGACTCGACGAGCTGCGAGGTGTGAGGAGAGAGGGTCAGCGAGTGCTCAGCGACAACGCCGACATGCCGAGAGAGGAGAAAGCTCACCTGAACCATCGTATCCTTGTTAGTGACCTTCCACCTCGCCTTCTGAGGGTAGTCGTTGATGTAGATGATGGCCTGTGAAGCAAAGGCGAGCGTCGAGTCAGCTTCCGCTCGGCGAAAGAAGAGCGAGGGGAAGGGAGACATACGTGGTAATCAGTTGCATCGGGATCACGACGGCGAGCGGCGTCAGTGGAGTGATCGGGCTCGCTCGAACGAGCTGCAGACTTGGCCTTGAGCATGGCGTTGAAGTTGGCGATGACACTCTGCGCCTTGGCGGCTCCAGCGGATTTGCTGTTGTGGAAGAGGGAGGTCAGTTCTACTCTTGTGTGAGAGGTGAGGGAGAACGTACCCAGCAGCGAGAGCAGCGGCCTCGGCAGCCTTCGCAGCCTCGAGTCCGGCGGCGGTGGCAGCAGCCGCGTCGACGGGGGTCGCAGCAGCACCGGCCACTCCACCTCGCAAAGTCTTGTTGGTATCCGGCGCAGGTCCACGCCTGATCTCGACCTCCAGATCGGCGACATCGACAGGCTGAGGCGCCGCCTCCTCGCCAGCCGTTCCCTCGCCCTCGGCCTTCTTCTCGGCTCCTGGCTCGCCGTAAGCTGCGCGCTCGGCTCGAGACTGGGCGTCACGCTCCGTATCGAGGCGCTCGAGTCCTTTGCCGCCGAATCCGGATCCGGCGCCCGAAGCCTTGCCGGCCTTGACCTTCTCGGCGAAGCCTGCGAGTAAGAGAAAACACCAAGCGAAGCTCCATAAGTAGGTTCGACGACGCGAGAACGAGCAAAAGAGACTCACCTTCGGCCATGGCCTTGACGTCGTCGGGTATAGGAGCGCTGGAAGCCTGCAGCGCCTTGTAGATGTCGAGCGAGTAGCGATCCTGGTCGGGCGTGAGGAACGTGACGCAGGTTCCCTTGTTGCCTGCTCGGCCTGTCCGTCCTGCTCGGTGAACGTAGTCCTCCATGTGGTTGGGAGCGTCGAACTGGACGACCAGCTTGAGCTGCTTGACGTCCAGTCCTCGAGCGGCGACCGAGGTGGCGATAACGACGGGGACGACTCCCGTCTTGAAGTCGGCTATGGTCTGGTCGCGATCGACCTGCTCCATTCCTCCGTGGAGCGACATGCACGAGTAGTTCTTGCGAAGGAGGTCGGCGAGCAGCTTGTCGGCGCTCTCTTGACGCTCGACGAAGATGAGGGCTCGGGCGTCATTATCCTCGTTGAAGAGCTTGCCGAGGAGCTCGAGCATGCGGTTGAACTTGCTGTCCTCGGAGCGGACCTCGACGATCTGCTCAATCTCGGCGGCGACGATGGAACGACCTCCGACGGTGATCTCGAGCGGTCGGCGAAGAATCTTGCGAGCGAGAGCCTCCATCTGACGAGGGAAGGTGGCGGAGAAGAGAACGGTCTGGCGGTCGGGACGGATCTGGTTGATGATTTTCATGACCTGTGGATGTGAGGGACGAGTCAGCCGCCGCTCGCAATCTCGGAGCGAGACGAAACCCACCTGCGGCTCGAAGCCCATGTCGAACATGCGATCAGCTTCATCTAGAACGAGGTAGGTGACGCGGTGGAGGTTGATGATGCGACCCGAGTTGGTGGTGAGGAGCTCAATCATGCGACCGGGCGTGCAGACGATGAGCTCGGATCCTCGCTTCATGTCGGCGATGTTGTCCTTGAGCGGCGTTCCACCGTACGCGCAAGAAGCCTGTAGGGAGCAGTAAGGTCAGCTCTGCTCTACTGGGGATGAAGAAGTCGCGACTCACCCTCAGTCCGAGCGCCTTGAGGAAGGGCTTGCATTCCTTGTGGATCTGAGTAGCGAGCTCGCGAGTAGGGGTCATAATCATGGCGATCGGTCCCTCCATCGTCCGAATTGGCCGCTGATCCTTGATGTGGCGGAACATGGGGAGGAGGAAGGCGATCGTCTTTCCGGATCCCGTCTTGGCCACGCCGATGATATCGCGACCCGACATGATGGCGGGGATGGCTTGCGCTTGGATGGAGGTAGGTGCGGTGTACTCGAGACCCTTGATGACGTCGATGCTGTGAGCGGAAGAAGGTCAGCGAGAGAGCGAAAGACTAGGAAGGCAGACCGACTCACCAAGGCGCAGGCAGACCACAGTAGCTCCACTTCGCGACGGGCTTTGGTGGGTCGGCTCCTCGGACCTTGATGGCGTCCATCTCGAGCCTCATCTCGTCGACCTCCTCGGCGGTAAGAGCTTCGACCTCGGGCGGTGGGCGGTAGAAGATCTTATTGAAGGGCTCGTACTCGACCTTGGAGTGGTCGATGGAGGCGAGCTCGCGTCCGCGCTTGACCTTCTTGGCGGCGTGACTGCGATGAGAAGAAGTCAGTGAGAGTCCGAGATGCAAGAAAGCAGAAGAGAGACGTACGCGAGAATCTCGGCGGCCGACATGCCGACCTTCTCGACCTCATCTTCCGACTCGGCCTCATCCTCTCCCTCCTCGACTGCCTCAGGATCAAGCGCACTACCCTTGGCGCCGAGCTTGGCCTTGTCGGCCTTGTCGACGCTCTTGACCTGCTTCTGCACGTTGTTCATGAACGCCTCGAGCTCGTCCTCCTCTTCCTCCTCCTCGCCGTCGACCTCCATCTTGGCCTCGGGCTTCTCCTCCTCTTCCTCTTCCTCGGCGCCATTGGCCATGTCGGTATCGCCGTCCATCAGAGCGGCGATACGAGCATCCCGAACGCCCTCCTTGGCCTTGTACGAAGCGCCGCCCTCGAGATCCTCGTCGTCTCCGTCATCCTCCTCGATTCCCTTGACAGTCATATCGACCGCATCGTCAAACTTGAGCATGCCGACCTTCTTGTCGCCGCTGTCGTCCTCCTCGCCCATGCCGAGCTTGAGTGAGTTCTTGAGGCCCGAAGGACGGAAGGCGGTCGAGTTGAAGGAGAAAGTGGGCTTGGCGGGGAGGGAGGCGGAGATGGGGGTCTTGAGAGGTGCTGAAACGGGAGCCGGAGAGCCGGAAGAGGAGAGGCGGTTGTTGATTGCTGCTGCAGCGGCGAGAGCGAGGGCGGCGGGGTCGGAGGAGGACGAGGAGGATTGGGGCTTGGTGGGGCTTGCCGGCTTGGGAGGGAGGCCTGTGAGGGAGCGCGATGAGCTTTTGTCCGAGCTGAAAAGGCGATGCAACTCACCAGCCTTGACGGGAGCTACCGGCTTGGCGGGAAGGGGAGCCGCTGCCTTTGGGCTAGCGGGGGCAGGCGAAGCAGCAGGCGAGCCAGCTGCCTCGGCAGCCTTCTTGGCTTTCCACGCAGCGAGCTTCTCCCTCTTGATCCTCAGCTTCTCCTCGTCCTGCGAAGCGCCCTCCTTCGGCGAATCGAGGCTCAGAGGCGAGCCTGGCGGAAGACTGGGCTTGCGCTCCTCGGCGCGGGCGGATGCAGCGGGTGCGGGAGGGGCGGAAGAGGCGGCGAAAGTGGAGACGAATGCAGGCTTCTTGACGAGCTCTGCAGCAGGCGAGTATCCACGGGGGTCAGGCGAGCGCGAACGAGATGGGCGGTGGGAGGATCCGGGTGAGCCTTCGTGGCGACGGGCAGAGCCCTCCCGCCGATAGTCTTCTGAGCGACGATCGTCCCGACTCCGGTAGTCCCTATCGTCCTCGCGGCCGTAGTCACGATCCCTTCGCGAGGACGAGCCGTTGGAGCGACTGGATTCCTCCCTCGGCGAGTAGTGACGAGACGAGCGGTGGCGGTCGCTGTCGCGCTCGTAGTCCCTATCCCTTGTCCTATCTCCGCCCCTGTTGTCCTTCTCGCTGTAGGCCCTGTCGTAATCCGAAGCGCGAGGGCGCTCTCGAGTCCGCTCGTGCGTCCTATCCGAGTTTCGCCTGCTGTCCCTGTGGCTGTCGCGGTCCCTCGAGCGGTCTCGTCTACTGCTTCCACGCTCCCTGTCGCCGCGAGACGAGCTGGAATGGCCGTCCTCGTCGCCATCGTACCGGCGACGTTTTGAAGAGGAGGAATGGGCGGGGGAGGGTGAGCGAGCCATGGTGGGCTTGTGCTGGGATGTACTCGAGCTCGACGGAGCTTGTCCCTTTCTGTAGCTGTCTACGGCCGAAGTCGAGAGTTGAAAGCGCGAGGAAATTGTGGTAGGAGGAAGAGCAGCGCTCGAGCAGCGCTCAGCTAGAGCAAGTCAGGGTTGTCTCTCGACAAATTGCTTCGACTCGCTGATTTCAGCTCGCTGTAGTGGATCGGACACTCTGGATCATCTACAGCACTCCGAGCCCGCTTCTCGAGTCCCCCTCGCCTCTATACAGCGCTTCGGCTCACTCAACGATGCAAGTCACGCGCTCGCCCTCTTTCGAGCCGGAAACTGTATTCGAGCCTCTCCCTACGCTCCCGACTGAAGTCATACAACATATCTTCGAACTCGCCATCCTACCCATTCGCCTGGAGACCTTTCCGGAGCGCTACAAGCTTCTCCGCCTCATTTCCCTCGTCAGCAAGAGCTGGACACGGTGGGCTCAGGCTGAGCTCGGGCAACACATCTACGCACAGACATCGGAGGGCTACCGTGTGTTGGAGCGCGCTATCGATACGCCTCGCCAAGCCACCATCGCTCGGCGCGCTCGGTCTCTCCGGCTCAGCTGCCATGAGGAGCGATGGGAGCCGCCCGACCTGCATCTACTGCTGGGGAATCTGCCTTTCTGCGAGGAGCTATGGCTATGGCTCCGAGGCGACCGCAATGAGACGCCGAATCTCGCCCTCGTCGCGGTCAGTACGTCCTGGGCGTTCTCTCTCGCCGTGTCCTACTCTCCCAGCTGATTCTGGCACTTACACCGACCTTCAACGTCTCTACCTCGACGTCACCGCGCTCAGGCCGCATCCCTGTGTCCCAATTTTCGCATCACTCGTCGAACTCTACATCTTCGAACCCTCCCGCCCCCTCGACGCGCTCGCCTTCCTGAACGAGACCAGGTTCCCCGTATTGCGCTCACTAGGCTTTGCCTCGTGGACCATACTCGACCTCGCACTGGGACTTCCGCTCATCAACGAGGTAATCTGGCGCCTCGGTCGTCACCTCGACCGCTTTCTGTTCACCCTCGAGCGACAACTGCGGTTTCAGCTCCTCGACCTGGACTGGACACACTTCGTCTCCCTCCGCTCTCTCACCCTCGCCATCCCCATTGTCGGAAATCTGGTCGAAGACCTGCGCCGAGTCCCCTCGAATCTCACGACTCTGCGCCTTCTCCAAAGTCAAAATGGGATTCAGAGAGGCCTCATGGACCTCGTACGGGAGTGGCCTCCGCCCATGTCAGGCCTCAAGACGTTGACGCTGCCGTGGTGCCCGAAAGCTGAGCGGGTGGAGATTGAAGAGCGTGCCGCCGAGCGAGGGACGTCGGTGCTCTATCGGAATGTCGATCTGTATGGGTGGGAGGCGAGGGAGGATCTCGTCCTGTATTACTGGCGAGTCTCTCTTCTCGCGCGTCTCTCCTTCTTCTGATCTCGGATCGTTGACCCACCCCCTTCTCGCAGAACTCGCTTTCGATAGGGAGGGATCAGTATGGAAGCTGTGAGTCGGAAAACTACGCAATTATGCGAGCCGAAAGTTACTCGTCTCGACTACGAGGTCTCGCTCCGTGAAAACTGAACTGCGACGAGGAAAGTGAGCTGTCTCGCCTCGGTGCTGCTCGAATTCGGTCCGAGCTCCATGAGCAGCCTCAGCTCGGCCGGCGCAGCTGCGGAGCTCGATTCTCCTTGTCATTGATATCTCTCTTGTACCTCAGCGACTCGCGAAGTACGTTAGAGATGCTCACATCGAAGACGAGGCGCCGAGAGCTCGGTCACCGAGCTTGCTGGAGAGTGCGGCTCGGTGCGAGGGTGTGGGTTCGCCGAGAGACTGCTCAGAGATGCTACCAGGAGCGAACAGGGTCCACTTTGCGATGTCGACTACAGAGCTTCGACCGCCGCTCGCTCCTTGACTTCCTGCCACAACTTCGTCTCGCTGCTCCCTCCTCGTTGCGCTGCTGGGGAAGCACGGAAAGCTCAGACTGGAAGCTGCTGGACTACATAACACTCGCTCTACACCCCTCGACCACCTCGAATCGCTATGGAAGCTCGCCCAAAGATGGACGACACGACGCTCCCTCCTCCCATCGACGCTGAAGCTGTAGCCGAGTCGACGCCGTCGCTGCCGCTGGAGCTCCTACACCACATCATCAAGCTCAGCCTTCCTCCCGTCCGCTTCAACACCTTCCGAGAGCGCTACGACATCCTTCTTCGCTTCGCCCTCGTCAGCAAGAGCTGGACTTCGATGGCGCAGTCAGAGCTTCAGCGACACCTTCTTTTCGTTAGCAGTACTGGTTATGATGCTCTCAAGGCCATTTCGCAAGGCTCGGATCCCGCCTCAGTCTCTTGGCACGCTCGCTCGGTCAGGATAGGTGTCTGGCAGCCGTGGACGCTGCAAGACCTGGAGAGGATTGTAGGGTGGGTGCCCAGATGCGAGGAGCTTTGGATGCGCACTCGTTACCGAGGCAAGGAGCAGGAGCTTCCGCGTCTAGCCCCCATTGCTGACAGCAAGTCCTCGCTTCCTTCAGCTCCTGCGGCTCATCACGCTGACCTTGGTTCCATCACAGATCTGACGCGGCTACATCTCGATATCATCCCGCTCGACTACCATCCCAGGGTCCCCACTTTTCCTTCCCTGGTCGAGCTCACCATCTCCGAACCTATCGATGTCGAGAATTCGCTCGCCTTCCTCCATGAAACCGACTTCCCCAGTCTGCGCGCTCTCGGACTCGTCTCGTGGTCGGAACTCACTACCTCGCCGCATGCACAGCCCCTCACTGACGTGCTAAGACGTCTTGGTCCTCGCCTCCAGCGCTTCGTCCTCACCAATTGCACCGATTTCGGCTTCAAAGCCCTGGACCTCGAATGGTCCCACTTCACATCGCTCGATTCCCTCGCCTTTGAGCTGCCGAGTGCCGGGAACGTAGTCGAAATCCTGCGCAAGCTTCCCACGACGCTGAGGGCCTTGCGCCTCCTCCCGAACGCCGATGGCGAGGGAGAGGGAGGAGTCGTGGAGCTGTTGCAAGAGTGGCCGACAGCGATGTCCACTCTTGCACGATTGGTGCTTTTCCCCTTCTACGAGGACGAGGTCAAGGCCGAGGTTGAGACCTTATGTGCTCAACGAGGAGCCTTGGTGGAGTACCAAGACTGGGTACCAGACGCCTTGGAAACGTGGGAGAGCCTCGTACTGTGTCCTAGTGTGTATCTCCTTCCCTCTGGGCTTTCGCCGCCTTGCTGACCTTTCTCGCCTCTTCGCAGAGCTCGCCTCGGGGTCATGAGTCGACGAAGGGCCCTACGCAGCTGCTGGGATAACACAAGTGTGAGCGGATGACACTGCTGCTATGCTACTGCTTTGATCTGTTGCTACTTGTTCGCATGAGAGCCTGTTAGGCGAAGCGAGCGTTTTTCCGCTCGGCGCTGGTCGATCTCGCAGCTGTCTCGAGCAAGAGCGTGTCTCGCAGCATAAAAAGGGCTCGGCTCGGCTCTCCGTAACTCTCGCTCGTGCTGCTAGCTTGTGACACTCCCACGGCGGGCACGAACGGCGATTGAGGGCCACCGCGACGACGCCGATGGCTCGGCGCAGCTTGAGCAGGCGATGGGAGGCGGGTGCAAGTGTTTCGAAGAGCCCCTGGGACGCCGCGTATATCTCTGTACCTCTTTTCGCTATTTAGCGCTCTTCTCGGAGCCACACTGCACCTCTCAATGCCGAGTGAAGAGAAGCGAGTTCGAGCGGATCGCTTCTCTTCCTCCTACCATCACCTCGTTCTCGTCTCTTCAGCTCTTCACCTCCTCGCACTCGTTCGATCTCAGCCCTATTCACCTTCAGCCATGCTCTACACGCTCCTTCTGGCCCTCTCGCTCGCAGGTCAGTGGCGAGCTCTGCAGCGCTCGACGAGCTGGCTTCAACGACCACTTGAAAGACGTCGCGCTGACCTCTCTGGACTCTCCTACAGCTGTGAGCTTCGCCGCGCCCCAGAAGGAAGTCACCGCCATCGGCTCGACCCTCACCCGCGCTCTCGAGACCGCTCCCCCCCTCGTCAAGAGGGACCACCAAGCCGACGCCATCAGCGGACTCTCGAACCTCATGTCTGAGGCTATTACCGCCGTCAGCAGTGGAGGACAGTGCTCCACCGAATGTGGGCCCTGGGTTACCGACATGCAGGTGAGTGTTTAGCGGCGGGCGAGGGGAGGGAAGTCCGAGCGGTCGGGCAGAACGGGGAGCTGACTGTSGAGCTGCATCTCGGGGAGCTAGTCCTGCACCAGCGCGGGCTCGGACGAGCAAATCGGACGCTGCGCCTGTGGAGCCATGCCTCTCGGCGACATGGGAGCCTGTGGATCCTGCTTCCAAGCCGACGACTCAGTTTCGAGTKAGTAGCCACGCTCCTCCTTTCGCCTGCAGCAAGCTGACCTCCGCTCTCCTTCGACCACCCATCGTTCAACAGARTTCAAGAACCTTTGCTCGGACGCTGTCAAGGGTGCTGGGGTGAAGATGGAGGCTTCCGTCGCTGGCTCGGCGTTGGCGCTTGCTGGAGTCGTCGGAGCTGTCTGGCTCRCCTGAGCTGYSYCKTCCACTCCTTTRTACCCTCGTTTGTCATTATTCTGTGCGTTGCATTCCACTTCGTTTTATAGCGTACCAGATGAGGGGAGGGAGGAGCGCGAAGGGTTCAAGCCGAGGCGGCGCGAGGTACGAAGCCGAGCGAGCGCCACTGCCAGCCGAGTGTGAGCACGGAGAGAGCAGAAGTGAGCGTCTCGACTACTCCTCAGGCGTCGAGAGTGGAGTATGACCGTATGCAGGACGCTCAGCAAGCCAGGCCGTCTCCTCCTGGCTACGTCCAGCTCCACCGTCGCCGAAGCTCGGAGAGATTAGTCACCAGCCGAGGCGGTTTGGTGAGCGGGATGTCAGGACTTCACCAGGATCCCTCCCGATATACGACAACACACCAGAGTCACCAAAGACTCCATTATCCATCACTCCGACTACGAGTCCCGCCTCAACGAAGAAGGAGCCTGAGAGCGCAGCAAGGTCGAAAGGAGGGAGCCCCGGAGTGCAGGCTCGGTGATGAGCTGTCCATCCCTCGTCTCTCGGCAGTCACACCCTCCCAACGGACCACAATGTCCAGTGAGGCAAACTAGCCACCATGGTACTGCCACGGCAAACTAGCCACCATGGTATTGCCACACAGTTTTTTAATAGCAACAAAAAGGAGCTTTGGCCGAGCGGTCTAAGGCGCCAGCTTAAGGTGACATGATCATATGTACGCTGGTCCGAAAGGGCGTGGGTTCAAATCCCACAGGCTTCATTTTTTGCTGGTCCAGTCGATTTTACCACAAGCATATTCTCATAATTCGATGTACAACTTCTTGCGGCCACACTTCGCCGAGCAGGGGGTGGGGGGGACTCGGCGGGAGTCTCTGCTGCTGACCTTTTTGCTGCAGTGTAGTCCTCCTGCTATAGCTCTTACTATGTAGAGTAACATCAACTGCTGTCACCCACCTAATCTCATAATTC
>BCKL01000027.1:259013-271458 GCA_001600635.1 Leucosporidium creatinivorum | reverse complement strand
TCTCATAATTCGATGTACACCTTCTTCAGACCATCTTCGCCGAGCAGGGGGGGTTCGGCGGATCGCTTTCTGCGGATGGGCTGGCTTTCTGCTGCAGTGGAGTACCCTAGTGCTGTAGCTCTCACGCTGTAGGGTACCATAAGTGCTGTCACCAGCCTAATCTCATCATTCAATGTACAACTTCTTCAGCCCATCTTCGCCGAGCAGGGGGGGGAGGGCAGTCTCTGCAGCTAATGGCTGGCTTTTTGCTGCACTGCAGTTCTTCTGCTATAACTCTCATTATGTGGAGTATCATCAACTTCTATCACCCACATAAGCTCATAATTCGATGGACACCTTCTTCAGCACATCTTCGCCAGCAGGGGGGGTTCGGCGGGGGGCAGTCTCTACGAATGGCTGAGTTTTTGCTGCAGTGTAGTACTAGGGCTGTGGCTCTCTCTGTAGAGTAACATCGAATGCCGTCACCAGCCTATCTATACGCTGCATGTGCAGGACTCCAAGGCCACCTCCGCCGAGCTGGGGAATTCGGCGGGTGCAATCAGCGGCACGTTGTAGCTGACTCGCCTCGAAGGTCAGAGCTCGACTCTCTAAATCGCCCTCCTCATCTTTAGTGCCCGTGGGAGAGCTCGCCAGGACGGTGAAGACAGCTCGGCGATCACTTCTCGCACTTCGCACCTTTCTCGGGGCGACCTCTGCTGAGCATCCGAGCAGGCCAGAATACTAGGTAACATCCAAACACCACTCTCAACCAGCCCGACCAGCCCTTGTAACCTAAGTCACCAAGGCATTGCCGAACCCCTCAGTGACCCTTTCGCCGCGAGCAAGCTCTGGTCTCCCTTTGCCTGCTTCGCCTTTCTCGCCTCGCCTCAGCAGGACAAGCCGGTCATGTCGGGTACGATGGGCATCGCAGAAGACTCCTAGTCGAACCTTATGACCTACAAGAAAGGCTCTCGCTTCAAGACGAGGACGCACCCACCTTGGCTTCCTCCTCGATTCGCCGGTCACGCTCAGCGTGCCCTCCTGCAGCAAGGATGGAGAAAGGAGAGCTCAAACCTTGCTACTAGCGTGGTATCGCTCGGCACTCGCTTGCGACTGGGCTTCCCTCGCGATGCGAAACTCCCTTTCTTCTCCTTCCGCTCTCGGTCCCCCTCCTCCCTGCTGGCGATCACACTTGAAACGCTTGGAACCTTGACTCGGGGGAAGAAAGGTATGTGTCACCTTATTCGGTTCAGAGCTCCCTCCCCACCTTCCGTGCACTGTACCGAGCCCGGGGTTGTCCTCCGCTCTCCTCAAGGAGGCCGACGAGAGCTGATCCGCCTTTCTCTTCCTTTCACCTCACTTCCCCTTCGCCCAGCATGCTCTACTCCTCGAGCTGGATCACCAAGACTCTCCTACTCGCTGGTATCGCCGTCTCGTCTAGCGATGCCCTCGCCATCCGCGCCGTCGGTGACAAGATCGCCGTGTCCACGTCCAAGGGCTCCGTCTCGGGCTATGTCGGTGAGTGGGAGACCCGAGACTATCACCGCACCACTTTGCCAACCCTTCGAACCCGCAGGACCGACCGCGAACCGCTATGTCGTCCCCTACGCCAAAGCTCCGGTCGGCGCGCTTCGGTTCAAGGATCCTCAAGCCCTTTCCCCCTTCAAGGCGTGAGTTATGTCGACTCTGACCTCAAAAGCGCTGTAAGCTGACGCTCTTCTACAGCTACGACGCCTCGGGGCTTCCTCCTGCTTGCCCTCAATGGTCGATCGACAACGTCTCGGAGGACTGCCTTTTCTTGAGCATCTACACACCTACCGGCGCCACTAGTTCGTCGAAGCTCCCTGTTATGTTCTGGGTGAGTACTCCGTACCATCATTGGCCCACCTCGCACGTTCTCGGCTCGGCTCGACTCGCCGCTGACCGTTCTCGCTCGGCTCGGCGCGCAGATTCACGGCGGCTCCTTCCTATCCGGCGCTACTACCAATTACGGTCTCGATGGATCCCGTCTCGCCAACTCGCAGAACATCATTGTCGTCACCGTACAGTACCGTCTCGGACTTCTCGGCTTCATGAAAAACGATGCTCTCGGCCTGGAGGGCAACTACGGTCTCAAGGATGTGGGTTGAAGCTACCCTACTCGCTCTTCAGAGCTGCGCTGACCTGTTGCACACTTTCTCCAGGTCATCATGGCTCTCAGTACGCCGACTCTTTGCTCGCTCGCTCTACTTTCGCCGAGCTGACCTCCCCCTTCTCCTCCCTAGACTACGTCAACACCGAGATCAAGGCGTTCGGAGGAGACGCCTCGCGTGTGACCCTCGCTGGACAGAGCTCCGGAGCCGAGCTCATCAAGACATTGCTCGTTACCCCCTCGGCGACCTCCCTCTTCGCCCGCGCCATCCTCCAATCCGCCCCTCTCGACTCGCACGACCAGACGATCGCCGTCGGCAACAGTGTCGGAGCCCGCGCTGCCTCCTCCCTCGACTGCACCACGCTCACCTGCCTCCAGGCTGCCTCGGTCGACGAGATCCTCGACTCACAGCTCGGCGTCTACTACGCTGGACTAGGGGGCCAGATCGCAGGTATTCGCGTGCCCGAGTCGTCCATACGCCCTGTGGTGGATGGCAAGCTCGTGACCCGGGAGTTCAGGACGGTCGTCGCTAGCGGTCAGGCTCTCGAGGGATCGACCAAGCCGCTTATGTTCACGACGATGAAGGACGAGAACGCCCTCGCCATCTCAGGAGTGTAAGCGCTCTAGTCCCATCCGATCGACGACCGTCCAGCTGATGAGTCCTCCTCGACAGCGCTCCGGAACCCCTCCCCGCCAGCGACTTCAGTGACAAGGTCGCCGCCTTCTTCCCCGAGCGCTCCGATACCATCATCAAGTCTGGTCTCTACAGCCCCTCTCTGTACGCGGGAGCCGACGCTACCCGCCTCGCCCTCACCGATGTCGGATCCGACTTTAGCTGGTGAGCCGTCTCTCGGCGATTCCCCTCGCTCTAGCCCGTCGCTGACTTCTCTTATAACCCTACAGGACCTGCGCTAACCAGCAGACGGCTATCAACGTCACCGCTGCTGGCCAAACCGTCTACCAGGGCCAGTTCAACCTGGGAGTCAGCTACTTCAACCGCACCATCCCCTTCACTGCAGTTAAGGCTGCGCACCAGGACGACATTTACACCGTGTTCAACCCTTCCATCGTCGGCCTCACCCGCGGCCAGTCCGCTCTCACCAAGGAGGTGCAGGCTCGCTGGGGAGCATTCGTCAAGACCGGCTCGCCCAACGCCGGCGCTGCTTACCCCACCTGGTCTCCCGTCGCTAGCGGAGCCAACCTCAACCTCCTGGTCCTCGGTAACGACACCGTCCACGGCACCAGCGTCGTTTCTGCGACTCAGCGCACCGCCGAGTGCGCCATCGGCTCGGGCATCTACACGCTCGTCCAGTAACGAGCTTGTTCGCATCCTTCAGGTGAGCTACCTTCCTCATCGGCGTCGACGAGCTCATACTGACTCGCCTACCTCCCTCAGATACCCATCTCCCCCCTACTCGCATCGCAAAAATCTCGCTCCTTCGCACTCTCCCCCTCGCCTCTCATTCGCAACGCCTTCACGACCTCGTATCATCTCTTCGCAACCTCGTCGATATCATCTTGTCCTCGTAGCTTCTCACGTCGATCGCAATAGACCCTCCTCCACGCTCTCTGACCGTCGCCCGCGAATCGAGAACACGAGAGCTTCTCGGCGATGCTTGACGAGGTCGAGCGAGTTGGATAGAGAAAGCGAGATATTCACAGAAGTGCTCAGCGCCGCACGACACTATACTGCATCGACCATCTCCTACAAGCACAAACGCACAAGCTCAAGCCTCAACCTCAACGACACTCGCGTCGACCTCGCCCGTCCCAGCAGCGATCTTTCCCTCGCTCGCCCTCCTGACTCCCTCCCTGATGATCTCCAGGGTCCTCCTCAGCTGGCCCTTCTCCATTCCCTTGCCGTTCTGCAGCACCTCAGCCAGCCCGAGCTTGGCAAAGTGGACGAGGAAAGCGGCGTCGGCTTGGAGGGTGAGGGGGAGCGACTCGTTGGCGCGCATCTCGCGCTCGCGGGCGCGCGAGGTCGTCTCGAATTGCTTGGAGATGGAGATGGCGCGCTGGACGAGGGTGCTGGGGCGAGCAGGTAGAGGTCAGCGAGAGGAGCGAAGGAAGAGATGAGCGAGCGAAAGGGGACGAACTCGGGCAAGCCGGCCATCGAGGCGACGTGAGGGCCGTAGGACTTGGGCGAGGATCCGTTGATCTGTTGTCGAGGTGCGGGTGGTCAGTAAGAGCTCATCGGTAGCTAGATGAGCCGAGGAACGCACGAGCTTGTAGAGGAAGACGACGGCGCGAGTGTCGTCGTCGACCTGCGTCTGCATGTTGCAGAGGCGAATCTGGGAGTGGTACTGTGGTCGGACAGGGTCAGCCCACTGCGCTTGACTCCAAGTTCGATCGACTCACAGCGAAGTCCTCGGTGAGGGAGGTGAAATGAGTGGCGAAGAAGCCGACGCATCCGACGTGGGTCGCGAGGCGGTGAAGCACGGCGTAGGCGATGGCCATGCCGTCGTAGGTCGAAGTGCCACGTCCGAGCTCATCGAGGATGACGAGGGAGCGGGGAGTAGCCTGCGAGACGAGCCAAGGCGATCAGCTCGGCGGCTCGGGCGAGAGAGCAAGGGAGCTCACCTTGGTGAGAATCTTGTTGCAGTCGTCCATCTCGACCTTGAACGTCGAAGCGTTGGCGAAGATGAAGTCGTTGGCTCCCATGCGCGAGTAGATGGCGTCGACGGGGGCGATCCGAGCCTTGGAAGCGGGGACGTAACAGCCGACTGTGTAGCTTCGGAGTCAGCGTTCGGTCGAAGAGATCAGGTGAGCAGAGAGAGCGTACGCTGAGCCATGATGATCGCAGCACAGGTCATGCGAAGGAGCGTACTCTTTCCGGCCATCTGCGAAAGGTCATTGAGGGTAGCGAAGCGAGAGGAGACGGGGCTTAGAAGCGCGCACGTTGGGACCGGTGAGCAAGATCATCTGCTCGGCGCCGCCTCCGAGGGCGACATCGTTGGGGATGAAGTCGGTGGTGGCGCTGTTCGATCATCTCGAGGTCAGCTCCAGCCCTCCACCCTCTCCTTCACGCGGTCGAGCGGACCACAGCTCACCTCAGCACGCAAGGATGCCTCAACTCCTCAAACTCGATGATCGCCTGGTCGCTCTCGATAATCTCGGGCCTCACTGCCGGCTCGCCGAGCGCTTGGGAGCTCTTGGACAAGCTCATGAGGCAGTCGAGCTCGGCGACGACCTTGACGACGTCGAGCCAGGTGCTGTAGTCCTTGTCGAACTCGCCGTAGACCTGTGGCAGGTGAGCGTCGGGGAGAGGCGTTGGAGAGTGGGGAGGGGAGGCGAGACGGAGAGAGAGGTCAGCTTCCTCGACATCGGCGAGAAACGACCAGACAGTCGAAGGGAGTCACGAAACGTACCTTGTACTGGAAATCATTGACAACGGCCGTCTTCCTCTCCCTAGCCTCCTTGAGCTCGGTAACGAGACGAGTGACCTCGGGCGACCAGTAGCGGTTGAAAGCCTTGGTGCTCGACATCTTGGTCCAATTGCTCGGGACCTTGACCTTGACGGGGATCTCGAGCTGTGGGCGTGATGGTGAGAGTCAGCTTCGGCGCGCGCGCGAGACGGAGGGAGGAGGCAAGCGCACTTGGTAGATGTCCTTGGTGCCGATGTCCTTGAACGAGACGTTGCAGCTGCAGTGCAGTGCAGACGAGTCAGCGAGTAAATCGGAGGGAGCAACGAGCAATGGAACCCACTCGAGGTCCTTCTTCGCCTTCCTCAGCTGCTTCTGCAGCGCCTCCTCGATCTCGTCGACCTTGTCCTTGACGCGCTGTGAAAGGCAGAGAGGTCAGCTCTGCTCTCTTTCTTCCACAGACTCCGTGAGCTCACCTCGTAATCCTCATCCTTGCCGTCGACGGGAAGCAGCTCTGTTCAAGTCCTCAGCTCGTCAGCTTCCGTTCTCTCATCCTCGGCTGCTACGCAGTAAGAAGGGAAGCAAAGCTCACCTTCTCCCTCATACAGCTCCTTCACTTCGTCCAACAAGCTCGCAAAGTCGGGCACTCCGCGCAGCAGGCCGGGCACGCCCGTCGACTTGAACTCCTCGGTCGCGGTGGTGAGTGTCTCGAGCGCGGTGGAGATGCGCTCGAAGGACTATAGGCGAGCAGATTCAGGGTGTGAGAGACGATCAGCGAAGGAGGAGGTGAGAGGAGGAGGAAAGAGACGTACGGCGATGACCTTGAGGCTGCGAGGGAGAAAGCGAGAAGGCGAGTTCAGTCAGCGCGCCGCTCCCGTGATATAGATGAAGCGGGAGGGGACGACGGGAGACCGAAAGAAGGAGACACCAACTCACAACTCCTGCTTCTTGCACGACTTGGCGTGGATGCGCGAGAGCATGCGCTCGAGGTCGGGCAGCTTCTTGGCCATGGCGTCGAAGGTGGTGGAGAAGACGTTGCTCTGCATGAGGTCTTCGACGGCGTCGAGGCTGTGACACGTTCGAAGGAGCGGGTGAGGAGAAGCGAGGAGAGGAGGGAGGAGGCGGAGAAAGTCAGCTCGAGCTCGGCGACGAGAGCGAGAAGGCAAGACTCACCGATCATTGATCCCCTGCACCGTCCTCAACGGCGCGCAAAGCCAGATTTTGAACAACCTCTTGCCAAACGGCGTAACGCAGCGACTGAGCAGTTGGAACAACGTGCCCTCTTGCCCTCCTTGCGAGTTTTGGAGGACCTCGATGTGCGCGAGAGTTTGGCCATCGAGAATGAGAGCTTGGCCTTGGGAGAGGGGGTCGTAGATGTTGAAGTTTTTGGTGGTGACACTGTGGATCGTGGGCAGGGGAGGGAAGGGAGAGGAAGGGGAGGTCAGCTCGGCGACGGACCTTGGGGCGAGAAGTGAAACGTACAGGTCGGCATCGAGGTTGAGTTGACGGAGGTACCTGTAGTACAGAGCGACGAAGTTAGGTCAGCTTTCTTCCTCGCTCGTCCGCCCGAGAAGCTCGACTCACCAAATCATGCCCCCGAGCGCCGACATGGCCACGGGCTTATCGTACATGGCCCTGATATTCTCGGGTACGCACTTCTCCTCATCTCCCTCCTCCTCCATTGCCTCCTCCTCCTCCCCATCCTCACTCTTCTTCCCCTTAAACAGCTTGACCAACTCTCCCTTCGTATCCTCGGCCCTCAGAAACTCCACACCCGCCTTCAACGCCGTCCACTGACAATCCTGATCCACGCAGCTCCTGATCAACCTCAGCGTCGAGACGGAGAGGTTGCCCTTCTCGTGAATCAACTCCTTGGGCTTGAGTTGGCGCAGGAGCGTCTCGAGTTGGGTCCGGCACGCGTCGTCGCTGAAGGAGGAGAGTTGGAACTCGGCGGTCGAGGCGTCGAGGACGCAGACGCCGAAGGAGGGGGGCGAGGTAGGCGAGGGGGTGTGCTCCTGCTCGGTTCGGTCGGTGGTCGTCAGCTTCCATCTTCTCCCTCTCCCTCCTGCTTCTCCGCCTCACTCTCGAAGCACAAGCGGACGCACCTTAACAGCCACACAATGACTCGCCAGGTCGTCCGTCAACAGACTGCCATCGACAATCGTCCCGCTAGTCAACACGCTCTTCAACTCTCGGCGCACGATCGTCTTGCCCGCCGGGCCCTTGCCTCCCTTCTTGCCGTCCTTCATGCGCAACTCAGCGCCGAGCGCCGTCTCGCATTGGTCTACGCGACCGACCTTGTAGCCTTGGGCGAGGAACTGGTGGAGGAGGGGATGAAGGTAGGAGGGCGAGGGAGGGCGAGGGAAGAGAACGGTGAATGCGTCAAAGTGTCGAGGAGGGAGAGGAGGAGAGCATCAGCCGACCGTCTTCGAATCGCTCACTCCTCCATCAGCAGAGGAAGGTCACTCACCTTGGCCGCCCAAAAATCAAAGCTCGCCTCGGGCACTCCCACCATCTTCATCTTGACCCGATCCGTCAACTTGAGATCAAACTCGCGATGCCCAATCGCCGCGTCCTCCTCGTACTGTGTTAATCCGAGGGCGCTCGTCAGCCATCGCTCTTCACCCCTCCGCTGGACTCGGCCTCTCCACCCGGCTCGGCGTTGACCAGGGAGAAGGACGGCGGCAAGGGAACGAGGACTCACCAACTCGAAGAACTTGCCCTTCTGAAAGAACAGCACCGTATCATAATGGTTCTGCTTGATCTCCCAGAACTGCGTCTCGAAGGGGGTGAAGGAGGCCCAAGCGGATTTGGGAATGTAGAGCGTGCGGGGGTCGTAGCCTGGGTCCGTGGGGCGGAGCTTGTCGGCCTGTTCACGAGCGAGGGCGGCGAGCAAAAGGAGGAGGGGAGAAGCGAGGGAGCGGGGATGGGAGAGAGAGGAGGGGAAAGGGGAGGAGGGTTAGTGAGCGCCGAGATGGCAGAGAGGAGGCGAGATGGGAGACGATACGTACGTCCATGGGGTCGACGAGGAAGCTGAAGACCTTCTCGTTGCTCTTCTTGGTCTCCTTCTCCTTCTGCTCGGCGGTGCCGGAGAGGAAGAGTCAGCTCGGCTCGATTCTGCTTCGGCGGTACTGCTCCGAGTCGCGCCTCGATGCACGAGGAGCAGGTGAAAGCGAGAAAGGGCAAGTCAACTCACCTCCTTAGCCAAATCCGCCTTGGTCTTGATGCTCGCAATCCCCCCACTCCCACTACCCGAGCTCTTCATCGCGGGCCTCGCCGACGAGCTCGAATCGGGCTTGAGGAAGTTGGACGACGAGGAGGAGGGCTTCTTGGCTGGTGCAGCGGCGGCCTTGGGCTTGGGCTTGGGCTTGGGCTGAGGCGATTCCTCGAGGTCGCCGTTCATGCCGCCCTCGGCGTCGGAGCCGAGGAACTCGTCCAGGCCGTCGTTGAAGTAGTCCTCGCCTGGCAGGTCGGGGAAGGGAGGTCAGCAAGCGCCTCGCCCGAGTTGGAGAAGACCGAACGCCGAGCAGACACTCACTCTCGGTCCCACTGCCAGCCGAGAAGGCGTCGTCCTCGGAGCCCTTCTTCTTGCCCTTGGAAGCGACGGGAACGACCTTCTTCTTGCTCTTGACGGGTTCTGCGTATCACGTGCAATTCATTAGCACGCGCTCAAGCCGAGAAATGGGAAGCGCGAACTAACCATCCTCGTCCGAGTCGGAATCCAGGACGATAGCCTTGTTCTTCTTCCTAGGAGCGAGCACAGCATCCTCGTCTTCCTCGTCATCGTCGTTGTCGGGCTCGGAAGTGGCAGCACGCTTGGAGGGGACCTGTTTGAGACGAAGAGCGAGCGACGCGTGATGAGCTCTCGCATTGAGTCGCTCGGGTGCAGCTTGATAGACTCACAGGCTTGACTCCATCGCTCAGAAGATCAGAAGAAGGTGCCGTCGAGTCATCCACCTCCATCGCCTCGCCCTCTGAGCTGGCAGCGCTCTTGGAAGCGGTCGTCGACGCGGTAGACGCGACTTTGGTGGGCTTGGGACGGGGTACAGCAGGGGACGAGGTTGAGGGACCTGCTGCTGGTGTACTGGAAGTCGCTCCTAGGCTCTTCTTGGGCCTGTTGGTCGACGAGGTGGAAGCGGGAGCAGGGCGAGAAGGGGTAGAGGAAGGGGGAGCCTTGCCGAAGAAGGCGAAGAGGGATTGTTGCCCTTTAGGGGGCTCCTTCTTCTGTGAAGACATTCTGTAGCTCGATACAAGGGTGCACTCGAAGAGAAGTGTGTGGCGGGAGAGAGAGAGAGAGGCGAGAGAGCGCTAGAGAGCTTCAAGGGCGCGTCCAGTCCAAGCTTCGCGTCGCTTTCCTTTCGACTGTCCACTTCTGTAGCTCAATATGGCTTTGCCAGCTCGTACTCAAGCGGTGCCCAGCTTAGCCCCCTCCAAGACAGCTTCGGCCTTACTCGACTCTGCTACAGCTCAGCCCTCCTCCTCTGGCTGTCCAGCTCTCGATTCCTTGCTCTCTTCTACAGGCGATGGACTGCCTCCCGCTTCTATTCTCGAGTTACTCGGTCCACCTGGTGCAGGCAAGACGAGGACAGCACTAGGATTCGCCATCTCGGAACGATTCGCCGCTCTCGAACGACCAGGCGGCGAGGGAGGACAAGTGCTCATCGTCGGTGAGCTCTCCTGCGCTTCTGTGGGGCTAGGCGCGAGCTGACACTCGAGCTGAAATAGACGCTGAAGGCTCCCTCTCTCCTAACCTGCTACACGAGACAGCAGAGCTCTATGCCGAGCACAATAATCGTCCGTCGCGTCGAGCCGCGAGTGGAGCTTTCGCTGACTCTCTGCACTGAAACAGGAGGTCTTACTGCAGCTACAGAAGCGTGCGAAGGTATCCACTACAGGAGAATCTACGATGTCTCGCTCCTCGTGGCCTTCTTCTACTCGCTCCCGACTTGGCTCGCCGAGCACCGAGAGGTGAGTTCGGAAGGTGCTGGTGGCTCTCTTCGCTCTGCAGCTGACATCCTCCCGTCACCCCCACCACTTCCTTGTCCTCTCCCGTGTTCCGCTCCCTCCCCCGCCCGCCCCAGGTCAACCTAATCATCCTCGACTCGCTCTCCTCCCACCTGCGACCCACCTCCCTCGACCTAAACACCAAGAATCTCCTCTTCGGGCTCATCAAATCTACTCTCTCCCTCGTCACAGCACAATACGGCGTCTCCGTGTGTCCTTCCTCCTCTTACTCTCGCCCCTCTGCTCGGCGCTGAACTCCCCTCTCCCCACCTCCCTCCTTCTCGTGCATGCGACGCACAGGTAATCCTGACGACCTACCTCTCCCTCAAACTCTTCTCCCCGGACGGCCTCCCCTCGCACTTCACCCAACGCAACGCCGAAGCCCTGCTCGTGCCCCAGCTCGCAGACTCATGGATCCCGGTGACGAGAGGAGGCGGAGGTGGCGAGATTAAAAGGGTTGTGCTGTACTGGGATGAACATGGGGAGCGGTGAGTCTTGTGCAGTGCATTAAGGAGGAGGAGCAAAGGGGAGAGGAGCAGAGCTGACTGGCTTGAGCGCAGGATGGCACACCTACTCGGATCGACGGGACCTGCACGAGCGAGCTCAGTGGGGTTCACTATGGATGTGAGTCTCCTTCTTTCCTCATCCGTCTCCAGCCCAGCCAGCTGGCGCTACCCCCCTACTCGGTCGACACACCGCTGACCACTCCCGCTCCTTCGCCTCAACCTCCAACCCCATCCGAACAGGCTCTCGGACCCTGCGACCACCCTCCCATCTGATCTTCCACTCCCTCCCCCTTGCCCCTCGCCACCTCGCCGCCTCAACTCGCTTCGCTTCGACTGCCACCAACATCGTCGAGTAGACCCGGCGCCGCCATCTCGAGCCGAACGACGTGCATCCATCGCCTATCGCCATCGACCCTCCGCTCCACTCCAAGCATCATCAGCATCACAAGATCCCTCGCATGTCGATGGAAGAGCCTGCGCGCGGTCGGTGCATCGAGTTCGCTGGAGGAGCAGAGTGCCGTCGCTAGAGCCGCTGCGTTTGCAACAGAGCCCTCGACGATTGCCATCGTACCCGAGATGACCGGCATATCCTGCTGAGACGAGGCGAGAAAGGTGAAGCAGGCAAAGGGAGACCAGAACTTGCTCGCGGCGAAAGGGTCACTGAGGGGTTCGGCAATGCCTTGGTGACTTGGGTTACAGGGGCTGGTCGGGCTGGTCGAAAGTGGTGTTTGGGTGCTACCTAGTATTGTGTGACTTGCTGGGAGGCTCGGCAGAGCTCCCCGAGAAAGGTGCGAAGTGCGAGAAGTCATCGCCGAGCTGTCTTCACCGTCCTGGCGAGCTCTCCCACGGGCAGTAAAGATGAGGAGGGCGATTTAGAGAGTCGAGCTCTGACCTTCGAGGCGAGTCAGCTACAACGTGCCGCTGATTGCACCCGCCGAATTCCCCAGCTCGGCGGAGGTGGCCTTGGAGTCCTGCACATGCAGCGTATAGATAGGCTGGTGACGGCATTCGATGTTACTCTACAGAGAGAGCCACAGCCCTAGTACTACACTGCAGCAAAAACTCAGCCATTCGTAGAGACTGCCCCCCGCCGAACCCCCCCTGCTGGCGAAGATGTGCTGAAGAAGGTGTCCATCGAATTATGAGCTTATGTGGGTGATAGAAGTTGATGATACTCCACATAATGAGAGTTATAGCAGAAGAACTGCAGTGCAGCAAAAAGCCAGCCATTAGCTGCAGAGACTGCCCTCCCCCCCCTGCTCGGCGAAGATGGGCTGAAGAAGTTGTACATTGAATGATGAGATTAGGCTGGTGACAGCACTTATGGTACCCTACAGCGTGAGAGCTACAGCACTAGGGTACTCCACTGCAGCAGAAAGCCAGCCCATCCGCAGAAAGCGATCCGCCGAACCCCCCCTGCTCGGCGAAGATGGTCTGAAGAAGGTGTACATCGAATTATGAGA